>OY998242.1:7943424-8543424 GCA_963922005.1 Cornus suecica | reverse complement strand
ATCAGTCATCGCCGGCGATACCCAGAAACCGACGGAGTCACAGTCACTCCCTCTCTATATATCCAATGGTGCCTTTTTTACCCTTTTCTTCTCCGTCGTGTACTACCTCCTCATCCGGTGGCGCGAGAAGATCCGCAACTCCACTCCCCTCCACGTCGTCACGCTCTCCGAGATGGTCGCCGTCGTCACCCTCCTAGCCTCCTTCGTCTACCTCCTCGGCTTCTTCGGCGTCGGGTTCATCCAAACCTTCACTTCCCGCGCTGAAGAGGAAGAGGAAGAGGAAGAGGAGGATATTGACGACGTCGTGAGCTGCTGCCCTGTTCCGCCGCCGATTGCGTCCCCAAAACCGAAGAAGATAGTCGATGAGGTCCTAATTTCAGTACCCAATTCCGAGGAAGACGAAGAGGTCATCGAATCGGTGGTTTCAGGCAAAACCCCCTCTTATGCCCTCGAAACCAAGCTGGGTGATTGCCGGAGAGCGGCGGCGATAAGGCGCGAAGCGGTGCAGAGGATGACTGGGAAGTCGCTTTCTGGGCTACCATTGAACGGGTTCGATTACGATTCGATTTTGGGGCAGTGTTGCGAGATGCCAATTGGGTATGTTCAGATTCCGGTGGGTATCTTCGGACCTCTGTTGCTCGACGGGAGAGAGTACACTGTTCCGATGGCGACCACTGAAGGGTGTTTGGTGGCGAGTGCTAACAGGGGTTGCAAGGCCATTTACGTCTCTGGTGGCGCGACGAGTGTGTTGTTGAGAGATGGGATGACCAGAGCTCCGGTTGTGAGGTTCGGGACTGCCAAGAGAGCTGCTGAGCTCATGCTGTTCTTGGAGAGCCCACTCAATTTCGATACTTTGGCTGTTGTATTCAACAGGTATTGAATTGTTTGAATTTGTGGTTTAATGGTTAATTTGTGAAGGTGTTTGATTTTTTCAAATATATTTTTTTCAATTCTGAGTCCTGATTTTGATCATATCTGCAATATTGCAGGTCGAGCCGATTTGGGAGGCTCCAGAGCATCAAGTGTGCTATTGCTGGGAAGAATCTGTATATCAGGTTTTGCTGCAGTACTGGTGATGCGATGGGCATGAACATGGTGTCCAAAGGTGTACAAAATGTTATGGATTTCCTTCAGAATGACTTCCCTGACATGGATGTTATGGGCATTTCAGGTAATTATTCTTCACGGGTTTCGTATCTTTGTGGTCATGTGAATTGAATCAGAATGTTTTGTTCATTTTTAGTATAAATTTCTATACAAAGCTGTGAAATTTATTGAATTTTTGCTATGTTTGGAATTGGGCAGGAAACTATTGCTCAGACAAGAAGCCTGCTGCAGTGAATTGGATCGAAGGGCGTGGAAAGTCGGTTGTTTGTGAGGCTATTATCAAGGAGGAAGTGGTGAAGAAGGTGCTTAAGACCACCGTAGCGGCGTTGGTTGAGCTTAACATGCTCAAGAACCTTACAGGTTCAGCTATGGCTGGAGCTCTTGGTGGGTTCAATGCCCATGCCAGCAATATGGTGTCTGCAGTGTTCCTAGCCACCGGCCAAGACCCGGCGCAGAACATCGAGAGTTCCCACTGTATCACCATGATGGAAGCTGTAAATGGTGGAAAGGACCTTCATGTCTCTGTGACAATGCCTTCTATTGAGGTAATTGATCACACCTTACTTTGTCCATGTTCTCATATCCATATAAACATCATTGTTTGGTGCAATACTGAAAACTAGGATAAGAAGCCGCCTAAGGATTTGAGTCTCTAAGTTTGGATGTCACTTTGTGAAAATGATGGCTACTTAAGCTTTTGATGAGTTTTTGCATATAATTCATAACTTCTTTTAGTGAAGAGAACTTAAATCGTAAGATATTAGCAATTGAGTTATTTGTGACAAATTGATGGAATCATCACCAAAATATGTTTTTGGTTAAGGGTGTTTGATAAGGAATTTGAAATCACTGAAAACATGAAGTGACAGGGTTACCACTAAGACTGTCACAGAAATATCAAAGAATATAATTTTTTCAAGCACCACTTAAAGTCTTCGGATCTTCGGTACTTAATTTTTCAGTTTTATCAACTGCCATATTAGTATTAGTTTTGCAGATTGCTAAGGGTATTGCCGTTGATTCCTTAGATTCTAATATTCGGTTTGTTTATATATATGTACAGGTCGGTACAGTTGGAGGTGGTACTCAACTTGCATCCCAGTCGGCATGTCTGAACCTTCTTGGGGTGAAGGGTGCAAGCAAAGAATTGCCCGGATCAAACGCTAGGCTGTTGGCGCAAATTGTTGCTGGTTCTGTTCTTGCTGGGGAGCTCTCTCTCATGTCTGCCATTGCAGCTGGACAGCTTGTAAATAGCCACATGAAGTACAACAGATCAAACAAAGATGTCACCAAAGCTTCATCATAGAAAGAGCTAAAGGGTTACTATGCACAGTCCCAAGACATCAGAGGCCCCAAAGTGTCAAGGGGATAATAAAAAAATTCTAACAGCTCAAATAGTTTGTTTCCATATTATTTTTCTTTCTTATGTTGTAACTACTGCAAGCAATATAAATTTGTGTATAATGAGGGTGATGAAGTGCCCAGTGTTGAAGTTTATTCTTACTTCTTTTGTTATAAAATTTAGAATCTTGTATCATCTACTTACAATCAATCAAGGATTCAATGGTTTTCTGAGTTTGGATTCAAAAGTTAAAACTTTGCTCCATTTGTTTTGGTTTTCTTTTCTCTTCTTTTCTTTTCTATCTAAAATAAGATAGTTTGATCAATTAGGTAAGGAGTATGACTTTGCTTCACTTCGAGTATTTATGCATGATAAGAGGACCTGAAGACTTGGTTTTATCAGTGATTGCTTGTTAAAAGAATTGTATTGACTCCATATTTCGCGGTATCCTCCGTAGCCGTTACATACCGTTATGTAACGCCCGGTTTGTAACGTTTTAGGAAAGTGCTAATACTGTTATTTCGCCCGGTTCGTAACGTTTTAGAAAAGTGCTACTACCGTTATTTAGAACTGACACTCATCTAATACTCATTTTAGAGGCTGATATTGTCCGAATCAATGACACCGATACCGTTGATATTATCAGAGTCTGTATCACCGTTGATATTATCAGAGTCCGTTATACCGATATCGTTAATATTGTCAGAGTCCGTTACACCGATACCGAGACCTCACCGGTGAACCATGATTGACTCCATTTGGAGACCATGGAGGCTTTTGATGGTTTGCATTTTCTAAGATATCATCATATAGACATGGAAAATATAAGCTGTGGATCACGATCCACAATTTTTCTGTCATGTAATGTACTGTTTACAAGGCATTGGAAAACAATCTCTCTCTTCTTCCATTTTCCAAGTTTCAGAAGATGCCTCATGTATAATTTCAGTATGGTTTCAAGAGGAATTGCATGTAAATTAAAGGGTAATGTTTCTTTTAGAGTCCTTTCATGAAAATCTCTTGTTTAGTTATTGGATTAAGGCAGTTTGTTTTTTTCTTTCGGTTTTAATTGCGGTAACGATATAACGGGCTCGGATAATATTAACCCTAAAATTAAATATTGATGTAAATAGAGCATACATACAGTATTGAACGATATATCGAAATACGATGAACCACTAGCTACATACTTAAGAATAAATAAAACAAAATAAATATAAATATAATGAAAGGACTTCGTATAGTCAAGAGATGGGATATATATATTAAAGTGCTTGAGCATTCTGTTTATGAGCTGTTTAAAGTTTCATTGTCCAACCTGGACCAAGCCAACTAATAATGGAGAAATAGAAAGGTATGACAATATAAAAAGTCTTCTGCTATAAAATATAAAATTAATATAAAAGATTAGGCCTGTGTCCATTTAGTGGTGATTTTATTTAAATTGAAGTGTTTTCAATGGAATTGTTTAGTCCAAGTCTAACAACAGCCCACAGAGAGGAAAGATATTCTGTGGAAATTTTGCATTTTTTTTATATTGTAAAATAAAACTAGCATTCATGCATCTTATAATGACTTGTATAGTTGCCAATTGCCCAATATGTCTCTACTTTCTACCAATTAATCAATTGTTCAATGAAAATATTCATTTGGATTTCTCTCTCACTATTCAAACTAAAATATATTTCATGAATTCAGAGGCTATCTAGAATTAAAAAACACTAGAATTAATCTCTAAACGTTATGCAAATAGTTACTTCCAATATTCACTATATAATAGTGGTAGAATTAATCTCTATACGTTGTGTAGAAATATATTTTCGATTATACAATATTTATTAAGACTCCTGTAAACTACAAAACGCATTTTTTTGAACTTTCATATTTTGATAAATCGCTATTATACTAATTGTTTTAAGGGAAAAAATCATTGAACCTTTGCAAATACTTGCAAATAGCTCACGAAATTAAATGGATGGCAAACACAGTGCAAAAGACTCATGTTATTTTTAGGTTTAGTGTATTTGTATTTTTTAATGTGGATTCTTTATCCAGCGGTATGTTTATCGAGTTATCAAGTAGCTAATTTGATAACGAGAATGAGATATGTTAAATTTTTGTCTTATATAAATTGTCCAAATCGGATTTTTTTAAAATAAAAATGAGCAAGATAATTAAATAAACAATCACATATTAATGCATGGAATTGGAGTAGGGGAAGTATTAGTATTATTTTTCTTTTAAAAAATGACCAACATATCCTGGGAGAGACATGCAAATTGGTTGGATCATAAATTTCAAATCATGTGCTAAGCTATTTTCTTGTACCAATTATATTTTCGGTTCATTGGGGGGGGGGGGGGGGCATCATAATTAAACAAATGCCACTATAGATCCAACAAAACCCAGAACTAAAAATCTAGAATAGGAGTGCTAAAATGAAAATTCTAGAAATGGGTAACTGAAAATGCCAAAAACAAATGGCTCGAGGCTTGAACCTAAATATGCTTAAATGACAAAAAGTAATTTGTTCGCTCAATGTTGAGTTGAGTTAAATAAAAAAATTTCCTAAATTCAGTTCAGTACAACATTCGACTAAATTCTAATCATAACTCAATCGAGCTCAATGGTTTTTAAAAATTTGTGATTTAGTTCGGTTCGGTCCAGTCCAATTCAAAGAGGCCAAGCATGAAAGGTTCCTTATGTCTGCACCCCTACTACAAGAAACATGTTGTGAGTGAGTGTTTCCTTTTAACTTCCAATAAAATACAATAAATGGGAATTCATGATATATATACACGTATATATAGCCATTGGATCCCTTGACTGCATGGATGAATTTTTGACAACCATAGGTCTGATGTTACAAACTATATATAGATTATAAATAGAGGTGGAATAGATGAGAGACACACTCCTAGAAACCTGTGGATAGGTGCCAAAAATGGCAATGCATGACTTGGTCTCTCACCATGAAATCAATGGCCTCTTCAATCAAATTCTTACATGACCCCACATTCATTTTTCCCAACTATGCGGAGGAATATTTTCATGGCTCATCACAACTTCCTCTGCATTCCACCAACGGTCTAATTTTCTATTGTACAACTTTGTTTAGACATGTCTTCTTTACCTTTTGCACATTGATCATCAACAAAGGCTGAGTTGTAGTTGAAACTAATAACCTCTTGCTATTTCTAGTATCATTCAATTACAACTCCTAATAATAACCAAAAAAGAAAAAAAAAAATTGTACTATGTAAATTGGTTTTTCGCCTTTTTCCCATCTCTCTATGTAAGTTTATTAAAACTTACATATTTGGATTCACAAAAATAAGAAATAGAGATGTGTTTTTGTTCTTGTTGCAAAATGATTGATGGGGAAGGAAAGAACCATTGTTGAGGAAAGTACCCTTTGAGATATCGAAAAAAAATACATAACAATGGCATCATTGTCAAGCCAACCGTCCAAGAAGGCGATAAAGAGCCCTGGGGGTGGCTCTAACTCGCAGAACAACCGCAATTCAAGTGGGCAGACGGTGAAGTTTGCAAGAAGAACGTCTAGTGGGCGATATGTTAGTCTTTCGAGGGAGGACCTGGACATGTCAGGGGAGATATCAGGCGATTACATGAACTACACCGTCCACATTCCTCCCACGCCAGACAACCAGCCAATGGACACGTCCGTGGCTACCAAGGCTGAGGAGCAATATGTTTCGAATTCTCTCTTCACCGGGGGGTTTAACAGCGTCACACGTGCTCATCTCATGGACAAGGTGATTGAGTCCGAGGTGACTCACCCTCAAATGGCTGGATCCAAGGGCTCGGCGTGCTCCATGGTGGCTTGTGATGGCAAGGTCATGAAGGATGAGAGAGGAAAAGATATAACACCATGTGACTGCAGGTAGGTGTTTCACAAGTAATTAGGGCCTGTTGATGGCATTTTTGGTTACATGTACATGCTATTACTACATTTTCTAGGGCAATACATTTTGATTCAGACCTACTCTATAGTAATACAAAGCTTGAACATGCTAGATAGATTGTCTAATAAGAACTATTTTGGTAAAACAAACCAAAACTTGAATGTGCTTCTAGGTTCAAAATTTGTTGATGGGAATTTTGTTGCATGTACATGCTAAATTTTAGTATTAAATTTTACAGGGTAGCTGATTTGATATGCTTAAATGAATTGTCTAAGAAGAACTGTTTTGCTATATAACAAACTAAACCAGTGTTGCTAAAGGCGCATCTAGGTGTGCACCTAGGCTCCAAGCTCCTTGAGGAGCAAGACTTGCGCCTTTTTTTATGAAATATGAATGCTTTAGTATAATTTTATTTTTTCCTTGAATTTTCTAATGTGTGCCTCAATTCACTCATGCAAGCGCCTAGTCCCTAGGCTCCAGAGGACCACTAGCGCCTTAGTGAGCATTGAGCCTTTAATAAGACTGAACTAAACTCTGAATGTTTTTGGGCAGGTTCAAAATTTGTAGGGATTGCTTTATGGATGCGCAGAAGGAGACTGGTCTGTGTCCGGGGTGCAAAGAGCCTTACAAGGTGGGCGATTATGAGGAAGACGGGACAGACTATGCTACAGGAGCATTGTCATTGCCAGCCCCAGGGGGTTCCAAAGAACGCGGAATGATAAAGAGGAACCAAACTGGAGAATTCGATCACAACAAGTGGCTGTTCGAGACGCAGGGTACTTATGGCTATGGAAATGCTTATTGGCCAAACGAGTATGGAGATGATGGAGATGACGGGGGAGCAGCTATGATGGACTTGAATGATAAACCTTGGAAGCCCCTCAGTCGAAAAACGCCAGTACCATCAGGCATCATTAGCCCTTACAGGTCAGGATTGATCCTTTCATTTCTAATCAATATGTAATGTTTCAAGCAATCAAACATATTGTTCATATTTCTAGAAATTAATGGCAAATTGGACCAAAAAATGTGAACTTCAATAATAACAAAAAATAAATATCATTTTTTTTTTTTATAGAAAAAGTAGGTTTAGGACATACCAGAAGTGAGATCAACACCTTCAAGAGAAAAGGATGTGTTTATGCACCCAAAGCATGAGGCTGCAGAACATAAGCAACTCTATTCTACACACAAAAAGCTTAGTGAGCCCCTAAAAAAGGAAAAAAACTGTGATTAGTACCTATGCTGCCTTTTTGATGAGGTTATAAAATAATTTAGCGCATTTCTTGATCAACCAGGTTGTTGGTCGTGATTCGGTTGGTAGTGTTGATATTTTTCTTGACATGGAGAATACAGCATCCAAATACGGATGCTATGTGGCTGTGGTTTATGTCAATTATTTGTGAGCTATGGTTTGCATTTTCCTGGATTCTAGATCAAATTCCCAAGCTATGCCCTGTCAACCGTTCGACTGACCTTGAAGCCCTACGAGACAAATTTGATCTTCCGTCACCGTCCAATCCCACAGGGCGGTCTGACCTCCCGGGCTGTGACATGTTTGTGTCCACTGCTGATCCCGAAAAAGAGCCACCCCTTGTCACAGCAAACACCATCCTTTCTATCCTCGCAGTTGATTACCCGGTCGAGAAGCTAGCTTGTTACATATCAGACGATGGAGGTGCTCTCCTCACCTTCGAGGCAATGGCCGAGGCTGCAAGCTTCGCTGACTTGTGGGTCCCCTTCTGTCGCAAACACGACATTGAGCCCAGGAATCCCGAGGCCTATTTCAGCATGAAAGGTGACCCTACCAAAAACAAATTGAGGTCTGATTTCGTGAAAGATAGGAGAAGGGTGAAGAGGGAGTACGACGAATTCAAGGTTAGGATCAATGGCCTCCCTGATTCCATAAGAAGGCGATCGGACGCGTTCAATGCTAGGGAGGAGATGAAAGCTATGAAGCACATGAGAGAGAGTGGAGCTGACCCTCTGGAGCCTATCAAAACCGTGAAGGCCACTTGGATGGCTGATGGCACCCACTGGCCTGGCACTTGGGCTAGTCCTGCTCCTGAACACTCCAAAGGTGATCATGCTGGAATTCTTCAGGTACAGTACACACCTTCAAGTATATATGTGTGTGTGTATTTATATATAATTCAGTGATCAAATGATAGTCGTCGAATATGAACACAGGTGATGTTGAAGCCACCTAGCCCTGATCCACTAATGGGAGAGGCAGATGACAAGATCATAGACTTCTCGGACGTGGACATACGCCTCCCCATGTTCGTGTATGTCTCTCGTGAGAAAAGGCCCGGTTACGATCATAACAAGAAAGCCGGTGCCATGAACGCCATGGTTCGAGCATCAGCTGTACTGTCCAATGGCCCATTCATGCTCAATCTGGACTGTGACCACTACATCTACAACTGCAAGGCTGTCCGTGAAGGGATGTGCTTCATGATGGACCGAGGTGGAGAGGACATCTGCTACATCCAATTCCCTCAGAGATTCGAAGGCATTGATCCCTCTGATCGATATGCCAATCACAACACCGTCTTCTTTGATGGCAACATGCGTGCACTCGATGGGATACAGGTAACATCCAACACTTTGATCATCCGATTTTATCTCAATTGGACGCGACGCGAAAAGGACTATGTTCATATGTGAATGCTCTTGCAGGGACCAGTCTATGTGGGAACAGGAACCATGTTCAGGCGGTTTGCGCTGTATGGTTTCGATCCACCCCAGCCTGATAAGCTGCCACAGAAGGGTGAAGATGCACATGCCTTGTCACCCACAGATTTTGATCCTGATCTTGATGTCAATCTCTTGCCCAAGCGGTTTGGGAATTCTACAGTGCTGGCTGCATCCATACCAATAGCTGAATTCCATGGCCGCCCACTCGCTGATCATTCTTCAATCACGTTTGGACGACCTCCCGGTGTTCTTAGAGTCCCCCGCGATCCCCTTGATGCTGCCACAGTAGCTGAAGCCGTCTCAGTCATCTCTTGTTGGTAAGTCTCCGTCGTCAGTTCACATTTTCCTGTCTAACTAAGAGAAAATACGCTCAATTTTGTGGTCTTTATTCTCGTAAATCGATCGTTCTACTTAATTCCTTCACTAATCGTCTATAATTGATTGTAAATTCGTTTCATTCAGCATATAACAAACATCCGTGTTCACTAGTAGACTAGAACCATTTCTGTCAGGCTAAGACATAAAGGAAAGAGAAAATAGACTCACTTCAATAGTCCTTAATCTCGTAACTCACCCTTTTTGTTCCGCCTATTCTCTATCAAACAACTACTTCCTTACCTCTAGTTCCCATGCTCACCTAATGACCAAACAATAGCAGAATAAGTTGTACACTACTACATCTATATCCATTCTATATCAAACAGAATGATAAAATTGAACTTACCAACACAGGTATGAGGACAAAACTGAGTGGGGCGACCGTGTGGGTTGGATTTACGGCTCAGTGACAGAGGACGTGGTGACAGGCTACAGGATGCACAATCGCGGGTGGCGCTCAGTCTACTGCATCACCAAGCGCGATGCATTTCACGGGTCAGCTCCAATTAATCTCACTGATAGGCTTCATCAGGTGCTCCGGTGGGCTACAGGCTCTGTCGAAATCTTCTTCTCCAGAAACAACGCTTTCCTCGCGACCAGAAAGCTCAAATTCCTCCAGCGGCTGGCTTATATCAATGTCGGCGTCTACCCTTTCACCTCCATGTTCCTTATAGTCTACTGCTTCCTCCCCGCGCTCTCCCTTTTCTCGGGTCAATTCATCGTCCAAAACCTCGATGTGTTCTTCCTCGCCTACTTGCTGACCATCACCCTTTGCCTCATTGGGCTCGCCATCTTGGAAGTGAAGTGGTCCGGGGTGGGCTTGGAAGACTGGTGGAGGAACGAGCAGTTTTGGCTCATCTCAGGAACCAGTGCTCACTTGGCTGCAGTGGTGCAAGGCTTGCTCAAGGTGATTGCAGGCATTGAGATCTCTTTCACACTCACCACCAAGGCTGCAGCAGAGGACGAGGACGATATATATGCGGACTTGTACCTCGTGAAATGGACTTCCCTGATGATTCCACCGATCGTCATTGCCATGATCAACATAGTTGCAGTTGCAGTTGCATTCTCGAGGACGATCTACAGCACAGTGCCAGAGTGGAGTAAGTTCATTGGTGGCACATTCTTCAGCTTCTGGGTGCTGGTTCATCTGTATCCGTTCGCCAAGGGTCTGATGGGGAGGAGAGGAAAGACACCCACTATCGTGTTCGTCTGGTCTGGTCTCATAGCCATTACGCTTTCGCTGCTCTGGGTAGCCATTAGCCCGCCAGCAGGTAACGCCGAAAATGCGGGAGGAGGGGGCGGCTTCCAGTTCCCGTGAAGTGTGGTAGAAAACAAATATGGTTGGTTTTGTTTGAACTTGTGTTTGTTCTTTTTCAATCTTGTTGTGAAGAGAGACTTGTTGGTTCAATGGCTATATATATTGGAATGTATGATGAGTGTTTTGAGGAGAAGAGAATCCTATTCAAGACTACAAAGGAATGAAGATACAGAGGAATTGATATACTATTTTGTAAATCTAACAAAATATACATTGAATATGTAAGCAAAAATAGGACATTCATTTACACAGTTTGCTGCTGATTTTTGCCATACTCTTTCTTTGTTTAAAAGAGAAATTATTTTGTATGAATTTCTTAGTAATGTGCCCTTTTATTGTTTAATGTAATTATTCAGTGACTTGCATATATTCAACGAAATATATTATTTTTACTTTTCAGTTGTTCGTCTTTTTTTAAATTTGAAAGCAAGTTGTTTGCTTGGACAAGTCCACAAAAGTACTGGAATAAGAATGAAGGACAAACAAAAGCAGAGAGGAAGTTGAACAGAGGAGAAAATTATAAATATTAAAGAAATAAATTTGTATAAAGTCTAAAACATTAAATTTCCCTAGAGACCTTTCTTTCTAAACCTACCAAAAGTGCCAGTGATGTCAAATGAACAAGAGTTCTTTCCATTTGCGGGTCTTCAAATCGCAATAGATAGTAAGGGCGTGTTTGGTTTTTCCAGTTCACAAACCCAAAAAAGTCTCAACCCACCCCCCCCCCCCCCCCCCCCCCACATTCCCGGAAGAACAGAGATAAATAATAAAAAATAAAAAAACTGATTCGACATGAACCTGGATGAATTCATTCCAGAATATCAGAATCCATGACTAAATAAACAGCAAGAAATTTATATACCACTGGAGGGAAAAGAAAACCTTTTTCACATCCTTTTATCACTCAGAAACAAGCAGAACCTACAAAATACAGAAATGGTTTTGTAGCCCGGAAAAAATGGGGACACGAATGTCAAGTCTGCATTTTGTCATAGTAAGCTTATCCCTTTCAGTATAACATACCTGCAGTAGATATAAGCACACTGGCATGAAAAGCTTTAACTTCAGGTATACTTATAGAATACCTGCTTGGACATGAATATATGTAATGGAATTGTTAGGTACAAGGACAAAATAGCCACATTATATCGAGGACTAGAAGATAAGACAACCCAAATTTCTGGTACCCCAGAAAATCAAATTTCATAATTTCTATCTTGCATCATCGTTCGATAAATCTTAGTCCTATAATTTCACAGCATAAAACCATCCTCGAGACGTCGTTGCAATACATTCAACCACAGCAAGATATTTGAGTCAGCGGCAAAAACGATTGAAGAGATAGATGTAAATCAGTCAAACTAAGAAATTAAATGGCCTGAATGCCCTGCATGCCCATATATAAATTATATTTCCAACAATCTTTAATCTTCTAATGGAAATAACATACAGTTCAAAGAAAGGTGAAGTTCGGGTTGGGATCCTACTTGTCATCCAGCCATAATATTTCGAGAAAAAACAATTAAAAAAAAAAAAAAACTAGATATGGGTACAAAAGCTAAAGGCATACCCAACTGGATAAGTTAGCAACACAATTATAAGCTTCGGATGTAAGCATGGACTGAAGGGGTAAAACTTGTCATGAAAAACTGAACTTGACATCTTCCTTTCCTCCAAAAAGATTCTTCAATTCTCTGGAACTAACAGAAGGGAGAAATATCTGCACATGGAGTAATCTATGACCATCTACACATTCTACAGATCCGACTGCTCGAATGGTACACGAACAAATAGCTGGCCATGCAGAGTGACTACAGCAGATGTCTGATGAGGGTCAATCCTAGAAGGTAGGCTGACAACCTGCAAAACAATCCAACTTCCAATATCATAATACTGTTGGGTGACCATCCTCAAGCCTACATGTTCCTATTTTAAGAGTTCAAGTATTAAAAAAGGGCTATTAACATAAAATCCCCAATGGTTTCAGTTTTTTAACAAATACCCCCTCTGAGGTGCCATATTGCCCCCTCCATTTTAAAATCTTTCATATACCCCCTTTCAATCTCAAAACGACGTAGTTTTAGGGCCAAAAAACTGAAACCATAGGAGAGTTTATGTTAAAACGCTGAAATCATTGGGGGGGCGGCTGGGCCACCTATAAAAAGTGCAGGGGGCCAAATGGCACCTCAGGGGGGTGTTTGTTAAGATTTTGAAACCATAGGGGGTTTTATGTCAATAGCCCATTAAAAAACCAATAGATTAATTACCAAAAAAGATTTTGTAATTAATTAGGATGATATTAGGACTAGATATGTGCAGAGTACATGATTGCGTACTCTTTTGACACATTTCAAGCCGAGACTGTTCAGGCCTTCTGGCTCTTCAGGGAGGTACCTAGACACACCACATTTGCTTCATGAAATTGGGTATGCTATACAAATATATTTTGAGTACTTAGTTAGGATGAGATAAGCAAGTTGTCAGTGGTTCAGTGGCAGATATTTCTCGGTAATTATAGGGAACCAAATAATTAGGACTAATTACTAGCATGAAGTTAAGTATGTTATTAGATATATTTATAGTATTTAACTAGGAGGGGATAAGTAAGTTATAGGTGGTTCAGAGGCATATGCTTCTTGTAATAATATATACTGCCAATGTCAAAGTCCTTGACAAGGGAACATACCAGTTTTTTCAGAATAACTCCTGTGATCTTAGTGAGTGATTGTTTCTCAATAGGCTCTTCCACAAGATTCCCAGTTTATTTTCAATTTATCTAAAATAGTATACACTTATACTAGATCAGCCAAATGAAATAAATGGATATTTAAAGACATAGTCCAGTCTTTTTAAAATTACACTGTGATGTCGCCTAGTAGGAACTTGATATCTTAAGAAAACCACCACTATTTTTGCCATTTTCTTATATCCAAAACCATGATTTCCCATGGAATCCAGCAACCAGATTTTACAAAATTCAACTTGGTTGATAACTACACTATACAAAATCTAAAAATCTCAAACAAACACTACAAAGGGGTCTAATTGTGAGAGAGTATGACACATGTAGTAGAAGTCTTCAATGGCATCAGTTTGCATCAACAAACAATGCATGCAGCAGAATGAATTTCAAGTGTGTCAATGCCACTGTATATAGTTGGGGAAAAAAACAAAGAACCTTTTTGAACGGTGTGACACCCCAAGGATTATCCAGCTGCTCTGGCTGACCAGATATAACCAAGCGCCCAGCTGGATCAGACTGTACCCGCACCTGATATCACCAAACAACAAGGTGCCTAAACAGTAATTAACAAATGAAAAAGGTGTATAGCAAGCACAACAAGAGTAGACGACAATTATAATTTACAAAATATTATAGTGGATCGGCTACCTGCTTTGCAATTGATGATCTAAAGGAACACAAGGTTTCACATTGTTAAAAGTTAACTCACAATTCCTCAAAAATATTTGAATCTCATTGCCATGTTGTTGTAGGAATTACCACGAAAAAAACCTATTATCTATATAGATTCAATAGAGAAAAAAGGGATGTTCAAGAGTCTCAGTTATTGGCTGGAAGCTCTCAGCTTTCTCATATTAGTTTTATTCCTCTTACGTATTTAAGTTGTTGTATCCAAAAATTTATATACTGAAAATAAGAAAAAAATCATATGTAAGTGCTCTCTCACTAAGCCTGCACACTTTGACCATGACCAAAGTGGTTATTCAGGATGGATGTGAAAACGATATCAGTAATACATAATTCTAAGTTCACTAAACATCATGGCCTTACATTGAATAATTTTTATGTAAAGCAAACCTGATCAAGGTTTGAAATCGTCCAGTGAATCTGGGCCAAATTTGGGTTCAAACCCAAGATGGAAACTGAAACCGTGATTATGCATATTCCTAACACCGGGTCTATGTTTCAAGTTACGCTCTTCGTCAGTTTGTTGGTTTATTACACATTCCGGATGGTCACCCTATAAGGGAGTTGCACAATATACTGACTTAGGACAGACTTCAAAGACAAACTTCACACATATACTTAATGTTCACCCTCAGATTTCAATTCTTACGGACTTTGAAAAGCTCCCAAGTGTTTTGTGGTGGCAAAAGGCAATCAATGAGGAGAGAACTTCAGAAATTTTCTACTTACCTCCTCACGCAAAAGACCAGGAACCAACGCATACACCTCAAAGCAGTCTTTCTGTGTAGTCAAATTCATAAAACAAGTTAAATTTTTATGTATGGGAATATACTATGATGTTGTACATAATGCTAAAGAGACTTACAGTTCTTTGTACATTAATCTTTACCCAATCAGCAGGAGGCCCGATATCAACAACCGTTGTGTCTAATCTGCCAAAGAAACAGAGAGAAAAAAGGAACAGTAAATAAAAAGCAACAACTCCATAGGCAAGGAAATTCAAAAAAGTACTTTCATCCATTGTAACAATAACCCAAATAATGGCTTGGGAAATTTTTTCTAATTTTTACAAAGTGAGGACAGATTCTCTTTTTTCTCATACATAAGAGCATCGGCAGCACAAACAATTATAGCAAGCTTCACTATAGCAAAAGGAATTTTTTCAAGAAATTCATATTATGAAAAAAAAAATCATAAAATTCGAGAGGTAGCATACACATATGAAAGGAGCAGAAAAAAGTAACCCCTCCCATCTAATAATTACGTCTAATAATTAAGTCTCTAAGTTATTGACCAAACATCAGAAAGTAAGCCAATGAAACCTCATAATATCATAGAGGATTAAATACAATAGAAGGGAAAACCAAGAGGAGCAACATATTAAGCATTAGGCCACTGGGCTCTGATTATACAAATCAGCAACAACCAAGGCACATGAGAGACCATGAAGTATCCAGAGATCTTAACTGTGGCTTTGATGCTTTCAAGCGTGCAACTTTGACAGCACGCTCAACAGGAGATGACTTTTTGCGTTTTAGCAAACCTGTATCATCAATAAGAAAAAGTTCAAGAAAGGGAAGCCCTTAAAGCATGCTAAAGTTGCTAGTCCAATAAACAGCCATACCAATGCTTTTAAGTTGCTTTTCACGCTTTGGCGCAGATGTTGAATTCTTATCCTGCAGAAACAAAAAGTTTATCTATTTGATGAAAGAAGTAAACAGGAAGAAAATATAAAAAAACTAAGAAACAAAAATAATTTTTTTCTAGACTACGGACTTCTCCACAAACCTTGATAATTGCGTCCCCAACCTCACCATTACCAAGAAGACGCTGAGAATGCCAACCCTGCATCGCACGAGCTGCAGCATCCCTTCTTGCCCTGCCTGATCCTGAAGCTTGATTGTGGGCCGCCTTCATTACATAATCAGCGAGGATGGTTACGTATGGATTTATCTCTATTTATTGCATTACAATATGTCTATCTTCATATCAATTAAACCACAAACTAGAGTAGGATAAGAAAGAGTAGAAACATTCAGTATTTTAATTACTTATAGAGCCACTCTGATTGTTCCCTTTAAAACTCTACAGTCATGACAATCACCACTATATTGTACAAAAACAGACCATACGCTTGTGGCATATAAATTAAATGTGTATATATATATATATATATATATATATCATAGCTCTCAGTGGCGGTTGTGGTGCAACAATCTGGTATGCATGGCTTTTACATAATAGGTTCGGTTATCACAATCATGATTATTTTCGCACTCGCACAAAAATGACCAAAATGCACCAATATGCTTCTACTTAGAATATAACTCTAGAAAGAAAAAAAAATAGTGAATCCTAGTGAATTTTTCAAGATTAATTTGCATAATCAGTAACCTATAAATTATCGGTATTAAAATTGCTTATATAACTAGCTTCTATGGAACTAATGATATAATATTAAGTTTAATTACGAAATAAATGCAAATTCATAGCATAGCATTAAATAACTTAAAAGTTCATAACCCCTATAACATGTGAAGAGAGAAAATAAAATTCAAAATAATTATATATATAAAAAAATAGCATTTTATTAAAACAAATGAACAAATTTAGGAAAAAAAACAAAACAAATGAAAGAATATGTCAGTGTCCACTAATAAACAAAAATTGATTCACTTTTAGAAGAAAGGTCTATGGATTGTATTTTAAAACAAATACCACTTGTTTAGTCATTTTTATTGAATTTTCTACGTTCATCTAACACAAGTTTTGACAAGTGAAACTTGCTCCAAATTTGACGAGATTTAAATGAAGTTGAAGGACTTTAATGTGTGTGTGTGTATGTGTATGTGAGAGAGATGGCTGTTAGAGTGTTACTTTTTAGTTGGGTATGCAGTATAAAGTGGAATACGTCTAAGATATGTCATCCTACCTCCGATATATGTAGAAATGGGTAAGGAAAAAGAAGTTATAAAAGGCAAAAAAACAATAAATAAATAAATTAAATTAAACAGTGACCTTGTGCCCCCTGGGTTACTTGTCCCATAGGGCCATATTGGTGACTCAAAAGAGAGAGAGAGAGGTGGAGGATGTGGATAATAGAAAAGGAAAAATCCATAAAGGCTTCATAATTTTTGCGGAGAGGCCAAGGATTTCCAAAACTAACAGACCAACTCGCTTTGAGAGAGCCGGCGGGTTCTAAGCAGTAACAGTACGTTTGCATTAGAAATAAGAACAGGCCAGGTCACATATGAATTTTGAGAGTTACCGATATACCGGTCAATCTCGGTCTCAATATCGGTACCTTCAAAAGATGTAAACCGGCCAGTTCATTGAATCATACTATATATGATGAAAGGTGGACAGCAATACACGGGACAGTTGCCATACTGGTGGCAGCAATACAAAAGAACAATCATTAATAATTTATATTACCATAAACAAAGTGATGCAGCAGCAGCAGAGATATGTGATACAGGAAAGGGACGAAATAGTGCAGAGAGATTAGATAGGAGAAAAATCTGGAGGGAGAGAGAACACGGGAATATCCCTATCGTAATAGCAACCACATTACTCCAATCTAATACGTAGGCATATATATACCCAAATGACATATTAATCATAACATGCCAAAAATGAGCCTCTAAATAAAATATTAACCTTTCTTCAAAAAATACAATAAAATATTAAACAACACAAATAGAAATTAAACATCTAGACTCTGACCTGCTCCTATAATAGGTATGTTTGTATATGGTATGTGGCCCATAGGAGGGGATTGGTTAACGTTAAGGCAATTAAGGCAATTGCCTAAAGCCCCCAATGAGAGAAAGGCCCTATAAATATGTTCTCATTATATTCCTCATATAGTTTTGTTAATGTATTAATTATGTGTCCATTATTGTATTAATTGCATACCAAAGAAATACAACTGTTATTCTATTAGTCAATACAAGTTTCTTTAACTAAACATTATATATATTCATTACAAATTCTTCCTTTTTTTCTCTCAACAATCTCATACATCTTCTAACTTCTCAATTCTGTTGCATATTGTTAGTGGAGGCGTGTGACCTCTTGGGCCACGTGTGTAGTAGGCCCAATAGGGTCTTTTCTCTTGTGTAACATAATTTATCATTATAAATTAAGAGTCTCTCTACATTGAGAGACTACGGCTTGTTCTAAACAACATGGTATCAGAGCCAGATACCAAAGTTTGAGAAACTCTCTCCTCACAAAACCCTAATCACCATCCTCCATCCCTAACCCTAATCCAAACAAAACCCTAACCCTTATTTTTTGTGAAGCCAGATTCCGCTACGCAGACTAAGGACGGGGATCATACTGAAATCCTATCCTTTATCAAAAAAAATTTGATACTTGGTCTATTTTCGTAATTCCATTCATGAAATCCTAGTTTTTCGTGATTTCGCTGATGAAACCCTAGTATTTTTTTTATAATTCTTCCTGCTATTGTGTGTTTAGGGTTTCAATTCCCAACGGTTCGGTTCATGTCTTGATGGGTCATTGATTGAAATGTTATCTTGATATATATAGGGGTGTGTATCCCCCTATTTGTTGTGATTCTTGGAGAAATTGTGTTTCCCACCTTGTTATTGTTTTGCCAGATACTTCATGCCCTAGTTGATTGTGATTATTGGTGACTCTTCGATATCGAGTGGGCTTGTTGAGCCCAAACCTACGAACTCAGAGATTTTTTCATCGAGTTCCAAACTTACTAAGCGTCGTTTGGACGGTATAAATTTCCAGAGTTGGCGTAAGCTGGTTTTATTCGCTATTTGGGGTATGGGTAAAGAGGAACATCTTAGCGATGATTCCCCTAATCCTCAAAGTGATCCTACAAGCGCCAAGATTTGGTTACGTGATGATGTCCGCCTATTTAATCAATTGATAAACTCTATGGAGTATCGGGTGGTTGATTTGGTGACCCATTGTGATACGGTCAAGGAGCTATGGGAGTATCTCAATGTCTTAAACTCGGACAAGGATAATACGAATCATATTTATGAGATATCTCAATCATTCTTTCGTTCAGAGCAGCAGACGACTCATATCAGTGACTATATCCTCAAGCTTGAGGGGGAGTGTTAGTGGAGGCGTTGTGACCTCTTGGGCCACATGTGTGTAGTAAGCCCAATAGGGTCTCTTCTCTTGTGTAACCTAATTTATCATTATAAATTAAGAGTCCCTCTACCTTGAGAGACTACGGCTTATTCTAAACAACATATACCAATAATAATTCGACATTATATTTATTTAGGACTCTTTCACACAATAATTGTAATAACCATCTCAGAAGCTAAAGCCACAGATAGTTCTTTATAATTTCTTGAAGAAATTTTTTTTTACATTGTATTGATCTATTAGAAGGCCTCAAACAGTATCAAGCCGGTCCTGCACAGAGTGTCCCTCATGATCTCTAGCACTAAGAATGAAACACACAAAGACTATTTCATCCACATGCATGGTAAGAAATAAGGAAACGTTAATATATATATATACCATAACTTCTGCATAGCTTCACCTCATGTTAGATTTATCAACTATCACAACCATATTTATACTCCACAGTCTTCTATGCAGAAAACCTTAGTTTGAGCACATCTCCACAACCAACTTTCAACTAATTTATTTATCCTCCCAATAAAGATTTGAACCCCAAAACGACCACACTTGCACAGAATATGAAGCTTTCATTTTTAGCACTTCCAAAATAAATAGATTAATAACTTAGAAAAGGAATTACATGATCATTACCAAACACTAAATGACAGATTATGCAGAGTGAGTTGCATTTTTTAGGACACCCGGAAAAAAAAAAGGAAATAAGTTCTCATATCTTCAAGATCTTGTACCATTCACTGTATAATACTACACCCAGAGCCACACTACTAAGCCCCAAAGTTTCAGCACAAAATCAATTGACCATCATACTGAAACAGGCTGAAAACAAATCAATGATCCATTTTCCTATTGAGAAGGAAATATCTAACATTATCTACTAGACAGAAGGCAGGCATAATTATCTTTTTTTTTATAAGTATAAAATAATATAAGCCGAGCTAAAAAGGGGTGCAAAACGAGGACTTCCCAGGAGGTCACCCATCCTAGTACTACTCTCACCCAAGCGATCTTAACTGCGGAGTTCTGATGGGATCCGGTGCATTAGTGCTGGTATGATCGCACCTGGCAGACATAATTATCAGAATGACTTCTTCACGCTTGACATTAAACTACTGAACCAGAGACTGCAGTTTCTCCGTTGTAAGTGTGAACTTTCACAATCCTGTAAGAAAGCATTTTACCGCAATGCCAAATGGCATGAGCATTTTGTTTATGAGACACCAGCTCAAACTCAATCCTTGAACCTAAAGAATGAGCCACATTTACTAGACACGCTGAGGAGGGCTGGAATCTTTTTCAGGTTTAAGGGGTTAGAGAAGCTTCCTCAAGTCTATGCTTTATGTTTAGCAAGAAGACCACTGCTCTTTCATTCTCAAAAGAAAGCTATCACATTAGCACTCTTCTATATATCACAGTACTAGTAAACTTCTATTGCCCACTGTCATAATTCCCAGACCTTAAGTTCATCCCATCTAATCTCAAAAGACGAATCACCTCTCAGACCCAGTAGGCAACAAGTTCCTCTCCGAACAGTCTCTCCAATTACTTCCTGAATTTGTCACTGATAAAGTTGTAGAAAGTTCACCTGAAGCAGGCCCTTTTAAAGAGGTCTCCGGAGACTTCAACAATCACAGCTGCTACAACTTTTCTAGACAACAATTCAACTGACTACACAGTTGAAACGAAACTGAAAAAATTGGACCATCATGGGCATGCAAATCCCATTAATTTGTAAATCACTTACGTTATCTCCAAATATGACTTGACAGAAATTCCTTACAGAAATAAATGGCACACTGAAAGCAACCAAAGATCATTATGATGTTCCTTTGAAAAAGTACAAGTATTCTCAATCATTAGTGAGAATATTTAACACAACGCGTTAACATGACATGAAATAAATGGGGAGGGTTTCAAGCCAACACAAATTGACACGTTTACAAAACTTGGCGTTCATGTTTAACCAGCCAACCCGTCTATTAACCCGATTAGACCCGTTTAACTAAATGTGTAGATTTTGGTTTAGAATTACCCTATTAAACTAGATATCTCGTGCCCGTGATCACAATGATTTATTTAACTAAAACTCTTTTGCTTGGGCTAGAAATTACTCCACTTGTATGAAATTTAATTTTGACATAATTTGAGGTGTTGTGTTAGGTTTTGGACCCATTTATGTCATGGAAGTGGTTGCACTGATAGTATCATATATGTTTCAAAGTTCCTTGCTATGAGTATTAATCGTAATTCATTCATGTCAACACATATAACAAGATACCCATGTCAGGACACAACCCAAATACAACACAAAAACACAAATGTGACCCCTACCTTCAGTTTAAGTTCTGACTTGGTTCAATTTTCTAAAACCAGTTTCCAAAACTCAAAAACAGAACAGAATTCTATATAATCATGAAAGAGTATTCTCTAAAACAAACCTTTTAGGGTGACAATTTAAGAAAAAAAAAAAAAACTGTCAATTACACAATTTTCATATAAATTCTACAATAAACACAAATAAACTTTTAGAAATGTGAACCAAACAGGCCTTAATCACCTCCCGTGTAATGAAACAGCAAAAAGTCTTCACATTATACAATGTGTGAAACTCAGAGGGCGTCCATGTCGTACCCTGCTATGTTCATTGTAATAAGAGCCCATTCTTGTAATACAAAATGCTTTAATTATTTTGGTCAAAAGACTAGTATAGTTTCCATGCATTAATAGCTTCATCCCACACATTTGGTACTATGTAAACTTATTTAGATATAATATAACACGAGAAGTCCAACTACTGGAACCCACCATGCTACTCAATAAAAAGGAACATTATTACTACCGAAGAATTTATGCAACATAATCCACGAGTGCGTATCTGAATTACCTGATTAACAGCACTGGTGGGCTCTGAAAACAGAACGTCATTGAAAGGAAGCTCACCACAACGCATTTTATGTTTCTCATATTCTAGTAATGCCTGCAAATGTTCAAAATCAGAAACTGCACCATGCAGGAAAGTGAGGCACCATATGGTAAAAGAGATTATCACTATCACTGCCATAAAAGAACGTCAGTGACCCTTAAGGCACCACAACAACAGTTTCAACAAGTGATGTTGATAAACATCCTCTTTCCAATTTTTTCTAACCCACTGAAAGATTAGTGAAACACTAAATCTAATCTCCAAAACTGAAAACACACAAGATCTGATCAATTTTTTAGGGAACTTATAATTGTTCATATAATCATCATTTTTCAAATTTTATCATTCCCTGCTTCTCCAGTTATAATCAATTTCATGGTATAATGTCTAAACTCGCATTATAAAGCACATTTTTATCTGTATGAACCTTCAAATATCTCTTATTAATACTGAAATCTACGATATAGGAAATATTACACGAGTCCTAGCGATAATATTTGGCAATAACTCCCATATCCTGTCATATCATGCATGCTGGAATCTATAGTCACAAAATAAAAGTGCAATAATGAAGAAGACAACCAAACTTTAAATCCAAAGAGAACATGATAAAAAATAATTTAGCAATTTGAGCAGAACCTTTTCATAAAAACATCGGAATGTCCATGAGACAGTAGTGCAGGTCCTGCACAAGTTGAAATATTGTAAAGAAGCAGTTAGCATAATTTCAAAAAGAACTAAGCAAAAACGAAATCTTCAGATTGAATTAAGTGAGAAGGTAGTGTTCTCAGAGGTTGAATTATCTTCCTACTTCTTTTAAACTACCACTATTTCAAAATTTTATTTTTCCAGCTTCCAAAAGAAGGGTTTACCAAGTAACATCCTTTCTTTTTTTTGAAAGTGTCAAGTAACATCTTTGGTACCACAACAGGACACACTGCTTCACTAAGTTGTAAACCACAAATATATTCAATAAAATCCAATGCAGTCTACTTATCAAAAATAAATAAAAAATCCAATGCAGTCTCCTATATATTGTCCAAGCGATCTCTTTTCGCATGTGATCCTAGTATGTGTCAGTAATTTAGCAATGATATCATGTACTGCATTGGTAATCTTATCCAGTATTTGGAGTGACAAAACTAAATGCATGCCTCCATTTTTCAAGTCATGCAAACCAATGATTACACTTGAAATATATAGCATGAAGCAACTCCTACTTTGGGGGTTTAAATGATTCTCCAACTTGCCGCCAGTACTTGCATGAAGTTACCTACAAATGAGCAAAACCAGAAAGCAAGTACATATACATATATCAAAACCATCATTCCAAACCGCTAAATCAAGTTCTAACTAGTATATAAATATATTTATAATGCTTCAAATGCAGACAACAGCTAAATGCATGCAGGAATTCAACAAATACAAGGACCCAAAATCATATATACAAGAACAAGTTTAATAAAGATGATCAATAACTCATTTAATATCCGATAGGACAGAAATCATGTTTCCCTACTACAAACAAATTAAGCCGAGGCAAGCCAAGTATTAGGTCACTCAAGTTTGGCATGATAGAAAAATAAGGTGCTTGAGATTGGCTCGAGATCATATCAAGACTAGAGTTTCATTTTCTAATTAAGACTCAGCAGCTATTTACCTTATTTTCAAAATCCTATGGTTAAATTTTAGATTTTGAATAATGAAGTGAATTGAAATTACGAAACACGCAATCACGTGTTTGGGAAATGACATCAATGAAGAATGTGCAAGTACAACGAATAACACATACTAGTATCGGTTCATTTTTTTGAGGGATGGCATAAACTACAAAATAATAACAAAAATATGTGACAGAAATATCAACATTAATGGCGTCTTTACAGAAAACATAAGAATAAAAATAAAATAAAAAATAACAAATAAAAAACAATAGAAACATAAAAAGTTAGTACGTCTTACACAAACAGTCAGTCAGACAAACACGTGTATGGTGTATCCCGTGAAGCTATAGGATACTTCACTTATATATACCTTTAGGATTGTAACATATAATGCCTAAAGTTAGGTTTGCATCCAGTCCGACTTTCATAGCACCCTTAAATGCAGAACCAATTACTGCACAATTTCTTCCACTTTTTTCTTTTTAAAGTTGTCAGATATATTGCCCATCTGTAATTTTCGTGATTAAAACAGCTAATAAAATCATATTCTCTACTTTAAATAATTTGGCACAGTTCACCTTGCCTTTAGGTAGATTCACATATCACACATCCAGCGGTGCATGCAGAATCACTCTACACACATGTATAATCAGATTAATGTGTGACTATAAAAACATGATATATATATACAATTGAAAATTTGAAAAAAAAAATACAAAAAGGAAAAGAAAAATTAAAGTCCTAGCCGTAATTTAGATGAAGAATTTTAAATGCTGACACCCTTGAGTCAACTAACTCACTTACTATACCACCAACAAAAGCTCACAGCAATGGAACTACTCAAATAGAGACCTCAAAATACATTCAGGCCATAACCTCTCCTAAGCTTCACCGGCTGAGATAGCAAGCATAATTTAGACAATACAAATATTGCTTCCAGTCAATGACTGCATTAAAAACACCATTGCATAAACAAACAGATAAAGAGAAGAACAACTGTTATTCTGCAGTGGCAACATTAAGAAATATAACAAGGGGAAAGAAGGCTGCATAGAGGATGCATTTATTTGAACGCAGCCCATGTCTTGGACATCAAAGAAAATACATGCAATGGTTTTCTCTTCTCTTTCGTATTGTTTGGTGAGTCAGACTGATGGTTCTATTTTACTCTAACGTCAAAGAAAATACATGTAATTGGAAGCCTTTCCACCACAGTTCAGGAAATAATGTCTGTGAATATTTTTTATAAACATTCAGAAATCATGTTTTATATCCTCAAAGTACAAGGGACGCATAATAAAAAGATGATTCATTTGACAAAATTAGGAATAGCAAGGAGTCGAGCAAATGACAACTCAAGCAAACCTGTTCATAGCCACCAAGTCTGATGACAGCTCTCCATAACCTAAGTCACAGAAATAAGAAGAAATATCAGTATAAAACAAGAGATCCTTGTAAAAGAAATCATATGTAAAGTTCAAGTTCATTGAAACTGACTTGAGGCAATTTAGTGGTTCCCCATAGAACCTCGGCGGTCTAAATTCCAAAAACCTCTCCTTGTGGAAAGTTTCTAGCTCCTTCATGAATGCTGCTTGCTCCTCTGGAGTTCCTGTCTCATTACCAACGTCATTTGGTGCCAAGAGAAATGAATTGGTAGAGTTCTTCACATCATCTACACGACTTAGAACTAACTCATGCTTCGGTAATTCCTCCTTTAATCCATTGGTAAATTCCTCCATTGTTCCATTGTATACCGTCAACTCCATTCCAGCCGCATCATTGTTCGATTCCTCCTCCATCACTTCAGTCTCCGCTGGCAACTCCGTTGCAGTCACCCCATTGTTCAGCTTCTCCTCCTTCGTTCCATTCTCTAATAAGACTCCAGCTCCAGTCACATCATTGTTAACTCCCTCCTCCTTCATTTCATTGTCCAAAGTCAACTCCATCTCATCCACCACATCCTTTGATTCCTCCCTCGCCTCGTCTGCTGCAGACTCGGGCTCTACAGAGTGATTTACATTTGTTGTGCCATCTTTCTTCTCATCAACAAATCCATCAGAACCGACTTTCGCATCAACAACTACCGAATTTTCAACCAGACCTTGTTCTGTGTCTTCTGGGTTTGACGGCACACTCTCAACAGGGTCTGGGTCATTCTTAGATTCAACCAACTCCTTGTTTTCATCTTGTTCATCCACCATTGGATGAGTTGATTCTTCCTTCCCTTCCTTGTTGTCCACCGTCATCTCCACATCATCCAAGGTTTCTTTACTATCTTCCATATTTTAATTAATCACTATTTTTCAAAACAATAAGAAATTTAATTTCAGGGTCAATTTTTTTTCCTTCTTTTGGCAAAAAAAATCAACAACCTAATTCTCTCTCTATAACAATTGGACGAGTTTAAAGCAAATAATTATATTATACAAATACAAAAAAATAAAAAAAAATAAAAAAAACAAATAAAAGTCACAGTTCCATCCAAAAGCTTTCTTCTGTGGACAATGAAAAAAAAAATGTCTAAAAATACAAAATGTAGCGCATAGATACATGTATATACCTATCTTCCATCTTATAATTAATCACAATTTTTCAAAACAAAAACAAATTTAATTCCAGGGTCAAATTTTTTTCCCTTTTTTGGCCCAAAAAAAACCCTAATTCTCTCTCTATAACAATTGGACGAGTTAAAAGGAAATAATTCCATTATATACATAGATAAAATAAAAAATAAAAAATAAAAACAAATAAACATCACAGTTGCATCAAAATGTTTTCTTGTGGAAAAGAAAAAAATAAAACTGTGTCTAGAAAACATAATGTAGCGCATAGATACACACACGCATATATAGAGAGAGATGTGCGAGTGTGTAGGTGTGAGAACGTGAACAAGAAAGAGGTACCTGGGTCGATACAGCAATGTCTTCTGGTGACGAAGCTCTGAAAAAGAAACAGCACATTCATTATACTAGTCAGCGAAAAAAAAGAAAAAGAAAAGAAAAGAAATCAAGAAGAGGGTAAAATAAGACGACCGTTACAAAACCTAATAATTATGCGGCGAAGCAGAGAACGAGTACCGGAGTAAGAGAAGAGAAAAACCCTAGGCTAGGGAGTGTTTGGAAGGGGTGAGAGTTGGAAGCGAGAAAGTGAGGGAAAATTTTAGCTTGATTTTCTTTCGTCCGGGAAAATTTAGAAAGGGTTTGTTGAGGTGTTGGAGTTTGGCGTAAACGGAAGCTTATTTATATCTCATCCGCAGCTGACACGATCATTTTTTTTTTCCATTAATTCAGTGATCGTAGTGTCTGATTCAAGCTTAAATTCCAATTTCATCCCCACGATTTATCAAAAATAATCAAGTTACTAAATAAATGAATAGAGTGAAGATAATAAACATGCCTACAATATTTATCATTTTGGGTCTAAATTGTATTAAAAAAAAAACATAATAATAATTGTATTTAACAATTATTGGTCAATAACAAATTTTATTAGATTGATTGTTAAATGTGATTAGTGTACGAATGCGGTTACCAAAAATACAATAATTGCGATCTTATAAATGTGTTAAATATATATCAACATCACAATTATAGTTTGTTTATTCTTTTTTTAGCTTGAAAAATTAATGATATGCTCTTCCATATGTTTCTTTGTTTGATATGAATTTCAATGAGTGAAAATCATTTTCTTCAAAAAAAAATATTCGATTAGTTTCATGTGGAAGCGAACATTTCAATTCTAAATATATTTAAAAAGTCATTCCATATTTTTAATATGTTTATTATTTTCATTCCTTTACTAATTCAAGTGTGAAACGAAAACAATGAAATAAAAATGGTTATGTCATTTTAATCACATTCATTTACATTTTTATTTAATTTTTGCATAGCATATACAACCTATAAATTCGCAATAATAATATTATATAAAAGATGAATGTAGACAATAATGCATATCATCATCCTAGTAGTAAGGTTAACAAATGCTTGTGTGAAAGTGAGACTAAGCACGTCAATAACACTATGGTGCACGTAGTTTGGTTGCTGGGGCGGAGCCGGAACATGTAGGCCATGTGCATTTTATTATAAGTTTATTTGTATATATGTATTTTTGTGGGTTATTAAAGAAAGTTTTGAAAACATTTAGGGGGTCATATGCATTTTTTATGAGTTTATCTCTAGATATATATTTTTGAGGGTTAATAAGAAAATATTTGAAATATTTTAGGATGAGCCATATGCATATTTTATTTTATGAGAGGGGCCGTATGCAATTTTTATAAATTTATTCATAAAATATATAATACTTTAGGGGTACTAGAATAATTTTTGATAAATTTTGGGGGAGACCATGGCCCCCACTGTGTTTTACATGGCTCCGTCCATATCAGGATTCGAGGATGGGGGCCAACTTTAAATAAAAGAAAAATAGGTGATATAAATATATTTTTACTTAAAAATATTCGACAATGAATTATATTTGTTATAAATAGTTAAAATTTAACCAATTTCTTTTTAAAAAAAATTGAAAAATAAAAATTATTTTCTCCTATTCAATCATTACCCAAAAAAAAAAACCACAAAATCTACTAACGAAATTGAACTTGAAGATCAACGATGGCAAGAAAAACAAATTGGAAAGTCTATTTCAAAAAATAAAAATAATTTACTAGAGAATTTAAACTAAAAATTTGAACGATTTTATTTTCAATAATGATACTCAAGTCTCGTCTACTATGTTATAACGAAGTTGTGTTTTAATAAATTCATCCTTAAAAAATACAATTTTCGATTGTTCAACTACTAACTTGTTTAGCTCATCTATCACTCTAAAATATATATATATATCAAAATTTATCAAATGGGTAATTTTAATAACTTCGACATATTGCAATTCAATAATTGATAGTTTTTACTTGAAAATTGCTAAACATCTTGAAATAATATGGATGAATGTATTCAAATTAAACAAATAAAAATAAAGTATGAGTCTTTTTGGTAAATAAAATTTAGAGAAATATTAAAATTGGGATTCAATTAATGAATAAGGTTATAATGGAAATAAATTATTAATAAAATTTTACCATTTTTTATTTTTAATATAATCTTACATTGATTCTTTTTATAATTAGGCCTACATAGATACATCTTTCATTCTTTTTTTAATTAAATGGGCATTTGGGTGGGGGACAATATCAACCTCTAAAATGAGTATCGGTCATAGTTCGTCATATTGTTCGAAACTATTACGTATCGCTCGGTTTGTAACGATTTAGGAAAGTGTCGGTACCATTATTTAGCATCGATACTCATTTTAGATATCAATATTATCCGAGTTCGTTACACCGATACTAAAACCGCAACTACGAACCATTGTATCGGTGCTAAATAACAGTATCGACACTTTCTTAAAGCATTACGAACCAGACGATACGTAACGATTTCGGACGATACAACAAACTATGGCTTCACCCCTATTTGCGCAATCTATATGCGTGCGCGCGGCGTAGATAGTCTTTATGTGGCGCACCTTCCCCATTCATGGCAGACATAATTTTTTTAAAAAGAATAAATGTAAAATTTACATAAATAAATATAAATATCAATAAAACCCGACACACCGAAATAAAACTTCTATTTATACGGTGATATAATGATTTTTTTATCATGTCACAATTAGATTTATGATGCCAAAGTCATCCCTCATGCTATTAGGATTTGGATTAAAAATTAACGAAGAATAAATACTAGAGTTAATTACAGTAAATCTTATGTGGTTTAAAAAAAGATCATTGTGCCCCCTTCTATACAGAAAATTCTCATGCACTTATCATATTATATCAACTTGCCCCATTCCTTATAATTTTGGACCAAAATACCACTGAAATTTAATGAAAATAATTTAAATTTTAAAAAAACATATAAAATTCGAAAAATATATATAAAATTCGAAAAATATATAAAATTAAAAAAAAACATATTAAATTCAAAAAACAATATAAAATTAGTAAAATATGTAAAATTTGAAAAAAATATATAAAATTCAAAAAAATTATAAAATTCGGAAAATATATATAAAATTTGAAAAAACATATAAAATTAGAAACAATATATAAAATTCGAAAAAAACATAATTTTTTTTTTTTATAAAATTAAAATTTTTGAAAAAAACATATAAAATTAGAAACAAATATATAAAATTCATTAAAATATATATAATTCGTAAAAATATATATACATAATTCATAAAAATATATAAAATTCATAAAACAATATATAAAATTTGAAAAAACAAGTAAGAAGATGTAAAAATAAGAGAATATATTAAGGTTACAAGAGAATACAGGTAAGAATATATAAATTTTGAATTATATATATTTGTTTCGAATTTTATATATTTTTTACGAATTATATATATTTTTATGAATTATGTATATATTTTTTCTAATTTTATATGTTGTTTTTTAAATTTATATGTTTGTTTTTGAATTTATATATATTTTTAAATTTTATATATATTTCGAATTTTATATATTTGTTTCAAATTTTGTATGTTTTTTTCGAATTTTATATGTTTTTTTTCGATATTTATATGTTTTTTTCAAATTTTATATATTTGTTTCGAATTTATATATATTTTTACGAATTTATATATATATATATATATTTTCAAATTTTATATGTTTTTTTAAATTTTAAATAATTTTTCATTAAATCCCTGGGGTATTTTAAATCATTAAATCATTTTTAAATTATATATATATATTGTTTCGAATTTTATATGATTTGTTTTTGAATTTTATATATTGTTTTCGAATTTTATATGTTTTGTTTTCAAATTTTATATGTTTGTTTCAAATTTTATATTATTTTTTCAAATTTTATATCTTTTTTCGAATTTTATATATTATTTTATGAATTTTATATTTTTTTACGAATTATATATATATTTATTTTTACGAATTTTACATATTTGTTTCTAATTTTATATGTTTTTTTTGAATTTTATATATATTTTTTTGAATTTTATATATTTTTATCAAATTTTATATTTTTTCGAATTTTTAATATTTTAGGAATTTTATATATATATATTTGAATTTTAATCATTTTTTATTAAATCTCATGGTTATTTTGATCCAAAATTATAGGAAAATTGGCAAACTGATATAATTTGATAAGTGTCGAAGGTTTTTTCTGTATAGAAGGGGGGCGAAGTAATTTTTTTTAAAACCATATAGGGATTTACTGAAATTAACTCTAAATTCTATTCAAAGAAAAAGAGTGGTAGAATTTGGGAGTCTCATTTATTTAAAATTTTAAGATAATAATAATATAGATGATAGGAGTCTGTGTTATATAAATTTAGTTTAGTTTAGCTAATTAATTAAAATTAGTTTTTTTTCTTCTTGTTTTCACTAAATAAATAAATAAATTTTGTAAAACAGGAGTTAATTACGAAAGAATAAATATAAATTTCATTATTTATTATTTTACATTATTTTCCCTCTAATTCCTTTGGGTCCATAAATTGTGGCCCATTTGTCCAAATACTAAACGAAACTACTATCTTTTTCGTCGTCTTGAGAGAGTAGATTTTCTCCAGAACTAGAACGGGGCAAGTAATAGACGCGGGAGAAGAAGCTAGGGTTTCTGAACTTCCTCTTTCCATATCCATTCGCGGTAAGTTTTCAAACCGTAATTCTCATTCACTCCATATAATTTGTATAATTCTATTATATGATTGATTCTCGCAAACACTTGCACTCATTTAATATTCAATTTCATGTTTCTTTTTTTTTTTGTTTTCTCTCTTCGTGTTTTTGTCAAATTTGAATCAGATCTATCTTAGATTCGCACTCGTAATAGGGCAATTGAAGGGATTCAGATTTTGATTTCTTTGTGGTTCTGATGGTTCTGAGTTTCAGCGGTTGCAAAAAAATAGGGTTTCGTAGATATATAATTGCTTATATCTATATATACACACAGATATATACAGTGGTGGTGATTGTTTGGTTAGTTTGTCGGAGTAATGGAGGAGCCAAAACACAAATCTAGGAGGGAAGAGTCGGTGAGGGAGGAAGAGCCGAAGAAGAGTCATAGGGAGAGGGAGCGGAATGGGGAGAGGCATAGGGAGAGGGATAAGGAGCACCACCGGGCTTCTTCGGAGAAGAAAGAGAGGGAAAGTCGGCGGTCCGAGAGAGAGAGAGAGAAGAGCAGTGATGAAAAGTACAGGGAGAAGGAGAAGGAGAAGGAGAAGCACAAGGATAGACACAGAGAAAGAGACAAGGATAGGCACCGGGTAAGGAGTCGGGATGATGAGAGAGCGAGAAGTAGGACGAGAGACAAGGACGGGGATGAAGATAGAGAGGGGGATAGAGAGAAGGAGATCAAGGAGAGGGCGAGGGAGAAGGAACGGGAGGAGAGGGAACGAGAGAGGGAAAAAGAGAAGGAGAGGGAACGAGAGAGGGAGAAAGAGAAGGAGAGGGAGAAAGAGAGGGTAAGGGAGAAAGAGAGGGAAAGGGAAAGGGAGAAGAGGGAGCGTGAGAGAGAAGAGAGGGAGAGGGAAAGAGAAAGAGAGAGGGAGAGGGAGAGGGAGAGGGAGAGGGAAAGAGAAAGAGAGAGAGAGAGGAAACGAGAAAAGGAGAAGCGTCGTCGAGATGATACTAGTGATGATGATGATGTCAGAGGACGTGATAGAAAGGCCAGGAGGAGAGAGGATGATCATAGGGAGAGAGAGCGTGAACGAAGCAGCAGGTTGAACAGGCACAGGGATGGCAGTGAAGATAGTGGCTCTAGAAAAAGGAGCGAGGAAGAATTACCGGATAAGAAAGAGACAAGGACCCGAGAAGAGGATTTAGAGGAAGAACAACGGAAATTGGACGAGGAGATGGAAAAGCGGAGGAGGAGAGTTCAAGAATGGCAAGATTTGAAAAGAAAGAAAGAGGAAACAGAGAGAGAAAAGCTTGGAGTAACGAGTGCTGATCAACCCAAATCAGGCAAGACCTGGACTTTAGACGGAGAATCGGATGATGAAGAATCGGCTCCTGAGGGAAAATCAGAGATGGATATGAACTTGGATGAGGATGCTAAAGCTTCTGATGAGGCTGGTGATCACATGGCAGTTGACTCAGAGAATGGAGATGCCGCACCTGCTTTGAATAGTACGAATGATATTGCTGTAGAGGAGGATGAAATTGATCCACTAGATGCTTTTATGAACTCTATGGTATTACCCGAAGTTGAGAAGATAAACAATGTTGTGGTTCCATCTACCTCTGAGGAAAAGAACTCGGACATGAAGAATGGCAGTCGAAGTAATGGAGATCAGCCTAAAAAGAGTTTGAGGAAATCTCTAGGCAGAATCATTCCTGGTGAAGATTCAGATTCAGATTATGGGGATGTTGGGAATGATGAAGATCCTCTTGAAGACGAAGATGATGATGAATTCATGAAAAGGGTGAAGAAGACTAAAGTTGAAAAATTATCAATAGTCGACCATTCAAAGATTGATTATCCCCCTTTCCGAAAAGATTTCTATACTGAAGTGAAGGAAATTTCAAGGATGAATTCTGAAGAGGTTGCTGCTTACAGAAAACAATTGGAATTGAAGATACATGGGAAGGATGTGCCGAAGCCAATTAAGACATGGTACCAGACGGGGCTGACAAATAAAATTCTGGAGACGATAAAGAAGCAAAACTTCGAAAAGCCCATGCCAATTCAAGCTCAAGCACTGCCAATAATTATGAGTGGGCGTGACTGCATAGGTATTGGGAAGACTGGATCTGGAAAAACACTAGCTTTTGTGCTACCAATGTTGAGGCATATCAATGACCAGCAACCTTTGGAGTCTGGAGATGGGCCTATTGGTCTGATAATGGCACCTACAAGAGAGCTTGTTCAACAGATTCACAGTGATATCAAGAAGTTCACAAAGGCAATGGGTCTCACCTGTGTGCCTGTTTATGGAGGATCTGGTGTTGCTCAACAAATTAGTGAATTAAAGCGAGGGGCTGAAATTGTTGTCTGCACTCCTGGTAGGATGATTGACATACTTTGTACTAGTGGTGGGAAAATAACAAATCTTCGAAGAGTCACTTATTTGGTCATGGATGAAGCTGATAGAATGTTTGATATGGGTTTTGAACCCCAGATCACTCGAATTGTTCAGAATACTCGACCAGATCGTCAAACTGTGCTCTTCTCTGCTACTTTCCCTCGTCAGGTTGAAATTTTGGCACGGAAAGTGTTGAACAAACCTGTGGAAATACAGGTTGGTGGGAGAAGTGTTGTGAATAGAGACATAGCTCAGCTAGTTGAGGTAAGACCAGAAAATGAGAGGTTCTTAAGACTGTTAGAACTACTTGGAGAGTGGTATGAAAAGGGAAAAGTTTTGATATTTGTCCACTCACAGGAGAAATGTGATGCTTTGTTCAGAGATATGCTCAAGCATGGTTATCCTTGCCTCTCACTTCATGGGGCTAAGGATCAGACAGATCGTGAATCCACCATTTCTGATTTCAAGAGTAATGTTTGTAATTTATTGATTGCTACAAGTATTGCTGCCAGGGGCTTAGATGTAAAGGAGCTTGAACTGGTTATCAATTACGACGTTCCAAACCACTACGAAGACTATGTCCATCGTGTTGGTCGAACTGGTCGAGCTGGCCGGAAAGGCTGTGCCATCACATTTATTTCAGAGGAAGATGAAAGATATGCACCTGATCTTGTAAAAGCATTGGAATTGTCAGAGCAAGTAGTTCCGGATGATCTGAAAGCTCTTGCTGATGGTTTCATGGCGAAGGTAAATCAGGGACTTGAGCAAGCCCATGGTACTGGTTATGGTGGAAGTGGTTTTAAATTTAATGAAGAGGAGGATGAAGTGAGAAGAGCGGCAAAGAAAGCACAGGCAAAGGAGTATGGTTTTGAGGAGGACAAGTCAGATTCAGATGATGAAGATGATGGTGTTCGAAAGGCAGGTGGCGACATGTCTCAGCAAGCTGTCCTTGCTCAGGCAGCTGCACTTGCTGCTGCTGCTTCTGCTTCCAAAGTGAGTATGGCTTCAATCTCCACGCCTGTCTCAGGTGCTCAACTGCTTCCGAATGGCGCACTATCAGTCTCTCTGCCAAGTGCCCTTGGTTTAACAGTACCAGGAGCAGCATCTGTTGTGCCTACACTGCTCCTTCCTCACAATGATGTGACAGCTAGAGCAGTGGCATTGGCAGGTGCAATGAACTTGCAGCATACCTTTGCAAAGATTCGGGCTGATTCTATGCCTGAGCATTATGAAGCAGAGTTAGAGATTAATGATTTCCCACAGAATGCTCGTTGGAAGGTGACACACAAGGAAACTCTGGGTCCGATTTCTGAATGGACTGGCGCTGCCATTACAACTAGGGGGCAGTATTTTCCATCTGGTAGGATCGCAGGACCAGGAGAACGTAAGCTCTACTTATTCATTGAGGGCCCTTCTGAGAACTCCGTGAAGAGAGCCAAAACAGAATTGAAGCGCGTGTTGGAGGACATTACAACCCAAGCCTCATCACTTCCAGGTTCAGCTCAACCAGGCAGGTACTCGGTTGTGTAAGAACCAGGCTTGGGACTGTGGTGCTATTGTTTCTTGCTTGGTTATACTCAAGGTTGTTAATTAATTTTTCCTCTATTATTGTTGATCATTGCTTAAAAAATGCTTTCATCTTTTCTGGTTTAATTTAATTTGGAACTTGTAATAGTATCTAGTTTTTCCTTTTAAAACGGGAAAGCTCATTCAAAGTCACTTTTTTGAAATACTGATATGTAATCAAATGAACCCGGCTTACCATGTGTTTAGCTGGTGCTCCTTTCAGAATGATTTAGAACCTATGTGATTGTGGTCCAGACTACCTGACTTTTTTTGTTTTTGTTTTTATTTATGTTTTTATAGTTTCCACAAGTCTGAGCCCCATTTGATTTGGTTATTTTGTTTTCTTTTTTCTCATTAAATCCTTGTCCTTCGGCTCGAGCGAGGATCCAAGCCCACACTCGCATGTGCATGTCACCTATGCTCCCAGAGGCTGTCAAAAGGGTGACAATCATGGTGGGCACTTTTCCTTTATGGTCCTCTTTTAATGTGTCATTTCAAGCTCCTGGTTCAAATAGCTTCTCCTTGTGACTTTAGCTGTCGATCTGATATGGACATTTTTTTTTCCTGTTTGTAGGTTTTGTTGCTTTATTGACGGTGTTCTCAAGCTGTTCTTGGAGACTACCATATAAAATTCCCCCAAACTTGCCATGCATCTTCTTATATTCTGTGTTTATTTTTTTTTGAAAGGGTAGAGAAATTATGGCATGTGAACTTTGAGTCAGATATTTGATCAGACTGTTCTGATCCCCGGCATTTGCTGGATTTGGTGCCCTACTGATTGCTGTCCTTTTAGATAGTTGCTAACTGGATATATTGATAGGTCTTTTTCTAGTTAACAAACTGTTTGCATATATATCAATTTGCTGCTCTCCCACTTTTACATCACCTTGAATAAGTATTTCGTAGGCTTGTGTTCCCTCTCTCCCTTCTCCACCTTAGACTCGCTGTCTTTCTCCCTATTTGTAATGCCATTATCAATATAAGCCTGAATAGAATTGGCCATGCCCGTGTTTCATGTCTTTTGTCTTGTTTTCACAGAACTAGTCCCATGCTTGAAAATGGAGGAGTGGGGTAGGTAGCTCGAGAACAACATAGAAATTCTATAGGTCTACGCGAGAAGAGAATGAATTCTAAGAACGAATAGTATGTGTAGATTTATCGAGCTTATAACCTCAGTGACGAAAATGCTGAGACGTGATTGTGTAAAGAACACAACTGCACTCATCCTATGAGCTTTTGGTGCTTTAGTTGATGTTGATCGGTAAAGAAATGTTAGGTTTTGCACATATAATTGTTGCTATAAGGTTAGATGCAAACTTTTCTGATGGTCCTGCCTTGAAGTTTTATATATCTTACAAAATTTTCTACATTCTGCTAGTTTGTTTAATCAGATGTTTTGCTACTGCACTTTTAGTAATTCTAACATAAATATATTGAAGCCCTACTTCTGCAATATTCTATGTCTTACATATAATTGTTGCTATAAGGTTAGATGAAAACTTTTATATATAGTCAATAATAAGATACATTCTATCATGGCTCTTATGTAGTTCCAATTAAGATTAGTCTAGTAGACTTGCTGAGCCTAAAACATCCCAGGTATCTTTCTCTATACATCCAAGGTTTCCAGCTGTAGCGGTTACAGTATAATAGAATCGCCGATATCAGAGTTTAGTGTTAAATGTGGGTGACAGTATAATAGAATCGGCCTATATCAGTGTTAAATTTATGTCAATATTTGTAAAAATATTATGAACTGAACTATATATGTGTATTGGTGGATACAACAGACCATAAATATTATCATGCATTCATGATTCATTCCCATGATTTGGTTGAGCAAAGCTTGCTGGACATCTTTACCTATCACTATGTTTGGCTTAAATATCATTTTCCTCCCATGAATGTTGATATCAGTAACCAATCATGGACATTTTTATCATATAGAACTACATTTCAAAATCTCAGAAAAGAGAGATATAATACAAATCAAATCGGATTCAGAAATTCTGTTCACCTTATTTAGTAAAGGTGATGTCTTGTCTACGGGTATTGAAGACAGGGACACGTATATACGTACAGAAAAAACAAAAAATAATAAATCGTGGTTTTATGAAATTTTGTGTGTTTTTTTTTTATATATTTATTTAACTCTCAATTTCTAAACTGAAGTAGAATAACATAACATATAAAAGTTTGAAAAATAAAGATATAAAAGTTTTCTTAGTCGCAATAATCATGTATAATGTGTTTTATAGTTTCAAGGAGGGCAATGGTAATTTTTAGGGTAAATTACACTTATACCCCTTTAAGATTGACTTATTATACTTTCACCCTCTTTTCTTTGGATAATTACAGTTTCACCCCCTTAACTTTGTAGGTTGTAACAAATACCCCCTGGGATGAACTTCCGGTGTGGTCAAACCCGGTCAATACTAGGTGAAATGTCTAAAATACCTCAAAATTTATTGTTATGAATATTTTGGCTCCAGTCTACTAGATTATTGCTTTCATTTTGCCCAATTGGATATTTAGGGACAAATCAGACAAAAAGTCCAATTTCTTACACCCTAATTAAAAAAATATTCAGGGGCATATGTGTCATTTCATTTTTTTCGGTCATTTGAATGGTGCTTTGATGACCTAGAGGGGGTAAAATTATAATTATCCAAAGGATAGGGGATAAAAGTGTAATAAGTCATATCTCGAAGGGGTGTAAGTGTAATTGATCCTAATTTTTATATTTAATAATTAGAAGGAGATATATGTTAAAAATAATATCATAGCATGTGATGAAACCAGGAGCTAGATATGAATTTAATAAAATAAAATAAAAATATGCCACAATCTACATTTGTGAGGATGGTATCCATGACAGTCCAAATCAACTTCAAAGCGTCCCCATTACCCAGCTATGTTGCTTTAATCAATGTATAGATAACATTTGCTTGCACTCCCAAAAATCCAATTGTAAATAGTAAAAATTACAGGCCCAGGTCCATGTATTAGGCCCAAAGAGTATTGAGTCCATGTAGTATGTGAATAATAAATAGCCCATATATTGTACCCACCAAATATACGTGGGACCATCAACGTGGGTCCATTCCCTTGAAAAATGGATCAACAACCCACTACCAAAAAGAGAGTGGGTAGTTATTAAGAAAGTGGGTCATGACCCCATGAACTTAGGCCATGACCCAAGAGCATAAAAATGTATAAATATGGCCATTTGAGCCTAAATAAAATATTCTTTGATGTGAGTGAAATTTGACACTTACATTTGGCGCCGTCTGTGGGAAAGATTATATATTTTTCCACTTGCAAGTTTTATTTTTACAAAAAAAAATGGTGTCCACACGGTCAACAAACAATGAAAGCAGATTCGAAGAAGTCATGAGGAGGTTGGAGGCTGTAGAACAGAGGAACGCGGCCCTCGAGCAGCAGAATGCCGAACTGCTCCATCGAGTGACTCGGGGCCCATTTCCTCTCCAAAATTCCGACCCAGCAGAATGCGCAGATGAGCCAGAGCACTTCAACTCTCGTCACGAGGAAGATGCATATGCTGCCAGAGGAGATAAAGTCCCGAGGGAAGAAGAAGAATCCTCTCACCCCACTACAGGAGGAATGCCAAGGACGCAGGTCCCGACCCAGAACGACCTGCACGAAATGGCTGCCAAAATCCAGAGAGAAGTAATGAAAGATTTGAAATTGCAGACCCCTGACGATCTGGCGATCCACGCGACAACGGATATGACTCAGTCTCCATTCACAGAAGAAATTGAAGCAGTAGAATTCCCGAAGAAGTTTGTACTGCCAACTTTTATGCTGTATGATGGTACGAAAGACCCACTTGATCACATCTACCAGGTGCAGACCAAAATGACTGTTTACGGGAGAAACCAAGCGCTCTTGTGCAAAGTCTTTTCAACCAGTCTGACGGAGGCACCACTTCTGTGGTTCAGGAAGCAGACGCCTGGATCCATCAGCAGTTGGAATGACCTCTGCAGACGCTTTATCGGTCAATACTTCAGCAACCGGAGGCAGAGGAAAACGATATCAAGCCTTTTCACCATGACCCAAGAAAAAGGAGAAAGCCTCAAGAACTTCTTATCCAGATTCAACGTCGAAATGTCTTCTATCGACGACTGCGATCAGTTGTCAGCGGTAGAAGCATTCCGTATGGCGGTCATCCCTGGCACAAAATTCCATTCTTCACTAGTGAAAAGACCCCCTGTCAACATTGGTGAACTCAACTCCAGAGCACAAGGGTATCTCAGAATAGAAGAGGAGGAAGCTGTCAGATACAGAAGAGCCTCTCTGGTAACGGTAGAGGCAAAATCCAAAGAAAGGATGAGGGATCAGAGGCCTCAACGACAAGATCCACCTCGACAAACCTCATCATCCAGAAATTCAGACAAGCGTCAACGGACGGAAGAAAGAACTACTCCGCTCAAAACCAGCCTGGGAAAGCTCTTCCAAGAAAACAAAAACAAAGGTATTTTCAGACCGCCTCCACCGATGAGACAACCGATGGAGCAGAGGGATATGACCAAGCACTGTGCCCTTCACAGCGAGTATGGTCATCATACAAATGACTGCAGAAACCTCCGAAGGCAGGTGGAGGCAATGATCGCCAAAGGAGAGCTTGCAGATTACGTAATAAGGGATCAACCGAGACCAGACAAACCGCACACGACATGTTCTCAAAAGCTGACATGCAGAATATTCAGATGCCTCACGAAGACCCTCTGGTAATCACTCTTCTGGTAGCTAATTGTCTGATCAAACGCGTAATGATTGACCCAGGAAGCAGCACCAATATCATGACAAAATGGGCCTTCGACAAAATCGGAATTGATGTATCACAGCTTCACCCGGCTCGGATTCCTTTGGCCGGCTTTGACGGACGACGCGTAGAGCCAATAGGCGTAGTCCATTTGTCGGTATCAGCAGCACGCCGAACCCTGAGAGAAGCCTTCATCGTGGTGGACGTCAAGCCATCATACAATCTGCTGATGGGACGAGGGTGGATCCATCGGATGCAAGGTGTTCCTTCGACACTCCATCAGGTCATGCGTTGTCTTGACCCGAATGGAGTGGACGTGACAGATATTCCTGGAGACCAAGTAGCAGCGAAGGAATGCTACTCAGTATGCATGAAGGACCTGAACCAGAGAAATAAACAAGCGTTGGAAGCACCAGAAGAGTCCCTGTACAACGAGAAATAACAATTACAGTCAGACCCTACCTCAGAGGGTCAGGAGACTCAGTCAACAACGGAACCACTGGAAGAGGTGGAAGTTTGTCAGACGGATCACACCAGGGTCATGTTCATCGGATCATATCTCCAGAAAGAAGAAAAGGACAGGCTGATTCATTTCCTCAAAACAAATTCAGACGTGTTCGCCTGGTCTCATCTCGACATGCCGGGCATCGATCCTTTGATCGCTCAGCATAACCTGAATGTTGATCCAAATGTCAGACCGGTAAGGCAGAAGCAGATGAGGTTCGGGATAGAAAGGAACCAGATCATATCCGAAGAAGTGGGAAAGCTGCTAGAAGCTGGATTCATAAAGGAAGTGAAGTACCCATCATGGTTATCAAACGTGGTGGTAGTCAGAAAGAAGAATGGGAAATGGAGAGTCTGCGTTGACTTCACAAACTTAAACAAGGCCTGCCCGAAGGATTGCTTCCCTCTGCCGAAAATTGATCAGATGGTAGATGCCACCTCGGGATATGAAAGGCTCTCTTTTCTTGATGCATACTCCGGCTATAACCAGATTCCGATGAGCCAGGCTGATGAGGAGAAAACAGCCTTCATTACCGAATAATGTACGTACTGTTATAAAGTAATGCCTTTCGGACTTAAAAATGCAGGTGCCACCTATCAAAGGCTTGTCAGAGGAATATTCAAAGGTCAGATGGGCAAAACGGTTGAAGCCTACATAGATGACACGGTGGTAAAAAGCAGGAGGAAAGGCGATCATCTCAAGCACTTGGAAGAAGTGTTCGATGCACTCCGAAGGTACAAGATGAAGCTCAATCCAGCCAAGTGTTCTTTCGGAGTCTCATCCGGACAGTTCCTCGGACATATAGTCAACCGAAGAGGAATCGAAGCCAGCCCATCGCAAGTCAAGACTCTGGTAAGCTGCGAAGAGCCAAAAACGCAAAAGGAGGTCCAAATTCTGACAGGAAGGGTAGCCGCCCTGAGCAAGTTCGTATCCCGACTGACAGACCAATGCAGACCATTTTTCCAGGCAATTAAAGGTGGAAAAGGAAACATATGGGGGCCAGAACAGGCAGAGGCCCTCCAGAAGTTGAAACAGTATCTCCAAAGTCCACCGATCCTCGCCTCACCAAATCCAGGAGAACCATTGCATCTGTACCTCGCCATGTCAACAACCTCAACCAGCGCAACGCTAATAAAAGATGACAAAAAGTGCCAGAAACCAGTCTTCTTCAGCAGCAAGTCCCTATCTGATGCGGAAACCAGATACACTATGGCGGAGCGAGTTGTTCTTTCTCTAATCAACGCAAAGAGACGACTGAGGCACTATTTCGAAACTCATCCAATCGTGGTGCCAACCACCATGCCGATGAGATCTATCATGTCCAAACCCGATCTGACTGGAAGAATAACCAGATGGGCGTTGGAACTCGGGACATTTGACATTACGTATGTGCCACGAACAGCTATCAAAGGTCAAGCCTTAGCTGATTTTCTCCTAGAAGCAGAGCCAGAGTCCATCCTCCAAGATCCAGATGAACCCGAATGGACTCTCTATGTAGACGGATCAGTTGGTTCAGTTGGCTCGGGAATTGGGCTCGAAATTATAACACCAGATGGGACCCGAATCCAGCAGTCAGTGCGTCTGGAGTTCCCCGCCACCAATAACGAAGCAGAGTACGAGGCACTCCTAGCTGGGCTGCGACTAGCTCAGAGCCTCCGTATTAAGAAGCTCCGTATTTTCAGTGACTCACAGCTGGTGGTGAAACAAGTTCAAGACGAGTACGACGCAGGAGAAAAGCTGCAGCCCTATAAGAAGTTGGCTCAGATGGAGCTAGACAGACTGGAGCAGTATTCCCTCAGTCAGATCCCAAGGGAGGAAAATGAAAATGCGGATCGATTGGCCAACATGGCTTCAATCAACGATCAAGACCTGACCAGAATCGCCCCGATCGACTATCTTGATGTCCCAAGCATCCATCAGTCAGATGTGGTGTGCGCAATACCTTGGGAGCCGAGCTGGATGGACCCCATAGCAGAATACCTCAGAAATGGTACACTCCCTGATGATAAAACAGAGGCTCGGAAAATCCGCATGAAGTCGGCCAGATATGCCTTGCTACACGGCCAGCTGTATAGAAGATCTTTTGGTGGACCCTACCTTCGATGCCTCACACCTTCAGAGGCATCGGCCGTAATGAAAGAAATCCATGAAGGGTCATGCGGAAATCACTCAGGGGGACGAGCTTTGGTCCATAAAGTACTAAGCCAAGGATATTTCTGGCCTTATCTTTCCCACGATACTGAAGCCTTTGTCAGAAGGTGCCGAAAGTGTCAGTTCCATGGGGATTTCATCCATCCGCCACCAGAACTGCTTAACCCCGTATTCAGCCCACACCCATTTGCACAATGGGGGATTGATGCAGTTAGACCACTTCCCATGGCCCTCAGATCAGTGAATCAAGCACTGATAGCAACTGATTATTTCACCAAGTGGGTCGAGGCAGAAGCTTATTCCAGCATCACTCATAGGCACGTGATCAAATTCATATGGACCAATATCATCTGCAGGTTCGGAGTACCGAGGGCGATAGTGATTGACAACGGATTAAATCTGGATAATCAGTGGACCAGACAATTCTGTAACGAACATGGGATCCAGTTGAGAACGTCATCGGTCGCATACCCTCAAGGAAATGGCCAGGCCGAAAGATCCAACAGAACCATATTGAATACCCTAAAGAAGAAGCTAGAAGGGCATAAGGGAGTGTGGCCAGACAAACTTCCAGAGGTACTGTGGTCTTACAGAACAACATCAAGAATCCCTACAGGAGAAACACCATTCTCAATGGCGTATGGGACAGAAGCAGTCATTCCAACAGAACAAATAGTGCCAACAGCCAGGACAGAGCTGTATCAGGAAGAACTGAACGACCAACAGCTGGTTGATGGACTCGATCTGCCGAAGAGAAGCGAGAACAAGCTGCCATCAGGCTAGCAACCTACCATCAGAGGGTCAGGAACACCTTCAACAAAAAAGTCAAAAGACGAGAATTCCAGGTGGGCGATATGGTACTACGAAAGAAGATCGGGCTAATCGGAAAACTCAGGGAAAATTGGGAAGGACCATACACAGTCACAGATGTCATAGGACGTGGGGCTTACCGCCTCAGGAAAAGTGACGGAAAAATGGAACCCAATTCACAGAATGCCTCACGACTGAAGAGGTATTATCCCTGATATTTATTTCGTTCTCAGAATAATAAAACAGAGGCATCTGAGCCCAGTTTTATCTCTCTAAAATTTCCATTTTTGTTGTCCTGACTCAGTCAGATATTGTTATCTTTGTAATTTCACGGTTATAATAAAAAGATGGTCATCCTTCTTGGAAACAGATAGCCAAAAATTAATCATAATCCTAAGTAGTGAGATGACAGAGGCTCATATGCCTGACTCACTCTTTCAGAGGAATAAGTTTACAAACTAATTCCTAATTAGTGAGGTGCCAGAGGCTTATATGTCTGACTCACTCTTTCAGAGGAATAAATTCTAGAAGGTGACAGAGGCTTATATGCCTGACTCACTCTTTCAGAGGAATAAGTTTACAAAATAATTCCTAGTTAGTGAGGTGCCAGAGGCTTATATGTCTGACTCACTCTTTCAGAGGAATAAATTATAGAAGGTGACAGAGGCTCATATGCCTGACTCACTCTTTCAGATGAATAAGTTTACAAAATAATTCCTAATTAGTGAGGTGCCAGAGGCTTATATGCCTGACTCACTCTTTCAGAGGAATAACATTAAAATATTTCCTAAGTGGTGAAATGACAGAGGCTTACAAGCCTGACTCACTCCCAGAGGAATAAAATTAAAATATTTCCTAAGTGGCGAAATGACAGAGGCTTACAAGCCTGATTCACTCCCAAAGGAATAAAATTAAAATAATTTCAAGTAATGAGATGACAGAGGCTCATAAGTGATTCACGGTAAAAATTGCCTGACTCGTACCATAGGAAAGTGCAGTTTACATTAAATAAAGCAAAAAATTGCCGTTTTGTATTACAAAATTGCCTGAAAGGCATGTTACAAAATACAGCACTACAGAAGGAATACGGAGTGACCTAAGCTTGGCCTGAACCACTAAAATCTTTTCCTAAGGTATCCACATGTGTGGTCGGAGGGAAGAATTCTATGGAGGGGTTGAGAGGGTCAGCAGGGAGATATCCCTGAAGGAATTCTGTGAAAAGATTCTGAGCATGACTAGGCTCGGGGCTGGAATATGGCCTCTGCACCCCTAACACCATATCCATGGCATCAGGATCTTTGATCTTCCTCCTTGCTGGATCCTTCTCTCCAACAACAAAGCCCTTCCTCCAGAATTCACCAGCTACAATCTTGTTCATCTGGGAATAGTGCTGGTGCATGTCAAGCCCTCATTTCTTACACATCTCCAGGGCTGACTGAGAGATGCCGAATCGGTGTTGAAGAGCCTCATGGTCAGATGCCAGCTTCTCCTTCTCACTGGTCAACCTGGCATTTTGCTCTTTTGTTTGAGCCAGTTCCTCTTCCAATTGGGCAACCCTGGATGGGAGGTCTCCTAGCCGAGCTTTCAGTTTTTTCTCCTGATCGTCCTTCTCAGCTAGGTCAGCTCTCAGGCGTTCAAGCTCCTTCACGCCCTCCTCGTGGGAAAGGCATAACGCATTGACGCTGAAGAGAGCCTAAGAAGAAAAATTCAAGGCAAAATGGGTCAGCAATGTGGGTCAGTAATGTATACAAAAGTAGGAATAACATGGAATCAAGCAAATACGTACCCCCAATAACAACCCCGGAGTTTTGCGCACAAGGCGGTCAGGGTCAGCATGCCTCTGTGCCTCGAGCTCCTCCGACGTCCAGAGCGCCTGCGCCCGTGTTATCATGGCAGACATAGAAGTAAGGCTGGAGGTGGATTGGTCAGAAGAAGCAGAACTCTTCTCCTTACCCTTATGCTTTCTCTTCTTACTGGGCCTTTCTTCCCCCGTCGGTCTGGTTCGGGCGGAAGAAGGTTGAAGCAGCTCAGGGATGGTGGTCTGCACAAGTGCAGACCCGGAAGCATCGCCCGCCGGGTTGACATTCGCAGCCTGAAGACTAGAATCCAGAGGCACTTGCCCTTGATCGGTCGAAGGAGCAGCCATCTCCTCCATGTCATCATCATCATCCTCAATCACTGGTCTGATCGGATCCATAATGATCTTGTACTTGGCTCCTAACCTGGATATACCCTGCAAATTGGCAGGAGTAAGCAGGTCAGTGCATGATAAACGGTCCGACCAGACCTTGGATTTTAATAAAGAAATACGGGCTTCTACATCCTGAGCCACTATCTCTGTATCCCTATAACCTAAAGACTTATAAACAAAATCCGCCCTGAGCTTGTCGCATCCGGAACAGAGGCAGGATTCCTTATGGATAAAAGAAAAGGGAAGAAGGGCTAAATGCTTGAAAACACATGGGATCGGCCATCTCCTAGAATAGGGGTAAAACCAAGCCCCCTTCACCAAAACCATCTTCTCCTTCCAGTACTTCTCTGTTTTCTCAGTCCCCTGGCAGATCGCCCGACCCTTGAATGGGTAGAAGTTGTACCTCCCTTCACAGTCTTTCAGACCTACAATCTTGTAGCTAAGCAGAAGATCTGCCAGACCCAAGGATAGCCTTTTCTTTCTGTTGATCAGGATTAACATGGAAATTATCCTGAAGAAGTGTGGGTTGACTTGCAGAGGGGCTATTCCTAGGGTGAAGAAAATAAAATGAAAAAGAGGATGGAGAGGAAATCGAAGCATTTTTATCTGAAGGGCCGACAACAACACCTCGTCCGGACCCACTCCGTTGCCCAATCTGAAGTCGAAAGAAGGATCGTACTCCATCAAGATCACCTCTTTTGGGATCCTACAATCCCTCCTCAGACTTTTAAGGTTCACAGATTTTCTTTTGTGAGCTTCAAGTGGTTCTGCCACGAAGGGAGCTGGTTCGGTGGAGGGTCCAACGGGAGCACCTCCAGGAGCATCGGTCCCAACCGGGTCGGATATTAAAGGAATTCCAGTCAGAACTACATCAGCAATATCTGCCTGGTTGTTTATCTCCGAAACAGTTGCTCCCAAGCCAGATAGGTCCGGACGACTTGGTATGGACAAAGAAGGAAGAGAAGATGAAGAAGATGGATTTGCAGAAGGGGGGCTCGGAACCTCAGATCCCCCATATTCTTGATGGGTCGTCTCTTCGGTAGATCTTGTGGCGCTACTATCAGACATGATGAGAATGACAAACTTACACAGATAACCGGCGAGAAGAAAGAAGAACCTCCGGTAATTAAAGTACAATCGGCGGTCAAAGCTTGAACACTGCTAAAGATTGCTTGCAAGATTTGAAAGCGATGAAGAGTGAAAATGAGATCACACAAGGGTTTATATACACGCTGCATACCAACAGACACCATTAAGGCTGAAGAGATGCGTCGATTCCCTATGCCTCGAGTACAGCGAACCGGCGGCTGCCATCATGAACTTCGAAAGCACACGTCTCTCCACAATAATGACACTGACGTCATCAACAAAACGGCTGACATCAATCAATTCAAATAAATTCGGGCCAAGCCCACGAACCGTATGCCCGACCCGAATGGGGCTAGTGTAAATAGTGAAAATTACAGGCCCAGGTCCATGTATTAGGCCCAAAGAGTATTGAGCCCATGTAGTATGTGAATAATAAATATCCCATATATTGTACCCACCAAATATACGTGGGACCATCAACGTGGGTCCATTCCCTTGAAAAATGGATCAACAACCCACTACCAAAAAGAGAGTGGGTAGTTATTAAGAAAGTGGGTCATGACCCCATGAACTTAGGCCATGACCCAAGAACATAAAAATGTATAAATATGGCCATTTGAGCCTAAATAAAATATTCTTTGATGTGAGTGAAATTTGACACTTACACCAATGAAACGAAAAATGCTTCATTCCCCCGACTATTACGAAACAACACTGCATGTTGTGGAGCGGAATAATTTTCATATCACGGTCAGCATAAAGTCCCAATTATGCTAATCTTGGGCATTTTCGTAATCTTTGGTGTATTGGATTAAATTTGAAATCACTGGAATCCAATTAAGATAAACCCGTGACCTACTCAAATTGGGACCCTGTGAATTGTGATCACACACAACTTGGTCAAAACCCTAAAGTTGATTGATCAAGGCCATACCCAAAAGTTACCCTAGAAAACTTCACACCAGATCACCACCCATCTCTCCGTCTTCGTCTTTCTCTCTCTCTTCCCTCCCCAATTCGTTCCCTTTCGGTAATCTCTCGACTCAAACACCATTAATCCTAGATTAACCTTTTGTTCTCTAGGGTTTCATAATTTCGTTCTCTGCAAAACCCTAGAAACATTCAGAGAATTCCCAATCCCGATCAGGCATACACTACAATACTCTCACTTTCTTCAATTTTCTTCTTCTTGGGCTGTGGCTATTACGAGTTTCAACGTTCAACGAAGCTCACCCACAAAAGGAGAGACTTGAGACTTTACTCAGCCATATATGACGGTCAGTTCTTCTCTTTCTCCATGGTCACTACTTTGTAGAATCGTATGCGTTTTTGGTATACATAGACTGTATTTGGAGTTGGGTATTTTTAATTATTGCGAAATTTGAAATTTTGATATACACAGTGGCGAACCCTTTTGAAATTGACATGGAGAACGAGATGATTGTGTTCGATATAGGGTTAGGAGGTGGAGATGATGGGATGGACATTGAGCACCATATGGATGAGGAAGACATGGTGGATAGTTCGCCCACCGGGGGTGGGATTGGTGGCGGGGAAATTTACATCCCTGAGGGGGACCCTGACCTTGAGCCTTATGAGGGTATGGAGTTTGAGTCCGAAGAGGCTGCTAAGGCATTCTACAATTCGTATGCTAGGCGGGTTGGGTTCAGCACGCGTGTGAGCTCGTCGCGTAGGTCTAGGAAGGATGGGGCTATCATACAGAGGTCTTTTGTTTGTGCCAAAGAAGGGTTTCGGAATTTGAATGAGAAGAGGACGAAAGATAGGGAGATTAAACGTCCGAGAATCATCACCCGGGTTGGATGTAAAGCGGCATTGTCTGTGAAGATTAAAGATTCTGGTAAATGGGTTGTGTCTGGATTTGTTAAGGAACATAATCACGAGCTTGTTCCCCCGGATCAGGTGCATTGCCTTCGCTCCCACAGGCAGATATCTGGTCCTGCTAAGACCTTGATTGATACATTGCAGGCAGCTGGAATGGGCCCCCGTAGGATTATGTCGGCCTTGATTAAAGAGTATGGTGGTATTAGCAAAGTTGGGTTTACTGAGGTCGACTGTAGGAATTACATGAGAAATAATCGCCAGAGGAGCTTGGAAGGAGATATTCAGCTCCTTATTGATTATCTGAGACAAATGCATGCTGAGAACCCTGCATTCTTCTATGCCGTGCAGGGTGATGAGGAACAGTGTACAGGTAATGTTTTCTGGGTTGACCCAAAGTCGAGAGCCAGCTACACCTACTTCGGTGATACTGTCACATTCGACACAACATACAGGTCAAATAGGTACCGTTTGCCTTTTGCTCCGTTCACTGGAGTAAACCATCATGGACAACCTGTCTTGTTTGGCTGTGCGTTCCTATTGAATGAATCAGAAACATCATTCATCTGGCTGTTTAAAACGTGGCTTACAGCAATGTCTGGTCATCCTCCAGTCTCGATCACCACAGATTATGATGCGGTGATAGGGTCGGCCATTTTGCAGGTTTTCCCAGAGACCCGTCACCGTTTCTGTAAATGGCATATCTTCAAGAAATGCCAGGAGAAGTTGTCTAATGTATTCCTTCTACATCCAAATTTTGAATCGGACTTCCATAAATGCGTGAACTTGACTGATACAGTTGACGAGTTTGAGTCTTGCTGGCTGTCACTTGTTGATAAATATGATCTCAGGGATCATGAATGGCTTCAAACAATCTACTCTGCTCGTAGACAATGGGTACCGGTATATTTACGTGACACATTTTTTGCAGAAATGTCCATAACTCAGCGCAGTGATAGCATGAACTCATATTTTGATGGATATGTAAATGCATCCACCAATCTTAATCAGTTCTTCAAGTCGTATGAGAAGGCATTAGAAAGTCGTAACGAGAAAGAAGTGAAAGCAGATTATGATACGATGAACATCCCCCCTGTTCTGAGGACCCCTTCTCCTATGGAGAAACAAGCGTCTGAACTGTACACTAGGAAATTATTTATGAGATTTCAAGAGGAATTAGTTGGGACACTTACTTTTATGGCATCCAAAGTGGAGGATGACGGGGAAATCACTACTTATCAAGTAGCAAAGTTTGGAGAGGATCACAAAGCTAACTATGTAAAATTTAACGTCCTAGAGATGAGAGCAAGTTGTAGCTGTCAGATGTTTGAGTTCTCAGGTCTTCTTTGTAGACATGTATTAGCCGTTTTTCGAGTGACAAATGTTCTTACTCTTCCATCTCATTACATTGTGAAACGGTGGACGAGAAATGCAAAGAGCAGCATTATATTGGAAGAACGGTCTGGTGATGCATTTAGTAGTTATCTTGAATCTCACACTGTTCGGTATAGTACTTTACGTCATGAGGCCCTTAAATTTGTAAATGAAGGGGCAGAATCTGTTGACACTTACAATGTGGCCAAGGATGCTCTACAAGAGGCTGCCAAGCGAGTTGCTTCTGCAACCAAGAGTGACGGGAGGACACCAATGATCAATGGGCATACCAAGGAGGGGTCCACAAGTGATGGGAGAAGTCGGGCAAAATTGTCCTCTGAGGATCACCAAGGTAGCACGGGTCAACAACTATCTGAGGTTAGCAATTTTCCTCCTAATGCTTTTCTCATTAACAGCTTTTCTGATTGCATCTTCCAGGAAAGTTCCACCTTTAACTTTATTAGCACTCAGTTGTACTTCAATCTAATTAGCTTTCATTTACTGCTATGTTGATTCTGACTTTAAGTAGATTATGTCCTGCATGTTTTCCGTTGATATAATTGTCTCAGCTACTGGTCATTATTCTAGATATGTTTGTTGATTATAAGCTCCGTAATACTTTGTGTCCTACAAATCAATTATATACAGTAGAATATTTCTATATCTGTGGTTGAAAACTTAATTTAAATCTGAGGACTGCCCTAATGTATGTAACAAATGTATTGGTTAGGCTTTACCTCTATTGCGGCACCTTAGCTCCAAGGATCTCCACTGCTAGAACTCAAATTGATCCAGGTATCTCCACCATTAGAACTCAACTTGATGCAGCCTTATACCACCTTTTTGGAGTCAATTTTGTCTTGTTATTCTACTCGATCAAATGCTCTAACTCTAGTGAAATATCATAGTATTATATCGTACCTTTTATCTTAGCAAGTCAATTTGGTCTCCCCATCCCGCCATTACCTTCAATGTGAATCAGACCACTCTTTGTCACTCTGCAAGTTGTCGGTTTTCACTGTATCTGGTCAATAATCTTCATAGGTTTTCTTGTATGGGGTCTTCATTTTAGTAAACTCAACTGCGTAAAAATTGTAGTGAGTGATAATTTTATAGCGTCTTGTATCACCGCACATCCATATTATAATCACTACATATAGTTATGCTAAATCATTTTAATCAAATAATATAGCCTTGTCTTCTAAAAGAGATGTTAAAGCTTCCTCAGAGCATTTACAGCCATGAAAAAGGTGATTTCTACAATCTAAATTCCTTTTGGGAAGGTTCAATTTGTCTTTGATTTATACATGATGTCTTGGCTAGTCAACTTGGCTCATTTGTGATGATGATGATGATCTCAGCTTGGACAATTCCTAATGTTTTCTTCAATCTCATGCTACCTCAAAATATTAACAGGATCACTATCTGAATTAATACATTCAGTTTTCCTGCTTGAGTCACTGCAGCTAAGTCATCTCAATGCCCCTCTGAGTTGGTGAGCAGTACTTGACCCAGGAAATTTATGATATCTTTTACTGCAATGATTTCATTAATAGTCTTGATACCTTTTATTGTGGAGGCTTCTGATATCTTTATATGTTTTTGCATTTTCTAAGGACAAGTACGCACATCTACTCTTGCTTCAAGTGCTATAATTGAGAGAAATCTGAAACTTTTAAATTTTGTTCAAATGAATGTTGTAAACCTAACAGATAGGGTTTGCTCAAAATATATCTCAAAGCTCATTGTTTGTTCCTCTGAGATTCCCTTAAGTTGCATACCAGTTGGTTGGGGTAGGTAGAAAACTTACTTCAGCTTAATCTCAGGTCCTTTCCTATTATTGTTTGTTGCTCAACTTCGAGTGAAAGCGCTTTTTGTTAATACATCCTAACAATGAGCTATTTTTTTACCTTTACTGTTTAAAAATTATGGACACAAAATTCCCAATCCCATCCCTGCAAGAAATGTTTATTTATAGTATCATGGTATTCGTAACTGAGAAATTGGTGTGCGCTATTTGTAGGATGACATGGACAAGAAGATCCGTGAACTTACCAATGAGCTGGACTGTGCTAATCGGAAGTGCGAAGTTTATCGGGCCAACCTGCTCTCAGTGTTACGGGATATCGAGGATCATAAACAGCAGCTATCAATTAAAGTTCAAAATGTAAAGCTTAGTCTGAAAGATGCCAACTAAAGGTGAAACATAATTATAAGCTGTTTTCTCTTTTTAGTTTGTGCTCAAATTTCTGTACTTCAGAGGCTCTTCGGAGAGTCGGAAAGCATGGACACTCCTCTAGGGGTGTGGTCCAACACGCACATATGTTTAAAACTGTCAAACTCGTGTTTGGCACAGAAGATCTTGGAGTTTTAGTTATTTTTGTTTTGGTTGAACACGGATGAGAACACGGTTAGAACAGATTAAGGGCATGTTTGGGACAGTTTCTGAAATTGGTGAGGTAGGTTAATAATGATGATTATTTTTTCTTGAAAGGGTTCGCTGTACTTTTCATAGCATATTAGGGTTAAGGAATGTCCTGGAGTTTGAATGGTTTCTTCTTTTGGTTGAACATGGTGGCCAACACGGTTGCAACACACAAGGACATGTTTTGGACACTTCCTAAATATGGTAGGGTAAGTTTGCAATTAATTTTGTAAAAGGGTTTTACTGCAATTTACAAATCACATTGTTAAGAAAGTAATAATATGGAGTTTAAAAAAACAAAAACGACACATATCCCATTTTAAGTCCTAAATCAGTGATTGAATTATGAATTCGTATGTCTAATTTTATTGTTATATCCCTATCATGTCCATGTTCTATTTTTCTTTATTGGATTTGGTGTATCGCTGGTCCAGATTGTTGAATCTGGTCCCGCATCCATGTTTAGTGGTTCATTAGTTGTATTCTGCTCTTTCACTTTTCTAGTTTGAAAACTATCAAAATAAGTTATGTTGCCATGGTGGGAACATAGTTTCTTATATGCTAGCTTCTGCAATTTGTAGCCAATGTGAATTTATGTTTCCTACTCCTTTGTAATTTGTTTAAAACGGATCCTCATCTTTCAATAATCTATTAAAAGAAATTATCTTTGCTTACCGGACCATGAAGGAGGTATGCATGTAGAACATGTGAAAACATCAGTCTTCCCTTTAGGAATACTCCTGTTAGAATTTGTCCGATTAGGACATTATATTCATAATTAGTTGCTGGTAATTCTTTTTTCCTCATCTTTGTTGGTCTTGAGTTATTTCCACTGCTCTATTTTTGTGACGTCAAGTCCTTAATCTCGAAATCTTTACCTTGTAGGGCAAAGCTTCTCTGTATGATATGCTTAAAGATGCAGATGAGAACAGGAGATTTAACCCTCATAACTCAAACTGCATGTCAGCGGGATGCAAAGATTCCTGCACTTGGATTCCTATTTAGCACCAATATTATCTAGTCAAGGCTAAATTGTTAAAAAATTCACCTTCTCAGATCAATGGTAAAGGGACAGGTAATCGCCAAACAGCAAATGGTAGTCGAAAAACTTGTTATCTGCCAATTTAGTGTATATGAAGTTGGTTCTACCAGTTGATTGGTCAGGTTTTGAGTTACCTTCTAATCGGCTAACAAGATGTTATATATATATGTAATTGCTTCTTTTGATCATGAGGTTGAATATTAGTGTGCATAAAGAAATATATCTTAAGTTGTTTAGAACTCTGCAGTGTTAGGTGGTACTTGACTTGTTCATCTCTCTCCCTATCTCTATAAAAGTTTACAACTTAGATATGAAATTGAGGAAACCTGGAAGCTTCCCTTATCATGTGTTTGGTTGACCGCAAGAAGTACGGGAAGAATGTACGCTGCAACTTCCATATGCATTTGGATTAGTGTGATTGTTGAAAGATTCTTGTTCGCTTTCACTCCCAACATCTGGCTAGCCAGACAGAGGATTGGGAGCTGGAATTAAACCATATGTGAAATCTGGAAGGGGGTGGCATTGCATGGTGAGCCTGAATTGAGACCTGTTTGAGGCAAGAGTCTGAAGGTAAAACACAATTTTGCCTTTGAACATGTTTAATTTAACTGGGCCACCAGAAAATCATTGTTGAGGACCATGTTATAGCTTTATCTGGTGGTTCAAACCGCACTAGAGAAAAAATCTGCTGGTTTGAAGATGGTAAGTCTACACGAAACGGACTCAAAGCTTTGCAAGCGATGCAGCAAAGTCACAGCACTGAAGTCACTCGAGTCAGGACTACTAATGCAGATGCCAAACCTCTGTATAAACAAACTGTCCCGGGTTTGTCCTATGTGAATCTAGTCGATCCCAAGTTGGCCAAAGCTTTGTTTTTTTGTTGTTGCTGTGTTCAAGGGCCATTTTCATTTCTTGTATCTGCTGAAGCAGAAGAACTCTATGGTATTTATGAATATGGGGAGAAGATATCACATTTATTCCTTTATATGTTTATAGTTTTTGTGGATGTTGCTGATGCCTACGCATAGATCTGTCTGTTCGTTCTATCTCCCGTTCCCTTCTTCTAACCAGGTTTAAGAAGGGATGAAGGACATTATGCTTTTGTAACAGTTTAAGTTAAGCTAGGTTTACCTTAAAACTTTGAATGTCTTCTCTATTTTAGGGTTCTAATGATTTCAATGATCCTTCCTGGGCATGGAAGGACATTACCTTGTTATGAGGTAATATGTGTCTGGGTGAAAAGGATAGTGAGAAATTGGGTCAGGGAAATTTCTATTTTTTCTTTCCTGGACAGTCCCAAGGAAATGGTATGGTTTACATTTTGCACCATGTCTCACTATCACTTTTAGGTGCAATTGTGCTTTGGCATCATAGAATCTTTTCAAAAGTATAACCAAAATAGCTTCACAGGTTATGGTTTTTGGTGTTGTTGGATTACCAATTTGACCCGTGTTTCTGACAATTGATGATGCAAGTTGAGTATCACTTAGAAAATAAGTTCATTTAAATATGATAAATTATATGCCACATGCCTCCTTTCTTGAATGTTGAACATTAGCAAGGGTGTTAAAAAGAGGGTAAATTAAAGTTACACCACATTGAGATATGATATATTATATCAGTATTCCTGTTATTTGGATAATTATAGTTAGATCCTTTCAAGTTTATAAGTTATAATAAATACCCCTCTCAGCTAGGGCTGCAGATGAGATGAGCCGAGCTCATTTGTTTGTAAACTTTGTTCAGGCTCGTGACAAGCTCTAAAATTTGAGCTCAGGATCAGGCTCGTCTTGAACTTAAAAAACTCGGTCTCGGCTCGGCTTGGTTCGTTTAAGAATTTTTTTTATTTAGTATTCAAAATTTGTTCAAGCTCAGGTTCAAGCTCGTTAGGCTCGTTTGTTTTATGAAAATTAATGAACAAAATTTATTTTTTTAATTCTCTAGTTAACATTTAAATGTGTAATTATGTATAAGGAGTCTAATTTTTACGAGCTTATACAAGCTTATATGAGCTTTTGTTCACGAACCCAAACGAGCTTATACAAGTTCATGTTCTCGAACATATGTGAGCCGAGTTCACCATTGCTTAGGCCTGGTTTGTTTAACAAACAAGTCTGGAAATCGTGATCAAGCTCGTCTCATTTATTTTGAACGAATCCGAGTCAAGCCTAAGTTGTTCATGAACAACTCGATTCATTTGCAACCCTACTCTCAGTTGAACTTTCGGGCATGGTCAAACTAAATCAACACTTGCGTCATTCTTTTTTTCAGAGGTGAAATATGTAGAATATCCTTAACTAGATGCAAAAATATGAAAAAATAGTCATGAGTAGATAAGTCATTTCATAGCTCCGGTCACTTGAATTGAACACTGATGAACTAGAGTGGGTGAAACTGTAATTATCTAAATAATAGGGGGTGCGAGTGTAATATATCATATCTTGAGGGCTCAAAGTGTAATTTACCATAATATATATATATATATATATATCCAAAATTAAATTTAATTAATTTACCTGTTGTTAATGATTGAGGAAAAGAGTTGGCATCTACACTATGGACTCTGTTTTATGTTTGTTAAGACACGAAAGCAATCTAGAAAAGCTTCCCATCTTGGTTGCTTTATTACCACCAACACAAAGGAAACCACCTTCCTTGTATACCTCACACGGAATCAGATGCTTTGTTCTTTTGTTGAACCAGACTTTAAATCAGCCACAACTTTGCACCATTTCTACAGTAGAAAAACTCTGGCCTGTATATATATATATATATATATATATATATTTTTTGTGGGCGAAAATAAGCATTTTGGAAACAGTTATATGAAACTAGGGATTCTGAAAACATTGTGGATTCAATGAAACACTACCTACCCTTTTATTTTAGAATATTGACATGCACTTAAATAGAATAAAGTCAGACATAAGATCCATTTTGCTCTCTTTATCTGAAGCACTTGACCTTCCAGATAAACAACTAACGAGGTCGCTACTTTTTCATGGGTCATTTGCATTTTTTCCATGTGTTATTTTCTGTTTCCACAACACTAGTGGCATTGTTGTTGTCATTTATGTTAAAGTAAAAAGAGTTAAGAATAAAACATGAACAAGTTGCGTAACTATGAGACCCTTGCCTCCTGCTACACATTTTCAAAACAATAAGGAGCCAATGTTTTTTTTTTTTTGAAAGGAAAAGGAGCCAATGTTACTGATTGAAATGGTTGTCTAACTTGTACAAGGAACAATAAAAAGTTAGCCCTTTATTGGATTTACATAGGAGCAACACTTTGCAGACTTAACCACATCTCAATTTGTGATTAGGGTCCTTTAACACTCATTTTATCCTAACCTGAATGAATGGGTTGACTCGGTTGAAAAAGATTGAGGACTTATTAGTGTCTCAAAAAGCATTAGGTCCTACGTTCAATTTTTATCGGGTGCAAACAACTCGTTGGGACCATATATATTCCAAGTTTTACTCGATTTGTGTGGAGGGATCGCTTATCGAAAGAAAGAAAACCTCATTTTATCCTAAAACTTGAATTTAGATTGAAACAACACTTGCACACTAACCCATCCCAATATATGGTTAGTGTTCCTTACATAGTTACATGTCATGTCATCCACTATATGAACTGAGCATGCACAAGGTTGCTTCAAAATCTTACTTCAAACAATGAAAAAGAAATTAAGAATAGTCTTGTCTTTTAAGTAACAAGATTGATACTTTGAGTATTAGGAGATTAGGAATGTGAATTTCAGCAGCCAGGAGGTAATAAACTTAGTCCAAATATTTCATGGATGGCATTAGATTCCAAGCTATGCTTACATGATCCTTCACTCAACCACCCTTCCTGCATTAAATTATTGCATACAAGTGTCCAAGTTATTCTCTACTTGTAAAACTTAAGCAAAGTATCAACCAAACAGAATGTTGGAAAATCACTTTTTTTAACTATTCAAAGACAAGATCAAAACCAGCCTTCTAATCTTAAATCACCTTCATATAAGCAACCCCATCCTTACCCTACTTATATACATATATATTTATCTATATGTATATATATAGACACAGCAGCTGAAAGAAACCAAGGAAAGAGAACCTCCATGAAGATAGAAAAAGAGTTTTCTCACCCTATTCACCCTCAACACAAGCTAAGGCTTGAGTACACAGAGATCCCATTCAACTGTGATGGGTGTAAGGAAGCTGGGATTGGCCTCAAATACAAGTGCCAGCAGTGCGAGTTCGAGTTGCACAAGGGATGTGCCGTGGCACCACCCAGCTTCACTCATCCCTTCTACAACAAATGTGAGTTTCAGCTCTGCTATCAGCCCCCTGGGCTGGCTATGAGGGTATGTGACGCGTGTAGAAACGATGTCCTGGGATTTGTGTACCATTGCAAGAGATGCGGCTTTGATCTGCATCCTTGCTGCGCTAATCTCCCCCAAGTCTTAGACGATGGGGAACGTAATCTTTATCTATGTTTGAAGCTTTCAAGCTCGTGTCATCGGTGTGGGGGTAGAGGACCTGGTTGGTCTTACAGGTCCCAGTGCAAGACCTATAATCTTCATGTGTCGTGTGTTAAGGAGATGCTTGTTGAGAGCTGGCAAGCCATGTATCTCAATGTGGACAAGAACAAGGTTACAGAGCTGCAGACGAAAATTCCAAACCTTAAGGGGATACCTAGAAACATGGAAAGAGGAGGAAAGGTGAGGAAAAACTACCAGATGGCCGGCAATGCTGTTCGTGTTATTGCCTCTGCCATCCTTGGAGATCCTACCGCTATCATAGCTGCAGTTGTAGGGGGTCTCATATCCAAATAAAACTCGTTCATAAAAAAAGAAAAGAAAATTCATATCAAGTAATACTCACGGCTAGGTGTTACTGGTTATTGTTGCTGTTTGTGGATTTCGTGTATATTGTTTATTACGTCAATCTGTTACATGTAAAATAAGAATGATTGCTTCAGGGACAGGGTCCTCAACCTGTTACTAGAATGGTTGTATAAATAGTAAAGTCACTTTGTGAAACATCGTCTATGGGATTTCCATTCCTCCTGAAATTTCGGTAATAACAAAGGAAAAAATAATTGATCACACTACAAAAGCCTCAATTGTTTCATCGTTCTAAAGTTTTTCAGAAGCCTCTTCACATCATTCATACAATTGGTAGGGTATTTTTCTGGACAAAACCATCTAAATGTTAGTTTTCCATACTGATTATGCTTCAATGATTTTACTAATCAGACATGAAATTTGTAAAAATGTACTCAAGCATACATTGCGGGTATTCTTATTTCAAGTGCCATTCTTTGGAGCTACACATATTTCACGTCATTAATCTAGTTTTTAAAACTATTATTTTGGCATAAACTCACGCTAAAACTGAAACAGGGGGTCCAAGTTCCTTGTCTGAAAAGCTGCTCTGTCATGGGCCAGAGCCTCCGGCAAAACTTATCAAAAGCAATAATTGTATGGTCCTCTACACCGTAAGCCTAACTATGGACCTATAAACAACCAGAATTTCATATTCATGCAACAGTCATATTCTAGAGCAAATGAAAATGTCAGAACCTAGTTACTTGTCTACCTACATGTTAGCTACATGAGGTTGGGGGCATTAGATAAAGGTTCAAATACATAACACTTCTGCTTAAACCAAATATTGATGGGCTCCAAATGTGAACATCATTAATGGTGTTGAACCTCAAAATCATAACTTTGTGAAAAAGCTAATAGCAGCCATGTTTAAAGGTACAAAATACCCAAGAACTGACTATAAAGTCTGGATGAGGGCTTAAGTAGTGAGTTTCGCATTGAAGTAATAATATATTGATATCACTACACAGGCAAACTGCTGCCAAGACACATGGCTTAATCCTCATTAGTGTTTCGCAGAACGGAATACAAGTTAAAGACAAAGGAAATATACTCCAAACTAGAAAAACTCAGCTTCAAAACATTAGCACATAAAAAATGGAAGGATATTCCACTAGTACCTTAGGCAAGTTGTTCAGATACACCAAACTTTGTTAGGAACTTCTTTTGATTACAGTCCAGCATTTCGCTCAAGCTACAATATACATTCCTCTGTTTCAGAAATTTATGCCTCATCTCCAATCTCTTCTTCAAACCATGCCGAAAGAAGTCGGGATAATCAGAGACTTCATCAATTTGTCTTCCCATTACCTCTACCAAAAACCTGATCCTTGGTTCTAAAGAGTTACTGATGCTTTTGATCAGAATAGGGGGATAACCAGTCACCAAAGCTGCTACTTGTTTATCTGTAAAGCCGCATCCCCTTAGATAAGTCAGATTAGGTCTCAGAATCTTGTGCACATCTCTACATAAAACTTCAGGAAAGCCAATCACCACCCTTTGAATATCAAGTTCTGACAGACCAACTGATTTTAGAAACTCCGAAGTAGGACGTAGCCTTTTATCAACGCCATATCCCATAATGCATGGGTATTTTACCAGAACTTTACCAATCATCCCCTCTTTGGTCAAGCCAAGACTAGCAAGAAAATCCACAATTTGGGTAAGCTTTGACTCAATGCTGTAGCTGATGATTCTCGGATTAACCAACAGCATCTTACCAAGTTGCTTTTCAGGAACCCCGAGAGCTTCAAAGAAAGCGAGGAGCGGACAAAGCTTCTCTTCCACACTGTGGGACAATATGTGAGGAAATTTGGTTATGGCGGAAGCAACGTAACTGGATTTTGTTCCTAGTGTTTCAAGGCACTGAACCATGGGTACAAGCTTCTCGCTCAAACCAATAGTAAGGATTTTAGGGCACTTCAGAACAATGGCAGGAAGCTTTCTCTCTTGGATGCCAATGCTTGTCAAGTAAGTCCAGTTTTCAGAGGCTCTTTCCCTTTGTGCGCCCTCAAGGCGCTTGCACTTTTTGAACATTTCTTGAATACTTTTATCATCAAAACCTCTATCCTTGAAGAACCACATCATGCTACTACCATTGTGGCTGTTGCTGATTTCCATATTTCCTAAGAAGATTTGAACTGGATTGAATCAAATATCAAACATCACATTGCTCTTCAAAATGCTAAAAAGGGCACATTGAATCGATAGACATAATACGCCAATAAGCTCAGAAGATAGAATACCATGTAAAAGCAAAATTAGAGACTCAAGCTGATAATTTTCCAATGCAATACATACCCTAGTCGAATGTAACGTCAAATCATCTACTTGATAATATTGAAAGGCAGCATATGCTTCCAAGGAAAAAAATAGGAATTAACAAAGGCTCTGTTAGGAAAGTGTCTCAAATTTTATTGTAATTAGGTTTCCTATTTAGAGTTGTATTGTAAAATGAATTTCTTGTTAGAGAGTTTTATTCTCCAAGAAGTTGTAATCCTTGTCCAACAAGAAATTGAGTTTTTCTTGTTCAATAAGGAAAGGGGTTTAACTCTATAAATAGAAACCTAGGTTTGTGTTGAGACTTAGAAAAGAGATGTGAGGAAAAAAGGAGAGGAAGAGGGTGTGAGGGTGATGTGTGCACCGGGTGAGGGTGCTATGTTGTTCACCTATGTAATATCTTCCTAATAAATATTTCTTCTCTTCGTGGACGTAGGCCAAAGTTGAGGCTGAACCACGTTTAATATTGTGTGATTTATGTGTGTGAGTAAAGACAGGTGTCGATGATCTTAGGCGGAATTAATTCCTAAGTGTGAGATGGGAATTAATTCATAACAAATGGTATCAGAGCTAGGTTGAAGCAGATCGGTATCAGAGAGTTACAGGTTGAAGCAAAGAAGAAGCTCGTACGTTCTGACCCAGATTCGAAGATTAGAGTTGTTTGAAATCAAAAACCAACCATACCAGAAGCTTCGACTTTACGAGACGAAGCCGAGACAGTCAAGTGAGTTGTTGGAAACAGCCGCACGCGCCCCCACGCACCACCTGAAGTTCCGGCCAGATTTTTTGGCTCCACGCGCAGCAGTTTCGTTTCGGGCTTATTTCGCGGAGCATCCTTGATCGAGACAAGGTGTATAATATATCAACGGAAAGATCTTTCGAAGACAAATGTTTTGGCGCAAAAATCATTCCCATCTGAGGAGGCACGCCCCCCGATAAGTTTCTGACATCGTCAATTATTTTTGTCTTTTGTGTTGATTTATTTTTTGGCCCGTTTGGAGTCGTTTTTTATGCGGTCAGAGGCGTTCATAAGGTTTTGGACCTCTTCGGACGCAACTGTAAGATTGGTTTTGCATGATTCGACTCCGAACACCTCGAATAGGCTCAATGGGAGCTATGGGAGAAGAAAAGACAAAAATGTCAGATGCAACAGAGCTTGGTTGTGGCTGTTTTTTATGTCGATGAGGTAGAGGTTGTGTTTCGATTGACACATGAAGGCATGACGCACAACGGCACGGTGGAGAGCACGTAGCAGTGGTGGCTCGCATGTGCTAATGAAATTGTTGAGTTTCAAGTTGATGATAATGCTGAGTCTTTGAGTGATTTGAGCGAGACGACGAAAAGGCAGGTGGTTGGGACGAGGTTGAAGGCGCTGGTGGGACGATATATAAGGAAAGAATTCGAGGGTAGTCGTGTTTTTCTTGGGAAGATTGTGTCATGTGATAGTGATTGGATAATATAAATAAAATAAAATTGAGATGATGAAGATTTGATGAAGGTGGAGATTGCGGCTTGGTATAGAGGGGACTGAGTTTGAAGAAGATAAAGATGATGATGTAGATGAAGTGACCGCGGAGAAAGCGCGGTCATGAAGATAGTGTTGAAGATGATGTTGATGTTGAAGAATGTTGAAAAAATGCATATAGTCACGGTAGAGGTGGAGCATGATGCGTGTAGATGAAAAAGAAGAAATTGAAGAAGAAGAGTGTTGATGAAAAAGAAGAAAATAATGAATAGAAGAGTGTTGATGCTTGAAGCAAGGTGGAGCTTTGAGAAGATGATAGAATTTGAGCCAATGTGAAGATTGTTAGGAAAGTATCTCAAATTCTATTGTAATTAAGTTTCCTATTTAGAGTTGTATTGTAAAAGGAATTTATTGTTAGAGAGTTTTATTCTCCAATGAGTTGTAATTCTTGTCCAACAAGAAATTGAGTTTTTCTTGTTCAATAAGGAAGGGGTTTAACTCTATAAATAGGGACCTAGGGTTTGTGTTGAAACTTAGAAAAAAAATGTGAGAAAAAAGAAGAGAGGAAGAGGGTGTGAGGGTGATGTGTGCACCGGGTGAGGGTGTTACGTTGTTCACCTATGTAATATCTTCCTAATAACTATTCCTTCTTTCTGTGGATGTAGGCCAAAGTTGGGGCTGAATCACGTTAAATATTGTGTGTTATATGTGTGATTTATGTGTATGACTAAAGATAGGCGTCGATGATCTTAGGCGGGATTAATTCCCAAGTGTGAGAAGAGAATTAATTCCTAACAGACTCCTAAGGAAACTCAAATATATCAGCCCCTCTTCATTTCAACCCACCTTCAATACTCAGAATGGGAGACGGGGAAAGAAAAAAAAGTGCATTGCTCGATATATACGCTCCAAATTATCGTATATATGCGGATTGCAGTGCATTGCTCTAAATATACGCTTCGAATTATCGTACATATACGGGACAAACACAGTTGCCCAAATGAACTAACAGGCAATCAAGGATAAAAGGAAATTACCCACCTCAATAAAACTATGGTGCAATAAAAAAGACAATGAGTCGACAATCGCCACAGATTGGTTTCTCAAATAACCCTTAAAAAGACTCAAGACTCCAAAACAACATTCAAACATGTGTAAGAATATGTAATGTCATGGTTGTGTCGGGTTTTTTTCTCCTAAACCAAACTATCACACAAACTGTCGGGTAATAATTCTTGGAGTTAGCAAGAATTGTTGATTTCTTGTGGGTTTGGAACAAACCATGTTCTGCAATTTCAGAATAGCATAAACCTCCATAAAAGGCCTTCATTAAACTCAACTGTGTGCCTATATATATACACGCACCCACAACCATACTCATATACATACAAAAGTAGACATTATTATAGAGGATATAGAGAGCTCACAATTGATGATGATGCTTATATTCCAATCTTCAAACCCCAATTTGGCGGCGCATAGTGACCATTAAACTGCCCAAAAAAAACAGACCGAATCCAACAACAGCAACAATTTGTAGTGTGCCGTTACCTTATCTTTATGTTCTTCAATCAATAGATATTAGACATTTCTTTCCCATCGTTTCGTTATCCTCCTTGTTTTGCTAAATTACTCATTTACCCCCACTGGCCACGTCTTTATTTGTGTTTCTACCCCTGTTATTTGCAAAAATATCACACACTACTTGTTAGATGTTACCCCAAAACCCTATTAGTTAACCCCTCTTTAGTATTATACCAACGTATTCACAATATGTATGCATTTATGCATCACACACATATACACCCGCACACCCACACACACTAGAAAGCTTTTGCAAATTTTAGCTTATGGGTTTTGTAGGGAAAAGGGGTTTCGATTAACCCAGAACAAAAACTGGAAATTTTATGCAGAAAGTTATAAATTTGAAAATTTTCATGTTCTACCAAAAAAAAGGTCACCACCAAGATCAACTGGTCATCGTCATCGTCATTTTTTATTTTTTTTTGGGGTTTAAGGGCTAGAGACTCTACCAATTTTTTTTATTTTTTTATTTTTATTTTTTAGAGACTCTACCAATTAAGTTAGCTGATATTTATGATTATATATATCTATATATATATATATTTGGAATGGAGATACTGGATGTTAGAGCTTGTTCCAAGGCTAGTGCTAGTGTTGAACTTTTGCCTAAAGCAGGTTAGGGTTGTGAGGCATGACCACAACCTATTTGTTTTGAATACATTTAGTTGGAATTGGCTTGTAATACAATTACACCATTCTGTTTTGGTCTTTGTAGGGCTTATATGATTTATAGCTAAGGTGTTTCGAGCATACCCAAACCTTGGATGTAACATGAAATTGCTTTGCAACAATTTTACATGTCTTGTAGGCATAATTATTAAAGGCGGAAGGCACACTAAGGCGCTAAAGGTCCTCTGGAGCCTATGCACAAGGCTTTAGGTAAGGCACCGGCATGAGTGAAATGAGGCGTACAATGAAAAATATGATAAAAAAATAAGATTATTACTAAAAACATTTATTCTCTATAAAAAGGCGTAAACTTTGCCAACGGCACCCTTGCCCACATTTGAGGCCTAGGCGCCTTTAACAACACTACTTGTAGGTGAACATGCTTAGATGTGGAGCAATTTATCTCCTCATCAACACAAGTTCGCATAAGCCGAAGACATTCATAGATGGCGTGAAGGTTGGTATGCACACTGCTCAATGTGCTCATGGAGGTAATACATTTGTCAGTTTAACTGCCCCAAAAGTTAATTTTTTGCTGCTCTTGTTCTCCTGCATTTTGTATGTGAGCATTTTAGTTGAAATGAGTTACATGACTAGAAGCAAATTGGTCAGCATAGCATACTAAGAATTTCTTATGGAATTTTATAAGAATTTTATCAAAAATAGCAAAACCCTAAAAGTCTTACCAAAACGAAATACAGAAAGAAATCAAAAGATTGCCAAAAATCTGGCCTAAATCGGGATCAGAATCAATTCCTAATTGACAAATAGAAAATTACCATAAGTAGTAAAAATTAACTAAAAATAGAGATTTGAAAAGGAAAACAGCAGATCACGATTTCCTGTCATCCTTGCGCTGATCCTCCATAAGTAGTAAAAATTAACTAAAAATAGAGATTTGAAAAGGAAAACAGCAGATTACGATTTCCTGTCATCCTTGCGCTGATCCTCCTGCATCACTTATCTTGCAATCGGGAAGGAACAAATGGAGTGTTTGATAATTTCAAAAATAAAAGAGGCAAAACCTTTTATATTTGAAATTAGGGGCATTGTTGACACCCCATTTTGACAAGGCAAGGTGGTCAAAGGTGTGATGAAGTTGGGCTAAGAAATGAAGAAATTTTAGGCCTAATGCATTGGGCTGAAATTTAGAAAAAGGAAGATAATGGCCTGGGCTTGAATGGATATCTAATTTGGTGCATTAATTAAAGAGAGGTTGGGCCGAAAGATTGGTAATATTCTGGCCCATCAGCATCAATTGGATAGGGAAAGAAATGTTGATGAGTAGAGATAGCATCTATATATACGTAAATGTGTATATAGATATATATGCTATAAAATAGGGAGTGATCAAGTTGTTAGTGAAGTGAAGAATTTGAAATGCAAAAAACCAAGATAAAGGAAGGAAATAGTTCAAAGTGAAGAAGAATTTGACATTAACCGGTCAAATAAAGTTGGAAGGATTATCTATTTAGTGATATTTAAATGTCAATTGTTTTAGTTTAAAATTTAGATAAGGATAATGGTATTATTATTAGATAAGTGTGTAAACAAACTTCTATGGAGTTTGTTATTTATGTAGTATTATAAATAGAGACATCTATGCAACAGTGAGAGGGTCTCACACCAATCAATCAAATCACACAATTCTCATTGTCATTTTAATTCTCTTGCAAAGTCTTTTATTTCTTTTAAAAGTCTTTACTTTTCAAAGTCTTCTATTTTTCAGCTTTATTACGTTAATTCAAGCTTTCGTTTTATTGTTCACAAGTTATTTTCATTCAATCTCGTTTATTTCAATTGTCAGTTTAATTCGTTACCCTGTTATTTTATTTCCTTTCAAATCATCAGAGTTCCCTTTTGAATTTAAGTTAATATTTTTGCAATATACATTCATACTCTTTTCATTCAAACTTGTCAATTGTTTGTGTGAAATCCGTGATTTCCAATGTTATATCATCAACTGTTAAAAGTCCTCTTCATTAAGGCACAGAAAATAACTTAAAGTAGGAGTTTTTATGTTCTCCCTCCTACGCATCGCCTGAGAAGTCGAATCCAAGGAGACTATCTTTGCTTTCTGACTGACCTTTGGGGCCTAGGTCAAGATTCCTGGCACACCCGCGCAAATCGACATTAATCGGCTGACCTAGCCGATTTAAGAGGAAACATATACAAGTTATTGCTTACCTTCCCAATTGTTACTTAATCAATTGCTTTGCAACAATTTTACATGTCTTGTAGGCATAGTTATTAAAGGCGCAAGGCGCACTATGGCGCTAGAGGTCCTCTGGAGCCTATGCACGAGCCTTTAGATAAGGTGTTGGCCTGAGTGAAGTGAGACGCACAATGAAAAATATGATAAAAAAATAAGATTATTACTAAAACATTTATTCTCTATAAAAAGGCGTAAACTTTGCCAACGGCACCCTTGCCCACATTTGAAGCCTAGGCGCCTTTCACAACACTACTTGTAGGTGAACATGCTTAGATGTGGAGCAATTTATCTCCTCATCAACACAAGTTCGCATAAGCCGAAGACATTCATAGATGGCGTGAAAGTTGATATGCACACTGCTCATGGAGGTAATACATTTGTCAGTTTAACTGCCCCAAAAGTTAATTTTCTGCTGCTCTTGTTCTCCTGCATTTTGTATGTGAGCATTTTAGTTGAAATGAGTTACATGACTAGAAGCAAATTGGTCAGCATAGCATACTAAGAATTTCTTAATTAATTTTTGGAGTTGGAAAAGTTTGTCTGCAAATGATTCACCGAAAAAAAAAAGTTTGTCTGCAAATACCTTTCTTAAGAAGGTGGAGCAGAGGAAATGAATCAAATTTATTTTAGCTCTAATTGTGGGATTTGAACTTCATCTCAGCTTCATGGTATATGACCTATACAGGAACTTAAACTTATTAGAAGCTGGTTATCTGACAACATCAGTGTTAAATTATGCTTCCATTATCAAAGTCTCTGGTTTCCTTTGACCTTGATCTCACCATGAACATGCCTTCCCCGAGTTTCTGAAGATGATTAGGAGACGCGTTTTTGTAGAGAATGCCCCTTATAATCATGCTTCCTGTGGCCTAGCTTGTTGCTGCATGCAGTGACTTACTTTAGCTTATAAAACTATGGATTTATGATATATGACAGCAATGAAAACATCTTACAGCTTTTCCTAAATTCCGGGGTTGGCACACTCTCCATTTTTATATAGAGCTGCACCACGTGGTCGGTACTTGTTTAATGAGAGTGAGTGAAGATGAAGAAGGTACTTCTCCCCTGCTTGGCTAGGTAGGGGATTGTTAAATAGTTTTATTATTCCATTGAAATGCTGAGCACAGCCCATAAATTTAAGTTCTTAGAGAACAAGAAAATCTTTGTGATTTGGTCGGCCTTTTCCTATTCTTGTAGTTTAAGATTAGTCAAAAGTCTCAAAACCAGAAATACTAGGAAAACTTCTCATTGACTCTGTAAAATGTCGATCACTGTGCCTCTCTACCTGTTACCAATATGGTTTAGTTTCATCCATCGCCACCAAGGTCCTAGTGCACATGAAAAGGCGGAGATCACCCGTGTTTTCTGTTGGAAATAGTTAGAAAAACAAGTAATTAAACCCAATTTTGAGCTTAAATAATTATGGGACCCGAACTCCGAATTTAATGAGACCAAGCACTAATGTGTTCTCCTTAGTGAGGAGATCGAGTCGGTATAATTACATGTTCAAAACTATTAATTATTGAATGAGAAATTATCTCTCAAAGAGACCCATTTGAATTTGGGTAAAAATGTTTGTCCCACATTGGAAATAAAGTAAACTATAAAGGTGCTTATATATGTTTGCTTTGGATGAGTGATTTGAATATCTAGAGGCATGGGAGAAGAGTTAGACCATACATAAACCAGTTTAGTCTTAGACTGACCACTTGTGCCTTCAACTTTGAAGGCGAAATCTTTTGGAACATACCATATTTACATCTTTCAAATTTGAAAATGATGGTTCAAGTCCTGACATAAACAAATGATTAGTGATGCATTATTTTTCAAAGAGAAATTAAAAGATAGTAATGTGAGTCACAACCATATTATATGTATCATACTTTTTTCTTGTAATCAATAAATATTGGCTTGTGTTAGTTAGGAGAATTTAGTGATGAATTAGGCAGGTGGTCTCTGTCTTGGTTAATGTTTCTTTAATACAAAGGTTAAGAGAAGACTGGTGGACTGTGGGGTCGGCGCCGGCCCAAACACATTGTGAATTTTAAAACCTAAATTACATAAATAAAAAAAATCCCAACCCCACATGAAGCACAAAGCTTAGTCTCTTCTTAATACTATAATATTTCCTCTTACTTAATTTACATGCATCAATATATCAAAGTCCTCTACATACAAAAAGTCAAATGTTGGCTACTACTAGAAAAATTAATCAACCGAAAAAAGAAAAAGAAAATACCCAAGAAGCTGCAGTTGACTCCACAATCTATCTGCTATATAAAGAGAGGTCTGCTTCCATTTCCCCCTCACTTCATTTCATATCTGTGCTAAAAAAACAACCAGAAAAAAATATTTCAACATATTTTAGATATATACCTATAATTAGTACATTTTCATACTCATACAAATATGATTTATTTGGCTTGCTCTGGGGTTAGCAGCAATATTGTTGCCCTTATATTGTACACTTGTGTATTGATCCCATTCCTTCAAATAAAATTGGCTGTGATAAGTATTATCCGCCTCGCGTTGTGCCCATTTCAGCAACAGGCAAAGGATGAGCATCAGGAGGGATGCTGCTGCTGTCTACCCGTGGCGAGGTTTGAGGACGTGGAGAAGAGCAGCAATGGAGTTGGCGGGAAAGGAGGTGATGAGGGAGAGATGGTGTGCTCCATATGTTTGGTGGAGTTTGAGAAGGAAGATTTGGTGAGCCAATTGCCAAAGTGCAAGCACTTGTTTCATATGGGGTGCATTGAGAGGTGGCTAGGGAGGAGCCACTTCACCTGCCCACTGTGCAGGTCTTTGCTGTTGCATGATGCTGATCATCATCATGTTTTCCCATGCAAAATGTATTATTGTTAAAAACACTTTTTTTTTTGTTAATTAATCATTGATTCTTGTGTTAGTTATAAAGAGGAATCTTCAGTTATGAAAGTAGACCCTTTTTTTCTCAAACATTATACTAGTTTTAATTAGTTGAAGACTGGCAGTGTTTTATATGTAACTATATGTATCTATATGTGTGGGTGTGTGCTCTCCTACAAAGGCATATAATACACATGACTTATTAAGATCTAATCTACTTCTTAGGCTATATAATTTGTTTATGTTTTTGCTCAATCAATCAGTTATTGGGAGTTAGGGGTGGAAAACATTGTTGAAACAATCCAAAGTTCCAAAGTCTTCTTTGAAGCAAGTAGGATTTTTCATAGATTTTAACTTCTTTTTTTATTCTAAAATTCAGCTAGAGGGAAATTGAAAATTATTAACTTTAAATTCGTTCTGATTTAAGATTGGATTGATATGTTTAAAAACCCATTGGAATTGACAACCAAGTTGAAGAAGCTTAATGGTAATTATAGTTTAGAGCAAATTGGAATAGAACCCCCTTATAATTTTTCATTTTTGTTATCAAAGTCCACGCACTTTTTTACATTATTACTTCTTCCCTCTTAAAATAAGTTTCATACTTTCTCAACTTATCCTTCTTCATTAACTTCAAAAAATAATAGGTCTCACTAAAAACTAAAATTATACTATTTTTAAAGGGCAAAATTGAAAACACAAAATATCCAATGTTGACACTTATTTTGGGACAGAGAGAGTATTAATTTATTTATTTTTGTCTCAAATTCCCATCCAATGGTTACAAAATAATTTTATCAAGAAAATTTGCCCCTTATTAAGTCAGTTGCTTATAAATATTAGGTTTTCTTTTAAATTTTATTTTTTAAAAGTACAGCTTTATAAAGTTTTAAAAATTACACTTTAAGTCAGTTAAAAGGAAAATTGATTTCACTCATATATATAAGTGGGCATGTTTTTGCAGTGAGTTTTGTGCCAAAAATTGAAACTGGGGGTTTGGTTTTATGTAATTTTTCCTAATTCCTGTAGACATATTCTTCTAAACTCACTTGCTATTAGTATGTGACAAAAATTATTCGATGCATGCATGAAGGCTTTCAGAAGACAATTATTGACGAAAAAGAAAAGACTTTAAGAATGAAGATTGGTGGTCAATAATGGCGGCAAGGGTAGCAAATTTGGTTTTCACTACATGACAATTGTAAACGTGGAAACGGAAGGCGGCTATTGATACCCATCACTAAACAGAAGAAGAGATATAGAGGAAATGTGAGGGTATCTTTGTAATATTTATTAGTTCTTGAATGATAGTGAAGTGTAGGGACGGACCTAGATATTTTTATGAGTGATGGCATAATCTTAATATTTTTAATTTTAGGGGAAGTATAAAAAATAAAAAAAGTAGAGATGTTAGGCTATTTTTAAAAAAAAATTATTGGGGGCTCAATGCTAAATATTTCAAAATTTAAGGTAAATTCAGTGGAGGTCATAGATCCGTGTTCCGTGAACATAAACCAAAGTTAAGGCCGAACCATATTAAATATTATGTTATGTGTCTGTGAATAAAAATAAATATTGATGATCGCGGAATTAATTCCTTACCCTTGTAAAAAAAGAAAAATTAAAATGGAGGAGACTTTTAGTTCTTATTGTTTTTGTGGAAGTTGGGCATGTGCTTTGAACCCACCCCAACCTAAATCCTAGACTAATTAAATTCCAACCTACTCTTTTAATCCGAATACAAAATTTTGAATGCAAACGAACTCATATTAATGAGAATTTCTGGAGGGAGAAAAAAACATACTAATGATCTGACTTCGAAATAAGTAATCCACACATATATATTTATATTTACTTTGCATGAGGCATGACCGTTTTGAGTGGGTTGCGGTTAAGACTTGAGCAATTGAAGTCTGAGGACTTTCTTATTCCTATTGGCAGTTGACATTGATGCGTATACACATTACACACACACACATATATATATATATATATATATATATATATATATATATATATATATATATATCTTATGTATGTCTGGATAAGACACTGTGTGGGTCAACGGTTGCATTCCAAGCTACCACCATTTCTTATTCGACTTATAGTTAAAGTTTATTATTTATTAGATTAAACAAATTCAAAAAAGTTTCTTTGGATTGTTAGGAATGCATCAAAAAACTAGACCGAAAAAAAAAACTAGTTTTTTTAATATTGTGTTTTTGGATTTAAAAAGTTAAGTATTGTGAGTTATTCAGGAATTGGCAAAAATGAGCTTTAGCCATTGCTAAGTTATACAGTAACATCCTTCTTGTTTAATTATATTACTGCAATTTTTAATCTAATTTGCTATTCAATATATTTTAATGCGCTTATAAAACAAGTGATTCAATTAAATATTACTCCGATAAAACTTGCTTGCACAAAATTTACATTCCAAGGAATACATTAACTCTTGAAACATAATCATAAAGGGGCAACTTGTTCAAATAAAAGAGCCAAAAATAATCAACATTGAGCAAGCAATTAAATAAAGGGTTAATTTCAAGAAACCCCTATACTATTCAATTTAATCAACTAACTTATACTGTGTCCACTTTGCCCCCTATACTATCTAATTTCATCACTATACCCCATCATCCTCACATTTTGAGTCAAAATGTCTAAATTACCCTCCTTTAATAGTATAAGGGGGTTTAGTGAAATCAACCCTTAAAAAAATTATTTTTCAAAAATATATTATATTTTTCATAAAAACTATAAATTTCAAAATATATATATTTCCGAAAATATAATTTTTTTCCAAAAAATATTTTTTTTGCGAAAAAGTATATGTTATGTTCCAAAATATGAATTTTTTTCGAAAAACATATATTATGTCTCAAAATATGATTTTTTATTCTAATTTTTTTTTTGCGAAAAAGTATATATTATGTTCCGAAAAATAATTTTTTTGCGAAAAATATATATTATGTTCTAAAATATGATTTTTTTTTCCCAAAGATATTTGTTTTGCGAAAAAGTATATGTTATGTTCCAAAATATAAATTTTTTCCGAAAAATAATTTTTTTGCGAAAAATATATATTATGTTCCAAAATATGATTTTTTTCTGAAAAATATTTTTTTTGCGAAAAAGTATTTATTATGTTTCAAAATATGAATTTTTTTGCAAAAAATATATATTATGTTCCAAAATATGATCTTTTCCGAAAAATAATTTTTTTGCGAAAAATATATACTATTATGTTCCAAAATATAATTTTTTTCGAAAAATATTTTTTTTGCAAAAAATATATATTATTTTTTCCGAAATAATTCATATTTTGGAAAATAATATACTCCCTCCAAAAAATTAATTTTTTTGCAAAAAATATATATATATATTTTTGAATTTATAATTTTTTCGAAAAGAATAATTGATTTTCGAAAAATAATCTTTTTAAATGGTTAATTTCACTAAACTCCCTTATACTATTGAGGGTAGTTTAGGCATTTTGACTCAAAATGTGAGATGATGGGGTATAGTGATGAAATTGAATAGTATAGGGGGCAAAATGAACACAGTGAGGGTTAGTTGATTAAACTGGATAATATAAAGGGATTTCTATAAATTAACCCTTAAATAAATTTATTAAGAAATAGGTGTGCAAATGTCAATTTATTAAAATATATGCATTTTTTTGTTTTAGCAAGCTACTGGGGAGAAGTAAGAGTAGTTTTTTTTTTTTATAACCGTAATGTTCGGGCCAACTTACGTACACCTCGACAAATTTTTATGCAAGGCGACCTCATACGAATTGGGTAATGCTCGAACTAAGAACTATGAGTAGTTCACAAGGCAAAAACATGAAGAAAACACACGCCCCTCCTGATAAGATATGGCAAAAACATGAAGAAAACACACACACCCCTCCTTATATGATATGATATATGTTTTATGCAGACATTAGACTCTAGGAGTACCTGAGAGCAAGAAAGGATGGATCAACCACCTAGCAATTTCTTAAGATTGGAGAGGCATGTACAAAGAGATCCATATATTACAACCATCAACTATTAGTAAGGTTGTGAGAATCTCGATTCTACTTGATAAATTTTATGATTCTACTAGATTTTACTACAATTCTATTATGTTTTTATAATAATTTAACGGTTTCGCCCTTCATATGAAATATCCAAAAACTTCATAATTTAGTCCAATATCCCAATATATGGCATAAATTTATGAGAAAACATTTAAATGACCAATGTATTAAAAAAAATTGAAAATTCTAATATGATTTAGATTTTTAAATTAAATATTTATTTATTAACATTTAAAAAAAAAAATTAATACGAATTGCTAGAATCTTACAATTCTACTTACGATTCTACGATTCCGATTTTATGGACCCCAATAGCTAAAATCGAGATTCTAGCAGCCTTGACTATTAGAATATTTTTTTCCTGATCACCTGGTCCCTATTATATATGCTAAAACATAATGACCAAAAATTGAAATGAATATGAATTGTTAGGCCTGAAAGCTTTTTGAAACGAAGTATACAAAATGGTAGACCATCAGATGCTGAGCATGAACACCAACACCATGAGCAAGAAGACCTATACTTTAGCTTCGGCGAGTTCAACATCTTTCGCCACAGTTTCTTCCCTTCCTTCCATCAGCAATTTAACGTCCTCTTCCGACAGAATGTCTTTCATATTGGGGATGATTTTGGTGTCGCCTTTCTTCTCAACCTCAACGGCCCAACTGTATATTACCATACCAAGAACCGCAATTGCCATTCCAAGGATGTTCTTCAGTGTCAGCTCTGAGTCAAAGAGCAGCCAACCTAGTGTGAGGACACAAACTGTTTTCATGTGGCCTAACACCTGGAAGGAGACGGCTGAAAAGCGTCCAATGCAGAGGTACTGGCTCATGTTGCAAAATACGGCTAGAAAGCATGAGAGCACAATGAAGAACTGCAAATTTAATATAAAGTCCTTCAACGACATATGCAAAATCGTATCTATATGAATTGGGTACGATTGCAGTTAAAAAGGAAGAACACTTACAAATGCACCAGAAGACAACTTGTAATTTGATACAAATTGGCCGCTGAGAAAGTAATCAATGAAAGGACCAAACACGAGAAGAGAAACTGCTTGTATGGGGGCTGTCTTGCTCAGCAATTCAAAAGAGCCTATTGAATACTTCTTCTGTAAGGAGCCAATTGACTGTTCCATGAGGGGAAATCCAATAAAAATCAGAGGTAATTTTGAAAAATGTTGTTAGAAGGAAAAATACATAAAATAGAGTCCTGTTTAAGCAAGCCTCCTGCAATTTTTCACTTCCAACAAACCTAAACTAAAATTAAAATTCTTAAATCTTTCTCTTGGACCAACTGTAAATGGTCAAGTAAGGTAAGCATGTGTACTTCAATATTATTTAATGGATGAAATGGGAAAATTTAGAATCTGGGTTCCCTTAACCAAGCGACTGCCCATGGGCCATCAATAACATAATTGTCAACTTGACAGCAGTAGTAAAGTGTTAGAGCTGTCTAGTGTATGAAAATCCTGAGAGCAGCCACTCAGTCCAAATAATGACAAATTGATAATTCAGTGTTTAGTCTATCCTTCTCAGAACCTTCGACTCTTGGGGATCAAAATGGTAGCAACCCTAAGAAACCCTTCAGCACCCAATCCACTGCCAAAGTAGGGCAGCAGACACAAAAGGCCAACCATATGGTATGCAGCAAAAGTACTTAGTAGTATGCTGAAAAAGCCCAGCTGTAGCACACATAAGAAATTGTAATATGCAACCACAATGATTTTGCGGAAACAGATGTCAGTGGCAACAACAGCACTTCATATATAGAGTACTTGGATTCATTTCACGTATAACTATTCCTTTCATATTTTTGTGCCTCTTTAATACCAAAATAAGGAGAGTTTTGAGTGATACTCACAATTTGTTGTAATGAAGTAGATAAAACTGCCACAAACGCACAAATGAAACCTTTGGTATTGACTTTCACATCAGTCACCGTGCAGACACCCACACCTACAACAACCACCGCAACAGCCATCTTGACTTCCTTTGTATAGTTTTTGCTGTGAAGGATCCACTCCATTACACAAACCACTGGAATCATGCTTAACTTCGAAATCTGCACCAGCAAAAACACAAAGTTTCTTCTCTCTTTATGTTGGGAATACTAAAGAAAAGAAAGAGTGCCAGATAAAGAGTGAAAGAATTGGAGCAACAAGACAGACTATAAATGATATCCACCTGATAAAATCCTACAGAGTTTAGCATGAGGCTGAAGTTCATCCCTGAAATTGAGGTATTGGCCACAACTGAGAACCAGAGAAGCTCCCATAACGGAACATGTTTTGATGCAGAATAACCAGAAGCATTTGAAACCAAACCAACCAATGCGGTCATAGAAAAGTGAAAACCAGTCAAAGTTGTCGCTGAAAAGGGAAATAATATATAAAAAAAGTTACTTTTATGTTCCATAAACAAGTGCATCACAGATATTAATACGAAACACAAAAACATGCTATTCAACATGGTTAGGGGAATAGGCTTGTGTCCAAGAAAGAAAAGAAATAAAAATATTTAGAATTTACGAAGGGTGGATGATACAACACTCAAAACTAACTTCATTATTTAAGCCCAATATCAATTTTACAGATACATAACACCCCTCTGCTCTAATCTTATAAAGACGGAACCGCAGCGCTTTCAAAACTCTCAACAAAGGATCGTTGCTTGAGAATCAAAGACAGAACTGCAGCCCTTTAGAAATTCTCAACAAAGGACGTATCCTTGAGATCCAAACGACTGTAGGGTCTCTCATCCAAAGATTTAGTTACTAGCCATTTGAATTTTATGCGTGTTCAAAAGTCCCGTTTTGCAAATTTGATTATCGGTTAAAGTGCAACTAACACACAATGATTGGTGAACCTACACTTTGATTGACAAAGTGCATAATGAAGGAGATATTATCAGTTGAACTTGTTAGCTCAATCACTGAAACTTTCTTGCTGTGCATACCACCTAACACTGTTTGACTCTATCTCAGGATGTAGTCATAGTAAGTACAGTCATGCTCCACAGATATTGTGACCTGACTGACAAAATGTCTTAAAATAAATCCTAACAATTTTTTTGGAAAAGGAGGTAACACCTTTAAGCTTGGGGAAAAACCTTAACACTTTTTATTGCAGGTAAGTTCAGAAAATTTTGAAGAGGATATGAAGTAAGAGAATTTCAAAGCTAAGAGAAGTCTTTACATAGTCTTCATGATCAGAATTTTGTCCCCCTCATATAAACTATGAGGATTTCAAAGCTAAGAGAAGTCTTTACATAGATTTCATGATCAGAATTTTGTCCCCCTCATATGAGCTGTTAACAATACCATCACAACTGATTTTTCTTTCTTGGTGCTTGTTAGAAAGTTGCAATCTTTAGCAGAAACTTTGATAATTGGAAAAAGAATAGCATTATTTATAGCAAAGTATTGACTTAAGCTGAAGTGCATTTTTTTTTATCTATTTCATGTAAGAAAAAGTCTTCACTATTTATTAATTCATGAAATTATGTTCATGTGAGAAATGGAAGTACAAAGAAGTATTTTGCTCAAAAGTAGCCAAATAAGTAGCTAGGACTTCAAGATTGCAGAACTGAAAAAGTTAATTCAACATTGCAGAAAGTACCAACTCACAACAAAACAGACAGACAGACAGAGTTTTACAATTGGTGATCTTTATTCTTATTGTTATTATTGCTTTCGGGTTCTGAATCACAATTCATTCACAGGGTTAACTTATTGATACAAGAACCATAAAATACAGAAAACGGAGATGTGATAAATAAGCATAGAAGAAATTATTTCATTGTCCTCACTACCGGCTCCTAAACCATCACAGTTTAAGATGAAAACAAATGTCTCAATACATATGATATAGTTGTTTATGTGTCGAGTTGTGATTTTCTGGGACTATATAGTCCAGAATCATGAAATAATTTCTCGAGTATATAGACACATCTATGCTTGATGACTAAAAGTTCATTCCAACTATTGCTATTTGAAAATAAAGGGTACCCAAATCAACCCCGCGGCATAGCTGAATTGGCATATGGTGCCCTGGTATACCCAGAGGACTCATGGGGGAGTCAAATCTCTTCCTTGGGCTTACCCAATATCCATAATTCTGGGGGTAATAGCAGGTACACAAAATGAATAGTCTCAGCCCCTAATAGGATTAGACAACCTAAATTTGCCCATACAAAAAAAGTAGACCAAACACATAAAATCTAGTAGTCCTAGGTCCTAACAATTAACAAGTTCTTTCACCAACATCAGTAACATAATAATAATCACAGTAAAGCATCAGCAACTATAGGATTTGGGAAGAAAAGGGAAATCAATAATTGAAACAAGTAGTACAAAGAAAATGATCTTGCCCCAAAAGGGTAAGACACCATTGATTGCCTAGAACAAAAGGGTAAGCAAAACTAGTTGTCCTAGCAATCATTAAACTACAATAACAAGAGTTGAGAATGAATATCTGAAACAAACAAGTAGTAGTAGAAATGGGAAATTAAGATCTCAGATCTAACTAAAAAATCAGGAAAAAAAAGTGAAATTGAGAGCAGAATTACCAAAGCAGAAAGCATAGCCAGAAGGGGACATGAGTTGTTTGTTGGCCATGATAATTGCAACAGAGCTGATCACATTCATAGCCCAAGCACCCACATCTGACACACCAACCATTGACATGCTTTTCTCCATTTTTAGAGAGAGAAAGTTTCAACTACTGATTCTACTACTAGTACTAGTCTGATGAGTGGAGATGATGAAAATGGAGGAGAGAGATAAAATAAAGGCAAGTTGAAATTGAAATGGGTTCAATTCCTTGCTTGTCCCTGTCTTCTCTCATAGTGTGTGTGTAACTGTGTGTAGTGTGTGTATGTGTGTCTCTCTCTCCCCTTTTTCTAGTGTTCTTGTATGTAACTGTTGAAATTCCTTGCTTCAATTAAACCCCAATCTTTACATTTGACCTCTCTCTCTCTCTCTCTTTCTATATATATATATATATACTGCTACACAACACTTATATTACAAGGAGAGTCTCAAATTTACACCTTTCCAAGTTTGGATAGATTACATTGATAAGGTTTATTTAAAATTAAAAAAAAAAAAGATTTAATTCGTTTTACTGAAGTAATGAAAAATGATTTCTGAGATTGATGTGTGGAAATAAAATTAATATTATGCTCACAAATATTAATAAAGAGGTGACATCTATATTTAATTTTTGACAAATGCACTTTTTGATTATTGATTTACCAAAAATAAAATAGACCCATTGAGTCTAAATCTGTTCAAATATGGAGAGATGTTGAGATAATTTATAGCATGTGACTGATTAATAATTGTGATACTCAAGTTGGCAAGTGTTTGGATTGATCGAGTACGGTAGAGTGTAATGTGACAATTTTTTCCATATTTATAATAAATTAAATGATATTGAGAAATTTTGGGTTGGTCAAATTGATTTGTGATGGATCCAAGATTATGATATGCCTGGATTGAGAAGCAAGTTATGTTTAAATTTGGATTACCAAGAAAGGTAATTATATTATTTTATAGCTTTCCAATGCTACAATTTTCCACGATAATTGCTCTTCCTTCCATAACACATCTCCCATACGTATCTATTTTATTTTATTTTATTGGAACCTCCAATCAATTGTTTAGATTGCTAACGTGTAAATCTACTTATGTTGTCAAGGTAATTTTTTTTTATGGATTACCAAAATTTTGTAAATTTGAAGACAATAGTGGAAGTCTCGATGAATTAATTGGAATTAATTGCGACAGCTGTCAAAAATAAATTTAAATTGATTGTATAATTTTATGTGGGTGCAACTTTTTCGAAATGGTGTATTTTTATTATTTTTTTATATGTGATACAATTATCAGCATGTTTTTATTTCGATAAAGTAAATTGAATATATAATTATAAGTTTGCTATAGTAGGGCGTACCATTATTTATATATGACATTAATGGTTTATTATGACATCAAAATAAAATCGGCTCACTCCGTTAATTATAGATTATGAGTCATGACTAACAAAATTTCTAGTTAAATTAACAGTTTTCCTTGTGTTAAATTTATGATATAGAATTATCTCTATAATATTGTTTTTTTAAAAAAAAGAAATGTCTAATGGCCAAACACTACCGAATCCTAACTCTCAAATGAAAGGTCCAGAATTTATGTGAGTAATGTTTAACTTTCAAAATAATAATAATAATAATTCAATCTTCACCAGTAAGTGAATGACCTCTGAAGTTATCGAGTCCTTTGAGATCTACATGTATTTTCATAATATAATTCTACTAAAAAAGAAGACAAAAATGCCGGCTACTCAATCCTAGTAATTGTAAAAGCCAACTGTAAAGTCAAAAAATTATAATAAAAGAACTCAGATAATTTAACCCAAAGTAAAAATATACATATAAATATATATTTGATTGCACTGGAAGGTACACATGCGGGCTTATTTAAAACATCCCTCCCCACTTCTATATCCTCTACAACTCGAGATAAAGTGGTAGGACTCAATCTAAAATTGCATCGAATTTTAGAAAATAAATAACTGGTAGAACTAAAAGACGTGCTTTTTGAATCAAATCACCATATAAAAACTTGAACCATCCATCTTCAACTCTGGATGATCAGAAGGAACTCACTAACCTACCCTAGTTGGTAACCCCTTTTTCGTGTTTTAAAAAGGATAACGAAAAATAATAACATTTCCTTCAGCATTTCAGTTTCCGTTGATCTTTTAGATTCACAAACAAGAAAAAAATATATGTTTAAGGTGAGCATATGCCACTTACAAACAGAGTGAACTAAGAAATACCCACAATGAACAATCACAAGTAATCCTGATACAAAACTCAATAATACTTGAAGAAGCTGTTACTTGGCCATCCTCAGCCACTTACCTACTGAAACCATCAAGCAATAACCATGGCCAGCCTAACTAAATGGCATGCCATATCCATTCAACATACATATGTCCCATCGAAGAGACGGTTTATGCAATTTAAAATGGAAGATCTGGAGATGAACCAAAAAGATAGCGATGTAACAGAGACAAACCAACAAGTCCGGAGGAATATCCTTGAAATGTTCATACTCCCACCGGGAAAGTACCAGAGCATACATAAGCTGCTGTTTTCCAATTTACAAAAAAGCATCCTTCTCCAGCAGCTTCAGTACCTCATCCTGGTTGTTCAACTTGGCAACGTCAATCGGCGTCTTGCCATCCAAGTTTTGGAGAGTTCTGTAACAAGAAAGAAATACATCATAAAAAGTGATGAAGTTAAAGTTTAGCGAACTAGAGGCAGGTAAACCTTATACAAACTAAGGTTGGCTTACACTGCGGCACCATTATCCAGCAGAAGTGCTACACATTCCTTCCTGCCATAACCAGCAGCATAGTGTAGTGCAGTATTCTTATTCTTATCCAAAGCATCTACAGCTGCCCCAGCCTCGAGAAGGATCTGAGCACACTTCACCTGAAATTGAATCAAAGAGCATTTGATCAGCAGCTAAAAACATGAAGAAATGGGTCAAAAAATTTCTTTGCCAGATTTGGAATATAAAGATAGAAATGCCATGGCGTTCAGCACCTATAATGGTCAAACAAAATCCACTAGTAAATTCCAGAAAATCAGATTTCCTTAAATTGTTGAAAGGCCCATTTACCGGAAATTGTTTCATTGCGTCTTCATACTACTTGTGTGCAAAATACAGAAATGAGAATGGGACAACTACAGAAAACAGATGGCTCCATTGTGATGGCAACATTTCAAGAAACCTAAACTGATCGTTGGTGATTCCACCAACAGGTGCGGCATTTAGGAGCTCGTTTTTTCCTTTGTCAAGGGAGAGTTATGTCACCAAATGATGAGCTCCCAACTTCAAACCACCCATTTAAGATGATAGGTTCTTCAACAGTTATGTCGACCACGCTAAGACTATCAAGAGTGTATGCAAACTTCTAGTTAACATCAGGACAATCTGGATCACTAGTTGTGACCACAGTCAAGGCCCAAGGGCACTTGTATCCAGCTCATGTTGACACAGGTACTCCACATTAACTACACAAGTCTAGGTAACGTAGATCAAAGGAATATTTCTGTATATAAATGCTTGTCCACTCAACTCCAACATAATATCACACCCCATTTCGAGGGTAAAGACATCACTACAAGGCTGGTTAACACATAGCTAGTCAACTTGTTCAAAGAACATTATAGATCGAATTAACACAACTATAGATTTAAGGACCAACATGCCCATAGGAACTGCAAAACCAGTATTTGCATAATATATGTCGCTACAGGGGATAGGACGAGAGTAAGCAGTGTTCGGAACAATTTTAACATTTCATCAGCTCATATCAGTATGCCAATTCCATAAGATTAAAAATCTACAACTCAAGAAGATGAAAGCATATAAAAGTATTTGGTTGGAAAAAGATAACAAAATGTAGTTCGAAAGGTTTAATTTCAAGTGAATGCATACCTCGCCATATCCACATGCAAAGTGCAATGCTGTCCTTCCCTCCGAATCTTCTTCATCTTTATCAGCGCCGGAGGCTAGTGCAGTTTTCAGACCCTAATCATAAAGTGAAGAATTCATTAATTTTTCAAATGATCCACTGAAAATGGGTGTAATACCCTGAAAAAAGAATTGCTTGTATTAATCTCGGTTAAAAATACATTACAACAGTTGAAGAGATCAATAAGAAGGACCGCACCTAACTACATCTTCACTAAAGAGATAATTGCAAAAGAACCTCAACAGGATGGCTTAAGTAGTTTTGTGGTGGGAAAAGTGAAAACTCGTGGGTTGAGACTATTAGGTAAAATAACTAGGCCAGGTGCCAGGTATCTAGGTTATCTTCCTATTGTGAAGTAAAATTCTCAAAAAATACAAATAATATTACCAACAAATTTTTTTATTTTATTTTATCTAACATACATTACACACAGCAAAGGTGAAACATATTAGAATATTCAAAATATTTAAACCAGAAAAGAAAAAGGACTTTGTGGTATGATTCCCCACTGAAAAGAAACACATATGGTTGATTATGCACCTCAAATTTCCGCACGTGCTAATAATGAAGCATTGGATGCAAAGATGGATCAAAGTTTTCCCTACCAATTGAAGCAGAAAAAACTACAGGATAAAACCGAAGGGAGAAATTCTAGGTATTGTGTGTGTGCTTGAGCAAACATAATTATCAATTTTACCATACTTCATAAGTAAAATTGTTCATGGTGTCATAAGATTGAAGATACGGTAGATACCTAACTAGCACCAACTAAAGAAAAATAACTTTTAGGATTCACCAATCAGGTACATATCATACTCAACCAGAATATTATCCTAACCATTTACAGACATGCATAATTACCACAAGAGAGACAAAATGATTCGAACAAATAAGTTGGAAATAAAATGACAATAAGATTAAATTCAATCGTTTAAATATGTTTTCTAAGATGAGTTTAATTAAAAAAAATACAAATAATGAAATTCATATATGAAAACAAGAAGTTCTGGACAAAGGAAGTGCGAAACCACAACTAGAAGTTGGCATGGTTCGCACCTAAATTGCACCATCACAAGAGCACACAAGATGCTTCAGCTAAGGCACAACACATGGGAGAAGGGGGTGTTCCATCTAAGTAAAACAATCTACCAAGCCTGTCAATAATGTTTTTCCGTAATTTATCTTTCTTTTGAACGGACAAAATCTAGCTAGTTTACAGACTTGTCACAATATGACCAAAAACATAAGCACACCAATTCAGTTAACCAAATAGCACCATAGAAGTGAGAAAAGTTAAGTACCTCCACATCACCAACACTAGCAGTCTGATGAACAATGGATTCATCCTCATTTCCTGGCTCTTCAGTTTCCTCTAGCCCAGAATTTCCAACAGAAGTGGCAGCGTCCTCTCCTGCAACTGCAAGACCCATTGCTTCGCCCAACTTCTGTAGAACATCTTTATCGTTCCAGTACCTAAACAACAATAATAAATAAATTGAAAAGATCTTCCCCAAAATAAAATATGTTTTAGGAAGTTCAATAGTTTCAATTCATGTGTCAAACTGATTAGTACTTTCTTTTTCACAAGGAAAGTTGTACCAAGTAGGTGGTCCTGTAGGAAAACCTTCATCCAAGAACTTACGAAACCGTATTATGTAACAGGAAAAGTGAATAAAAGATACAATCAAAAGTTCAAAACTTGCAGAATAAAAGAGTGGCAAAACACCAGTCATGGGTGAGAAAATGCCAAGGAAGATGGTGGAAAACTCAACAAGAAAGAGGGCAAACAACGAAAAGAATCAACAACATTTTAAAGGAAGCCAACAAGGCTCAGATTGGTAGAGAATGCAAACCCAAGGGAAAATATTTAGTGGGATGAACATTTCATTCACAGTTAATCAATATAGAGCAACAAAATTGTAGTGTGGGTCCTAACTCAGGCTTTCAGGTGTCAGACAAACTAGTTTTTATTAAACTCAAAGAAATGTTGCTTTCCTGAGAGGGGGGAACTAGTCATTTCTCGTCCCCCCCCCCCCCCCCCCTCTCAATCAGTACGTTTGTTGCAACATCCAAGATCCTGAATGTACCACAATCCGAAAATTCTTAAGTGTTAATATTTAACAATAATATATATGTATGTTCACTACCAATCTTCCACATAGAAAGTTATCTGGAAACAGGGAAGGGGGGAACAAGAAGAAAAAAAAAATTGCTGAGGATGCTGAAAAAAACCAGAAGTGACCTGCAAATGGTTTCTTTTAACAGCATAATAACTTGATGCTATTTTCAGTAACTGTTTTCAGAAAACAAGGCTTCAATTAATTTCTTAACAAAGAAAAAGTACTGATCATGGATGGTATCTTTAGCGTTACAACTTACACCTAAGAGTATAGCGTGACAAAAAAATGCATCGCGGATTATCATGTTATGAGTGAAATCTATATCATATCATAAATTTTAGAAAGTAAAACAGCATTAAAAATAACAATATAAATATTGTTGACCTCATCATTGCAGCTGGACCTCCAGTCTCTATCTCATCCAAGATAGGTTTTAGAGATGGATCTTCCTTTATTCGCGCCATTCGTTCTTCGAGCTGCTCCTTCTGTGATGGATTAGAGAAATTTTCAAGCATGCTGGACATTGATGGATCCTGAGATAAGACAATCACATTATTACGATGCAACTAACAGAGGACAATTAAACATATGAGCAGCGCAGATAAGATGGAAACAGAAACAAAAACTAAACAAAAATACCTGCATTAACGCACTACCAAGCCGTTCAGCCATGGACACAAACTGAGGATTTTGCATAACCTGTTGCATGGTCGAATAGTACTGTTGTGTATCAAATTGAGGCATTGCATCTTCGGCAGGTGCACCGTGAAGAGTCTTTTGGAGCTGCTCCGCCATCTGGTTAAATGAAGGATCTTTTGCTATCTGTTCAGCTAACTCCTTAATGCTTGGATCCTGAATTTGTTGCATGATGGAATATTAAAAGCGATTTTAAGCAAGAAGATAATTAAATTCTGAAATTTAGAAACGGTTGAGACAACAATTTAGCATGTAGTAGTAAAAAGACTTTGAGAGGGAGATGGCAATGATTAAATGCTGATTTTGTTACAAAATTTCAAATCATTTGCCACCTTCACCATGAAATTTAAAACTATACTAGTTCGACTGAAAATAATTTTCAATTATACTCAACATTAACTTTAAAAAATCTTCAAGTCCTCTATAAAATTTCAATATTATTTACTATGATTAAAAACCAAAACCAATGTTGAAAATAGAAATTTTGATCTTTGTGTTAAAGCATCTAAATTCTCGGTACTTTAGCACAGCCAAGAGGTCCAAAGGCACTAAAGGTCCTTTAAAGCTTAGATGCAAGGAGCAAGCCAAGGTAGACACCTGAGAGAAGCAAAGTGCGCGCCTAGGTGAAGCGAGGCAGACAAAATAATTAAATAACTATAAAAATTAACGGATCAATTGTTGTCAAAGGCGCACCTAGGCACGCAGCCTGGATCCTAGACATGCCTTTAAAAACACTAGGCTAGATTATACAGCTGATTATCCGACTAATTATCCAACTATGTTAATGATTTCTCTGCAAACAGCTGATTCCAATCTGTAGCACAAGCCAGGAAATTAAAATGCATGTCCATTCATTAAATTACATATGCTTCTGGCTTAGGTAAAAAGCCTAGGGTGGCAGATAGTATGAGCAATAATGGGTGGGTTTGGCCTTACTCAGACTCCAGAACTTGAGGGAGATTAAAAAATATTCTTCCACAAGTTCCTTGTCCGATTGATGGAGGAGAGGATTCAGTATTCTGGACTGAACCTATAAAGACATCTCAATCAAAGACACCTATCAAGCTTTCAGACCTCATTGAGACTCAATTGGAATTGGTCTCCCAACTCCCAAGATTGGGTTCACAGGTAATATTCCTAGACAAGCTTCCATCTATTGGCTTGCTAGTTGAGGTAAATGTAAGCCTATATTCTGCTTCAGAAAGGAATTTTGCAAATTGACCTTTGTGTTATGTGTAGAAGTGCTGCAGAAACCTCCCAGCTCTTATTCTTTCAATGCAAATTTTCTTAATGTGTCTGGTTGCAATATCATCTAAAAGTCGTATTCAGTGGCCTGATGTCTGCATTTTGGCTGCTTTGACAGACTGGATAGCTTCTACTACGAAGGGTCAGAACTGGAAAGGGAACCTTCACAAACTATCCATGGATGCTATGGTAGAACATTGAAGTAGATATAAGTAGAAATCACTAATCACGAAATAATATTATATACACGGAACCCTTTGTTGTAGAAGCTCATAGAGTAGTTAATGCAAAGAGGTCTATTCAATAAAATGCAATCGAAATGACAATTAATCTAATCAATTCGACAAGCATTCATCCAATCATGAAGAAGTGCAAAAGGTGATATACGTTGAGTAGGCCGGTCATAGCTGAAAAATCAAACGGGTTTGCAGCAAACCCAGCATCTGGTGCACCGGTTGCTGTTCTCGGTCCTGGTTGTGTCTCCAATGAGGTTGATTCAGAGTTTGCCTTCGTATTCTCTGCTGGACTAGTCTTTTCATCTAAGAAATTAAATAAAAACATGAGTAATGAAAACATAATCAATAGCTCAAAAATCTATCATGCACAAATTCCAAATCAAGACACCATAAGATCCAAAATGATGCCTCGAGGAAGATAAAATCCAGACAAAATCTAATCATAAAATATCGGGTACCAAGAACACCAACCAAAATCATTTGTTCAAAAATAAGACAATCTTCACAAAAATAATTTAAAAGTCCTTGACAAAAAGCCCATTCGGAAGTGTATTCAAATCACAACTAGTGAAAATTTAGTAAACTAATATTTAAAAATTAAAATACATAAAACCTATTCTCCCCTCTCCATTTAATTCCCTGCACATATCTGACTAAGAGCCCATTAGGGATTACTGTTTAACCACTTTAAAACGTTTTTATTGTACTTGGCAACTACAAAGGCCCTTTAAAACATTAGCGCTTTTAGCTCACTAAAGATTTTGAGCGATACAAAACCTTGTAACTTTTATATTGCAATCTGGGTGGAGTTTCTATATTTTTTCTTCAGTTTATACAATTTTTTCCTTAATCATTTTCATTGAGATAACTTTATTCCTTCTTTCATAGAAGTCCTCTGGTTATCACATATAGAACACTCCATTAAGGACAATATAGTTAAATTAGTAATAAGGATGCTGCAAGAGAACACTTCAAGAGTAGAGGTTCAGAGTAAAAGAAAATTTAAGTGCCCCTTCCAAGTTGCAACATTTTTTTCTGGTCAGTTCCAAATTATAGTTTCCACCATATACAAAGATGGTGCCAAATAATAAAGCACAACCCAACATATTCAAGCATTTGGAAACTTTTCCACACTATTCTAAGAGTCCTGAGTTTGAAGTAATTCATTGTAACCTGATCATTTTGGGCATTTTGTTAAAACAATTATCTTAAAAATGGAGCAATCAGTTTTCAAACTTCAAATCTTTCAGTTAGCAGGAAATATTAAGGCACAATACTCAATTTCGGATGACACCGGAACGATTCTAAAAATTCAGTACTTGAAACTCTAAGCACTAAAAGTCCAATTAAAGTTATTCAAATTTTAGAATTCAGTTTATTCCAGCTATACCTAGACCTATAATTAGTAAACAAGGTAGGGGTTGCGATCGCTTCAAAATCCAAGTATCAACATAATCACGGTCGGGGTAAAACTTGCAGATCCTAGTTGTTGTTTGAGACTGAATTCAATACTTAGTTCCAAATAAATTTAAGAGTTCATTCAATTAAGTGAGCTCAACATCATATTATCTATACCACTCAAAAAATCTAGTGCCCCTTAATTTTAAGATTCTAAGTGAAACGGATTGAATTTATCACTGAACTCTTCAGATTCAATGTGTTCCAATAAAAAAAAGTTTCACAGTCAGCTCGTAATTAGCACTTACAATATTCAGTATTATCAGTCAGCAACTTGATAAAACTGAAATTCACATATATACATATAGGTAGCATATATGCTATAAGGCAAAGCAACAACTCATCTTACTCGAAGTTGGAGCATCCTTTTGCAAATTGGAAGACATAATGCCTGATTCAAGCAAGAGAATAGAAAATTAAAATAGAAAATTCATCGAAAAAATCAGAAAATAAAAAAAGACGATCTGAGCAATTGATTGGACAATTACGATCGAACCCTAGTTGATTGGATTAGATTGAAACCTGATTGGGACAGGTTAATAAGCCTTCTGGATCCACAAGATCACACGAAATCGGAGAGGAGACTTTCTTTATCTTCACCGATTTTAAAACCCTATGCACCACCGAGATGAGATAGTATATGCCAGTCCTAGTATATAGGAATATATATGTGTGTGTATATATATATACATATATATATTTGAGGAAAAATACAAGTACAATGACTTCAGTGGGCCACCTCAATCCTCATCTCACCAAATGAACGGCTTGGCCCGTTCTTTGTCATTCTATCCGATAAAATTCATTTTCCTCTTACATTTTTTTTTTACCTTGATAAAAATAAATTCACACTGGTTTTTTTTCTTTCATATAAAGCAGTTAAATTTGGTCAATTTAAGTAGTGTTTGTACAAAACAAATAATTTTAATAAATAGTGAAAATTAATTTCTTATTTTATAATGAGAGTAAATTTATAAAACTCACTAATGCTTTCTAAACACAACCAATTAACTCCTTATACAGTTATACTACAAGTCTACAATAACCATATAATAACATTCACTGATTTTTCAAATTTAATTACGTCACCTCTATAACGGTTATATTCCCTTAAAATATGTTCCTCTCTCAATATTTAAAATGTAAAAAAAAAAATCTTATTTAGAATATTATATATACCATTCACCTTAATTATATTAAAATAAATATATCTTCAAATCCAAAAAAAGAAAGAAGAGAAAAAATAGAGTTATAATTGTAAATACTTTTTTTAGAGTGATTAACTTATTATTAAAATTTATATGATTTAAATAATAAAACTTATTATCCTTCTTTTAAAAAAAAAATATGCCAAAATAAAAACTTATTTTCATATAAATATGTTTATAAATGACTCACGATTTACTGGAATAATAAAAATATTTTAATTTTTTCATGTTATATATATATATTATTTTTTTAATAATTACTTAAGCATTTTAAATATTTGGCTTATTTTTTTATTTTAGCAACTTAAAATCATTATTCAAATAATTTATTATAAAATTATGTGTAAATTTAATTGGACAAGTAATATGCCGTCAAATCAGTATCATTGTTTCATTATATATGATAATAAGGATAATACATTAAGTAAAATTCAATAAAATAGGGTATTTTGGTTATTTAAGAAATATTTTTAAGAGAAATTGGGTAGATTGCAACGAAATATGACACTTCAAGGATTATTTGCACAAATCATAGTTCAAGTTGATTATTTGCATATTTGACCATACTTCTGAGTTATTGCATTTTACCCTTTAAAATATGAAATGACCAAAATGTCATTCTAAAAGTTAAGCTCATAAAACTCCTTTAATACTATTACAAATATTACACACCCCCAATCAGGTTGCACACGGTTTGGTTTGGTGCGGTTCTTAAAAAATTTGGAATCAAATAATTATCAACGGTTCCTTAAAAAACAAGAACTAGAACCAAAACCATTAGTTAAGGAATTAAATCAAACCAAACCATAAAATAGCAGTTCGGTTCTGTTCCAAATCATGATTCCGTAAGTATGTTCTTTCAAATATATATAACATATATCAATATAAATTACGAAAAATAATCCTACCAATTTCAAAACTAGGAACAAGACTCTTAAACCAAAAACTATACACATAGAGGCACCCGCACCCCTAAAAACTCTCACACACGCATACTATGAGGATAAGAAAAAGAAAGAGTTTTAGAGAGATTGTTTGTGAAGTTTCCTACAAAAAAATTGTGCGCCTTTTTAAAAAAAATTTAGACATGGCTTCAGTCAAAAGAATTGTTAAATATCTACGAGTTACATCAGAAAAGTTATGAGTTCATGTTTGTGTGTAAACCAACACATACTTAGAGATCTATAGAGGTGGAGAGAGAAACTAATATTTTGTATAAAGTTTAGAAGTCGGTGGGGAAATGAGTTATGGTGGTCGATTGTGAGTGGATGTGAGAGATGAGAGGGGTTATAAATTATATGATTTTTATGTATATGCGCATAACATTAGTTTGGATGATAAAAAACTATAAGGGTAAACTTATAATTTTATTTAATACATTAATTTGTATTTTATTTGGTGTTATAAGTTTATAATAATTTATAATTTTGATAAATATAATGTAATTGTATAAGTGAGTTATACATAAATATGTATATCTAATTTATATCGATTCGGTTCGGTTTGATTCGAAATAGTCTGAAACTAGAACCGAACCAAATTAGAACGGTTATGTTTTTAGAGAACCGAAACCAAACAAAACCAACTCAGAACCGGAACCAAAGCATCGATTCGTTTCGGTTTGGACCGGTTATACGATTCCATGATTTTTTTTTTACACCCCTAATCCATGGTAAATAAAAATGGACAAATATAATAATATATACTCCCTTTGTCCCAATTTAGTTGTTCACTTTGCCTACTTTACTTGTTCCAAATTAGTTGTTCAATTTCGAATCTCAATACAATATTATTATATATTTTCCCAAATTATCCATCTCCACTAAATTCAAAATGTAATGAACCCCGCTAAAAAAGAAACCTTAATTTTTATATGTAGGAGGCAAAATGGGAAATATTTTATTTTTTATTTTTTATTAACTTTTCAAACATGGATAAATAAAATGGGACAGATGGAGCAATATACTTAGATATACTACTTAACATATAGAATTAATAATATAGTATATATATATATATATACTATTCTAAAAGTGTAAACCCCTTAGATTATTTCTTCTCATTTTAATATAATATTTTTTTTAAAAAAAACATTTGTTTTATAGAAATTTACATGCATGTATAGAAATGCCAAAAAAAATTCACTCGCCCATTGATTCTTGACTAAATACATTATTTTCTCTATATAAATTTTAAATCAAATTAAGATACACGTAAGATATATATACAATATTTCATTATAAGGAGATTAATGCAACATGTTTAACTTTTTACTATTTTTGAGAATTATAATTAATTGAACAATTTTAATAATTACACCTCTTTACATTTTTCATAGAGTTACAACTCACAATCATTAACAATCTCGTTATATAAATAAAACTCTTAAATAATAATATTCTTTTGTGATTTCTCATCACGTATTAACTAATATATTTGTATATGCTCTAAACTAGTATATATAATATATGTACATGGTATCCAATGTCTTTTTGATAAAAGCAAACACTTGGATTCATATAAAATTTGAAATGTCAGATTTTATTATTAATTGATTCATATAGGATTCGAATCAAAGTCAGTTCAATTAAAACGTCAGTGTCATGATTTTATTTTGGGTAATTTGTATTGACACCCCCTGAGATTAGGGTCAATAGCAATCAGATTTTGGTCAACCCTTTTTTGGCACTCACACCCCCTGAGGTTCCTCCTTCGTTGCAATGACACCCCCTGGACGGGTGAAATGACTATAATGCCCCTTTAATTATTTCACTTATTACATTAAGGTAATATATAAAGTATGAAATTACTCATATGCCCAAACACTTCATCCCTCTAAAATTACTAATTACACTTTCACCCCTTATTACAAAATATATATATTACGAAAATTACAATTTAATTTTTTTTCTTTATAATATAATTTGTATATATAATTACAAAAATTAAAATTACGAATATATATATATAATTTTTAAAAATATATATAAAATTTGAAAAAACATATAAAATTCGAAAAAATATATAAAATTTGAAACAATATATAAAATTAAAATATATATATATAATTTGAAACAAATATATAAAATTCGTAAACAATATATAAAATTCGAAAAATATATAAAATTCTAAAAAATATATAAAATTTATATATATATATATATATATATATATAAAGTGTGACTGAATTTTAAGTGGACAAGCCTCAAAGTCATTAGTCAAGGTAACGGATCCTCTCAAACTCTCTGCAAAGCTATTTCAATGGCCACGATGGCAACACATACCCTACTATGGTGACCGAAATCGGAATCGAACCGATACTTTATTAAAATATTTTAATTAAAATTAAATATTTTTAATATTTGGATTAAAATTAACGGTTCGTTTCCGGTTCTCATTTTTAAAGAACCAAAAATATTGGAACTGAACCGTTAATTTTGATCCAAATAAAAATTTACTTTCGGTTCTTTAAAAATGAGAACCGGAACCGAACCGTTAATTTTGATCCAAATATTAATATATTTAATTTTGATTAAAATATTTTAATAAAGTATCGGTTCGATTCCGATTTCGGTCACCATCGTGGGACATGTGCCGTCATCGTGGCCATTAAAATAGCTATGCAGAGAGTTGGAGATGATCCGTTACCTTGACTAATGATTTTGAGACTTGTCCACTTAAACTTCAGTCACACTTTATATATATATATATATTTTTGAATTTTATATATATTTTAGAATTTTATATGTTTTTAGAATTTTATATATTGTTTTCGAATTTTATATATTTGTTTCAAATTTTATATGTTTTTAGCATTTTATATATTGTTTACGAATTTTATATATTTGTTTCGAATTTGATATATATATTTTTTAATTTTATATATTGTTTCAAATTTTATATATTTTTTCGAATTTTATATGTTTTTTCAAATTTTATATATTTTTTACAAATTATATATATATTTTCGTAATTATATATACAAATTATATTATAAAGAAAAAAAATTAAATTGTAATTTTCGTAATATATATTTTGTAATAAGGGGTGGAAGTGTAATTAGTAATTTTAGAGGGGTGAAGTGTTTGGGCATATGAGTAATTTCATACTTTATATATTACCCTAATGTAATAAGTGAAATAATTAAAGGGGCATTATAGTCATTTCACCCGCCCAGGGGTGTCATTGCAACGAAGGAGGAACCTCAGGGGGTGTGAGTGCCAAAAAAAGGTTGACCGTAATCTGAGTGCTATTGACCCTAACCTCAGGGGGTGTCAATGCAAATTACCCTTTTATTTTTTATTCTGCTATATAATTTTTATGTTATTGTTGAAAAATATTATAGGGTGCGTTTGAAAACTAAAGTGCGTTTGGAAACTAGTGTTTTTGTTTTTGTTATTTATTTCTTAAGAACAAATTTTTTTCTCGTTCTTGTTCTAAGGGTAATCCGGAAACAAAAACACGTTTAATTGAAAATTTTGTCTAAAAAATTTTTAGAAACAAAAAAAAAATAATAATAATTTTGGTGGTTAGGGTTTGGAGGTTGAAGATGGAAGTTAGAGTTTGGAGGTTGAAGATGGAAGTTAGGGAATCTGCAATAATTAAATTTTTTTTTTACTGAGAACAAACGGTGCCGAAAACAAAAAAACACCATTTTGGTATTCTCAAATTTTGAACTAAGGGTGAGAAAACGCTTCTTTTATTGTTCATGAAAACAAAAACCATCAAAATTTCCCAAACGCATTTTTGTTCCCATAAACAATAAAAAAATAATAATAAAAACGAAAACATTACCCACAACTTCTCGACTCAAGGGATCATGGTAACCAAAAGATTGGACTCTCTTTTCATGGTTTATAATAAATTTCAATCGACTCCTATTAACAAACCTTTAACCCAATTGAAATATACACTTGTCGACTCAATTATCCAATTTACAAATAGAAGGCCGATCACTTCTCATTGTATTATTGATTTTATTGGTTACACATCAAACACTAACATTTGGTTGGACCCAACCACCCTTTCGACCGCTTTACAGACAAGTTTGGCGATAAAATTGAGATACGACAAGAATGCAAAAATATTCAACAATCATTTTCAAATAGACAATGAAACCACCCCTCTCCCCCTTGAATATCTTATTTTGGTCAGGAGAAAGTTGGATGAAGTTCAAATTTGATTGGACAATAATAAATTAGAAGCCAAGCACCAGCATTATCTATTCCCTTAGGTGCTGACTAGTTTTTTTGTTTTGATACAAAATGATGGTACCAACCCATGTTTGTTAGGATTGGTGTTAGTTCAACAATATTAAACCAATGGTACCAAATGGTGGTACCAACCCATGATTTTGGAACCATCTAATGAGATGGTTTTTGGTGGTGCGGTACTGTAGCAACCAAAACCAAAACCAAATGATTGCACCATCTCACCCCAAACCAAAACCAAATAGTTACACCATATTAATATATTTATATTAATATTAAAATATATTTTTGGAAATTATATTAATATTAAAATATATATGGAAATATATTAATATTAATATATATTTTTGGAATATTTTAATATTATAGTTTTATTATCTTTCCTAAAAATTAATATATTAATATATTAATATTAATATATTAAAATATATTAATATTAATATATTGTAATATATTAGTATTAAAAAATATTTTTGGAAGTTATTTTAATATTATAGTTTTATTATCTTTCCTAAAAATTAATATATTAATATTAATATTAATATATATTTTTGGAAATTTAATATATTTTAATATTATAGTTTTATTATGTTTTCTAAAAATTAATATATTAAAATATTTTAATATTAATATATTAATATTAAAATATATTTTTGGAAGTTATTTTAATATTATAATTTTATTATCTTTCCTAAAAATTAATATATTAATATTAATATATTATTAATATTTTAAAAATAAAATATATATTTGGAAATTTAATATATTTTAATATTATTATTTTATTATTTTTCCTAAAAATTAATATATTAATATTAATATATATTAATATATTAATATTAAATATATTTTAATATTATAATTTTATTATCTTTCCTAAAAATTAATATATTAATATTAATATATTATTAATATTTTAATATTAAAATATATATTTGGAAATTTAATATATTTTAATATTATAGTTTTATAATTTTTCCTAAAAATTAATATATTAATATTAATATATTAATATTAAATATATTTTAATATTATAAATTTTAATATTTATAAATAAAATGTGAAATCATTCCAAGTTACCAAACATGGTTTGGTTTCAGAATTTCAATCCATACCAACTCTACCAAACATGGTTTGGTTTTTTAACATCACTTTTTCTCACACTAAAACCATCTGCACCAAACATGGTTTGGAATCAAAATAAAACCACACCAAACCAAATTCAACCTAACCCAAACCAAAACAAAAAACTAACACCGCACCGCACCGTTACCAAACGCAACCTTAGCTTCGAACCATGTGCGAGTATCTTATCTTGTAGTGATTGTTTGGTAGACGGTGGTATTGATTTTTAGTTTTGGTTTGGTTGGAGTTGATGTGATTTTATTTTGGTTCCAAATCATGTTTGGTGCAAATGGTTTTGATATGAAAAAAAGTGAAACTGAAAAACCAAACCATATTTGGTAAAGTTGGTATAAGCTGAAATTCTGAAACCAATCATATTTGGTAACTTGGAATAGTTTGATATTTTATTCATTTAAAATAACATTTTGTAAATATATATGTTTTAAAAAATAAAATATATAAATATTTATTTTTTTCGAAATATTTATAGATAAAATATTTTGAAAAAATAAAAGATTTCAGTAAAAATTCATATATTTTTAAAAAAATAATAAATATATTTTTATTATATTTTATTTTTTCTAGAAATATTTATTTTCCCGAAATATTTTATTTTTTATGAAATATATATTTTTGAAATATTTTATTTTTTCATAAATATTTTATTTTTCAAATTTATATATATATATATAATATTAAAATTGAATAGTGTCAAACCATTGGATCCAACTCCAACCAAACCATCTATTGAGATGGTCTGAAATTTGATGGATTTGGATCCAATGGAGTGACACTATTCAAACACTTTTTGCCCAACACCATGCTTACCAAACATGGAGTGGAACAAGATTTTCAAACCAAACCCAAAAAAAGACACCACTCCTTCTACCAAACAAGCTAGTAGTTTCATAGCATAATATAGTTTACTTTAATTCGAGTCTAACTGTGAGTAGTCCAATAGCATTATGGTGGATGCTCTGCTATAAACATCTAACTCGACATGAAGAAATTCATGCCAACTTCGCTGAACTAATTATTTGCACTCCATTTTTCATAAAAAAAAAAATTAATAAAAAAGGAAAACATTTTTCTTGATTGAATATACTTAAATCATTAATTCCGAATTTATAAATTATTTTATTATCCAAGGATTTTGTTGTGAAGGAAAATATTTCATTTTTTTTTCCTTTTTTGAATTTTTTCACTCTACCATCATATATATCAATATTGTTCTTCCATAATTAGCACTTAGGTTTCATTTGGTAGGAGTGATTTGAAGGGATTTGGAAAGAAAATAAAAGAAAGGATAATGAGTTTTGTGTTTGGGTTGTCAATTATGAGTGAAAATAAATTATTTGGAGAGATTTGGAAACATACATTATCTCTTTAAGGTGGTGTTTACTAACAGGAAATATTTTTTATTTCCTGTTTTTACTTCCTGAAATGAAGAAGTAAAAGTAAAATCTTGTTTACCAATTTATTTTTACTTTTGCCCTTCAGGAAACGTTTCCTCTAATTGTAAAGAAAAGAGGAAACAAGAAAAATGGTACTTCCTCTTTTTGTTTCCTCTCGCCTTCAAAATGACCAAATTTCAAAGTTGTAAAATTGGGACATTCATGTCTTTTGTACTAATAAATTTAAATATTATATATAAATAATAAATAATAATAAATAAATTAAATATTTTTTATAAATTAAAAAATATATAATAAATAATAAATATTTATAAATAAAATAAAAGTAAATGAATAAATAATAATAAACAATAATAAAATAGATTAAATAATACATAATAATAATAATAAATAAATAATAATTATGATAAATAAAAATAATAAGAAATACAAATAACAAATAAATTAAATATTTTTATAAATTAAATAAAAATATAATAAATAATAAATTAAACAAAATATATTTATAAATTAAATAAAAATAATGAATTAATAATAATAAAAATAATAAATTAAATAATATACAAAATTAATAATAAATAAATAAAACTTATGATAAATAATAAATATAAATAAAAAATAATAAGAAATACAAATAATAAATAAATTAAATATTTTTATAAATTAAATAAAAATAATAAATTAAATAATATACAAAAATTAAATAAAGATAATTAAATAATAAATAATAAATTAAATAATATACAAAATTAATAATAAATAAATAAAACTTATGATAAATAATAAATATAAATAAAAAATAATAAGAAATACATATAATAAAGAAATTAAAAGTAAGAACGAAATTTTTTTAGTAAACATAATTTCTGTTTTTTATTTTTGTTTCTGAAAAAAATCAAAATTTAGTAAACAAGATTTTACTTTCTGTTTTTCTTAAGGAATCAAAAATATAATTCTACTTCTTCAGGAAACGAAAACAGGAAATATTTTCTGTTAGTAAACAAGCCCTAAATCTCTCACTTGTTATTCTTCCAAAAGTGAAAAGATTTGGACAGAAAAAATGACAAATTAAGTATAATTTTTAAAATACGAAAAATATTATCGATATTTAAAAACACATAACTTAAAAACATTTGAATTAAAAAGGTAAAAAAATAAATGAATTAAAATACTATAATTTTTTTTTTCTCTTCTAGCCTTACCAATAACGAATGTTATTATTATTTTTTTAATTTCCTTCATACTATATTCAAACATAAATACAAATTTTAGCTATCATTTATTTTCGGTCATAATTAATGCCATTCTTTTTTTTCTTTTCTCACTTGCCTATCCAAACGCAGCCTTGGACATTTGTTACCCAATCCAAACCCTAGCATTTCCATTTGTTTTCTTATAAATTGGCCGAAATTAGGGTTTCAGGAGTGCATACAACACGTAGTAGAGTCTCTCCCAGCGCCGCCGCATAGCCTGAGAGGCGGAGACATCTCTCTCACTCTCTCTCTCTCTCACACACACAAACACACACAGTATCTCACTCAATATTCAACACAGACACCAGTGTGAGAAAATGGGCAGATACTAAAGTGTAGACATTCATTCTTCGTTTTTCTGTCGCTGTAACCCTAATCCGCAAAAGACCCATTGCAGAAATCGTTGGGTGCTATCTTCAAATCTTCGGGTGAATTTCTACTTGTATCAATTAATGCTTGTTTTTACTTCATTCATAGGTCTGCACAGAAATTAGGTATAAATTGTTTGCATTCAGGAACTTCATTAGGCATCTATTAAAAAAAAAACATGTGACATGTTTGTGTTCGCTTTCTTTAATTTTTTTTTCTTTTGATTTTTGAAATGAAATTTCTGGTGTTTGTTGTTGTTTGGCCTATATTTTTTTAAGAGCGTGCCAGAGTCTATTGACTTGAATTTGTGGGTTTAGCGGCAAGGATCACCCCTTCCTTTGGGTTCTTCAACTATGTCTTTGTTGTAGTGACAGCCGCACCATATTGATGCACATATAATAATTTCTGTCTACAAGTTACACACCCAACTTCAAACATCAACCAGGACCAATGAAGCACAGATACTTCTCCGGAGGCGCCGCGGCGGTATCGGGGATGTATCCAGCACCGATACTCACACTCCTGGACACATGTTCGATATTCCATAGAAGTATCCAAAATTTTTAAATTATTTTTTTATTTTCGGATATACGGCATAGTTACGCTTATGATACTATTAGGATATGTTTGGGATACGTCGGGCCAGAGTGTAATATTAAAAAAATTTAAATTAAAAAAGGGATCAATTGGTAACTTGCAAATAAAACCCTTTTATTTAAGGGTTAATTTCAATAAATCTCCTATACTATTGAATTTAATCCACTAACCCCTCCTATGTTCGGATTGTCCCTTATACTTTCCAATTTCATCACCATACCCCCTCACCCTCATATTTTAGTCAAAATACCTAACTATCCTCAATATATATATTTCGGAAAAAATATATATATTTGGGAAAAATATATATTTCTGAAAAAATATATATGTTTCGAAAAACATATATATATTTCTGAAAAAATATATATGTTTCGAAAAACATATATATATTTTGGAAAAAATATATTTGCCATATCCCGCCGTACCCGTATTTTATTTTTTTGAGATTTGTTGTATCCCGTGTCCGTATCGTAATGTATTTGCACCCTGTATCCGTATTGTATTGTATTGTATTTGCACCCCGTATTCGTATCCGTGCTACATTGACCAAGACATAACAAGATAAAGACACATGAAGATATAGCAACACAACTTTAGAAGAAAGCATGGAGAGATTATTGAACATAATGGACACATAAATGGTCAAAATAATATTTTTTTATGTGAATACATGCATGCATGAGCACCCAAATTCATGCCTATCAGTGTTTGCTCAAAACACAAATTAAAAAGGAAAAAAAAACTTTGTAAGAAGTATATATGTGCATGTATATGAATTATATCCATATATATGAAATGACAGAAGAGAAAACTAATTGTAAGATATGAGAGAATTAAGTTAATTATATGCATTGATATTATAGGGAATACACATACACTTAGATGATCTCGTAGTTTTTGAATTAAAATTGTGATCTACCAGTTCTGGCAAGCAGTAACAGTTACTCATGATGCGCTATTGGCAATCTCTTTTATTCAAATATCAAACTGTTTGATTTGGTTTGGTGTAATTTTATAAGGAGATAGTAGAGATGGTTTCTGGGAAAGAGAGAAGAAGAATGTGTGTAAATTGGACTCGACTTCACCCTTTCAATTCTCAATCATACATTCCTAATATAGATATACAATTGAGTCTACTACTATTCTATGTATGATTAATTAAGGATGGAGTGTAAATTGGATTGGAGTTCACCCTCTCAATTCTCAAACAAACATTCCTAATATGGATATACAATTGAGTCTACTACTATTCTATGTCTAATTAATACCATTCCACTAATCAAGACTAAGCATGTTTCACAATCTTACCTTTCCACCACCAACCAGGCACAATGCTATTCTTTTCCCAATTAATGGGATCTTCCTTTGATATTTCAGAGAGGTGTAGTGTAACAATGGTCTATGTCTAATTAATTAAGAAAGGTTTTATGACCTGTGGCTTTAGACTTCAAGATATGTTTTCACACACAAAAACACAATATATGTGTTATACAAACTACATGTATAAATCTGCAGAAACATACCGTTGGAAGAGATTAGTATCTATTCTTAATTTATTCGATCAATTTTCACAACTCCCTCTTTCCGATCAGAATTTGATAGCTTTGATGGCTTGGTTTCTGAGGCTTGTTTGATCAGGAGTGTTTTGTTGTATTCTTCCCTTTGGACTAAACTCAAATCATTTTTTTTATCTAATCTCAACTGGGTTTCTTCTTATTGATTTGGTGGTTCAAGTTTTCAATTGCATTCGATTCTTTGATTTGATTTGCATTTGTCACTTTCATTCTTGAGACATTTCTTGTTAATCTTTCTTGGGTTTTGGATGGTTATGGTCTGAATATCCATAGTTGTGATTTTTGGGGGGTCTGGCCTGAATATCAATAACTATGACTTTTGGGGTTGTGTTTCTGGGCATTTGTTGAAGGTCGAGGCCATGAAAGGAAAAGAGGGATGATGTTTTTTTGACTTCTAAGCTCTATTGTATTATGAATTCCATCAACAAGATCGAAAATTTTGTTAGGGTCTCTCTTAAGAACCTTTTACTATCTTCTTATAAAATTACACCAAATCAAATCAAATAGTTTGATATTTGGATAAGAGAGATTGTCAATAGCACATCATGGGTAGCTGATACTGCTTGCCAGGACTGGTAAATCACAATTCTAGTTCAAAAACTACGAGGCCATTTAAGTGTATGTGTATTCCCTATAATATCAATGCATATAATTAACTTAATTCTCATATCTTACAATCAGTTTTCTCTTATGTCATTTCATAAATACGGATATTGTTAGAATTTGGCAAAATTCTATTGGCTAAAGGTCGTGTGTTAGCTCTTCATTGGTTACTCTATGTCCAGGTTAATAGCTTTAATGATCTGATTGGTCGAAAAATATGTGTGGCATGGCAGATGAAGTAGTATACTTAACTTTGAAGACTACTGAATTAATGAGTTAAAGGAACAGTTGGACATTATGAATTGGAGTAGTTTTATTGGTTCAAAGTGTGGGCTGCAAGTGATTAACAACTTGTCGTATTCTGATTGGTTTTAAGTGTGGGTTGTGTAAGTGTTTCATTAGCAATGAAGCTTGCAGGAAGTTTCTTGTTTTCCTTAATCATGAAGTACTAGCTAGGACAACTTGTATATGTGCATGGAAGGAAGGTTCCAAGAAGGAGAAAAAGAGGTTAGCTAAGGCGGCAATGAGTCTATAAATAAGACCATGCTGAGCAGTTTCAAAGGAGAGTTCTGGGATCAGAATTGGAGTGAATCTGATTGAGAGTGTAGTGAACTTAGAGAATAGAAGAGAAGTGTGAGAAAAGAGGAAAAAGAAAGTTGTTTGAGTGTGAAATATTCTCTTATCTATTGTTGAGTGTTATATTTGTTTATTATCGTTCAATAAAATTGAGTAGTTGTTATATTGTTGTTTGTGTTGATCGTGGGCGGATTAATCCCTAATTAGAAGAAAAGGATTAATTCATAACAGATATAATACATATACATGCACATATATACTTCTTACAAAGTTTTTCTTTTTGTTTTCCTTTTTAATTTGTGTTTTGAGCAAACACTGATGGGCATGAATTTGGGTGCTCATGCATGCCTGTATTCACATAATAAAACATTACTCCTTTTGTCCCAAATTATATGTCCATTTTGGGGAATTCAACTTTTTAAGAGGGTGACTTTTATTGTAGTGTTAGTGAATGAAATATCAACTTTATCCATGGTTCCACCATAATGATGTGATGGTTTATAGTATATATGTTTTATAACTTTAATGGTTGAATGTTAAATTGGTAAATTGACCAAATAAAGTGCTTTGGCTTTTCAAATGTGGACACTTATTTTGGGACAAGGAAAAGAGGAAAAATGTATACTTATTTTGGGACGGAGGGAGTATTATTTTTCGACCATTCATGTGTCCATTATGTTCAAGAGTCTCTGCATGTTTTCTTCTAAAGTTGTGCTACTATACTAACACATCTCTTCATGTGTCTTTATCTTGTTATGTCCTGGTTGATGTTTGAAGTTGGGTGTGTAACTTGTAGACCTAAATTATTATCTATGCATCAATATGGTGTGGTTGTCACTAAATTTTTTCTTTTGATTTTTGAAATGAAATTTCTGGTGTTTGTTGTTGATATGTTATTGTAGAAAGATATATTTTTTTTGAAGTTAAAATTTCAATCTCACATGGGTACCTATTGATATCTCATATGAATACCTATGGAAGGCACAATTTTGTTGGACTAGAATTAACCCTTTATTTGATTTTCAGTCTCCATATTACTATAGTTTGAGAAAATTGCTAATTTCGGTTGAACATGTCCAACATGATCACTTGAAAATTTTCGGAAACATATTCTTATTATCCATCTTGACTGTGTTTAGATACAAGTTTGCGTGTCCACGAGAAGTCTAATTGATGGAGTTGTGATATCCCACAATCTCAAGAGTTATCCCAATGATGCATTATAAATTATATGCACCTAAGCTTGTCTTTGAAGTTTTGGTAAAATTTTGTAGAATTTTTTAACAAGAAATCTTACATCATAATATGTACTTTCTTTTTGTTCCTAAAGTTATTCACTATATGTTTTTTCACTTTGATTTTGATGAAGCTCCCAATGATGAAAACAACTTATAAGTTTCAGCCTTGTCTGAATATAATTGTTGAAGCTAGTGTTATTTATGAGGGAGTGCAATATGGCTTGATTTAATATTTTGATATCTTTTGGCTGGTCTCATTTTTTTCTTGATTACTATGACAATGAAATTAATTAGCCTTTGTTTCTCTTGAACCTCAGGGTTTCTTTCATGTTTGGTGGGGACAGAGGAATGATAGAGGGGAAAGTTCCGAGGCCAAAAAAAGGTAAATTGAACCTGAGCCCACAAAAGAAAAAATAAACTTCCTTTTGGCTTAGAACCCTTGTCTAAGAAGTTATGGTCAGGATGGTTTTGTGTTAGTTACGTGGTTGTCATTTCTTTTGCCTTCTTTTTTTAACTAACTAATAACATGAAAGAATTGTTTTTCTTGACTTGTTTCATTTCTCTGTACAGTGTACTAGTCTTCATATTCTTCTTAATGTCTGGTTTGCTAAGTGAGGAATTCCAGCTTACCAAAAATATCTACAAGATTATTACTAAGAAAAAGATCAGACACATTTTCTTAAAAGCAAGTCTGTGTGCATGAGAAGACTAAGGGATCGAGATACGATATACAACAATCTCAAGTGTCCATCCCAGTGAGGCTTTTAATATGTTATAGGATGTGTTTTTTGCGTTTTTGGTTACATTTTCTAGTAATTTATGGAAATTTTACTTCAGTCTTGTTTTTTTTGGGTCCTAAAAATCGTCACTTGGTTTTTTACTTCTATTTTGAATTTTTGACGAATCTCCCTATGATGAGAAACAACTTAAAAGTTTCAGCCTTGTCTGAATATAATTGTTGAAAAGCTAGTCTTATTTTTGAGGGAGCGCATCATAGCTTGATTTCATGTTTTGATCTCTTTTTTGGTTGGACTCTATTCTTGATTCTGTAGCACATATCAATTACTATGTCTATAAGAAGTAGTCAGTCTCTCTAACAGGCCTTATGGGTTAAACTTCTCTTATTATGCCCTATTTACTTCAAGCCTTGTACAATTAAGATATGCTCATCTTTTCGTTTATTATAATTTTTAATTCTTTTAATCCTAAGATTTCATAAGTTTTTCTTGTTATTTTGTTTTTTCCTTAACAAAGCTCCCAATGATCGAAACCAATGTATAAGTTTCAGCCTTGTCAGAATGTAAATGTTGAAACTAGTCTTAGTTATGAGGGAGCAGTGTCATAGCTTAATTGCTGTTTTTGTGATGTTTTTTTTTCCTGTTCTTTTTAAATTTGGGTTACCCCATTTTCCTGGACTTCCAAGACTGAGCGATCTTTGTGATAGAAACATTGACCTCCGTTACCCTATAATGCTTATAATATATTGTGGAGGCATTATATAGTCCAATGTTGGACATAATTCAGTTAAGACTTGTGACCTTTGTCTCTAGGAGGAGTTGCTGCTTTTTTTCTTTTAATTTTTTATTGGTTGGTGCTAGACCCTTTAAAATGTTGGACAGGGCATGCTAGGGCTTGGATGATGTTTTGGGTTTACAGTTGTGTTTTCCATATCATTCATTGAGTGGGTTGTACAAATCCACAACTACTCCCAAACCGATGATGAATTGCTTGATTTTTTACTATTTTTTTACCCCTTTGGTCTAGTTGTAATTTTTCCATCTACATCCATTAATCTGTGACTATAATATCAACTTAAGGGCTGACCGTGTAACTGTTAAATTATTGCACTGATACTCTTGCAGAAGTTTAGTTTTCAAGCAGACACCTGACACTCCTGGATAGTGACAATGCATAGTTTATAGGAATATACAAGAGTATCAGTGCAATAAATATGTGGAGATTTTGTTATCTGATTTCTACAGATATTTTAACTAGATAATGAGTTTGCTTACTTTGGAAGTCCTAAAAGCTTAAGCTGTTTCTGTGTCAGTCCTTTACCTTCTGTATCTGTTGTCTCGTCATTCTTGTAATATCCATTCTTGTATGATAGAATTTATTGGTGAGCTCGGGGTTTTCCCTCAATAGAGCACTGTCACTATCTGTCCTGGATTTCCTTTGGCAACAGTAGTTGTATAACAGTTCCATGTGAAATACACCATGTTTTCCAGTTTTAAAAGCTCTCTTTTTCCCTCCATAGTGTGCTGGCTCAATATACTATAGCGTTTTATCTTCTCGTCAAAGACTGAAGTCAGAGGAGTAAGAGTCCATTCATCTACACTAGTTTGAACAGCAAGCATACTACCATGCAAGCAGTTTCCCATATTCGGCCAATATGTTACTTCTCTAACAGGTGTGTTTCCTGTATGGGTATGTGCCTCTTTATAGTTAAGACACTTATCTTCTTTCACTGACTTTAACTCGAATTGTTTAACAAATTGCAGAAGAAGCTTTACTAAACCTGGTGTTTGTATGAAAGCAAAACCTCTAAATTCGAATCAAAATCCTGGAGGAGTTGAATTCACTGGAGCAGCTCAACGTAGTACGCTTTTAATACCTGTAAAAAGGTCTAGGTTGTTTGCGATTCCCAACACAACTGACGGTCACCCGGGCATTTCACCATCAGAGGAACATACAAACGTAAACCATGCACTGGCAGAGGCAGAGTCATTGACATTGTTGAGCAAGTGGTCTCCTCCTAGGTACCTATGGAGGGGATTATCAGTTCTTATCCTGGCAGGGCAGGTAATTCTTAGGACTCTAATGGGTAAAGTCCACTGGAGGAACACTCTCCAACAGCTGGAGAGAGTTGGTCCACGGTCAGTTGGGGTCTGTCTCCTAACCTCAGCTTTTGTTGGCATGGCCTTCACCATCCAATTTGTGAGAGAATTTACCAGACTAGGTTTAAACAGGTCTGTTGGTGGAGTATTAGCACTAGCCTTCTCAAGGGAGCTAAGTCCCGTGGTCACTTCTATCGTAGTGGCGGGGCGTATTGGGAGCGCCTTTGCTGCAGAGCTGGGAACAATGCAGGTTTCTGAGCAGACGGATACTCTAAGGGTCCTTGGATCGGACCCAGTCGATTATCTGGTGACACCTAGGGTAATTGCTTGCTGTGTTGCACTACCATTTTTGACTCTGATGGGTTTCACAATGGGGATGGCATCCAGTGCTATCCTTGCGGATGGTGTGTATGGAGTTAGCATTAACATCATCTTAGATTCTGCTCAGAGAGTTCTTAGACCATGGGATATAATTAGTGCGATGATCAAGTCTCAGGTTTTTGGTGGAATTATATCTGTGGTGAGCTGTGCTTGGGGAGTGACCACGTTGGGAGGTGCCAAAGGTGTTGGTGAATCGACTACATCAGCTGTGGTTCTCTCGCTTGTTGGTATCTTCATTGCCGATTTTGCACTCTCTTGTTGCTTCTTTCAGGGAGCCGGAGATTCACTGAAGAATTGTGCATAGTCTCTTGAACCCTTTTGTCGATTGGCTTATGATGAACGGATTAGAATCTGCATTTAATAGTTGCATGCTTAATTAGCTGGGAGATATCAGCATTAGTGCTTTGTAATGGGGATGTTGATTAAGGAGGAGGTGTCTGCTAGGGACTAGGGTTTTGAACCAGATTGCAGCCAAGCATATTAGCTTTTGTAGCTGAAATTGTAACATTTGTAAGTGCTTTGTAAACTTGTATAAAAGAAATATATTTTGATCAGTTGCAACCTGTTCCACTTACTAATGAAATTGTCAATTCTTCTGGTTTATATTTTTTACCAAAAATTACCTGGATATGACATTGAATAGTGATGTTTCTAATATGGCATATTGATCTACTTACTGGTTTTTTTTGAAAAATTTTCTGGACATTCAATTCAATGCGTTGAAGGTTTTAATTTATTTTTGTAAAATTGAGTGTATTGTTGTCAACTTTGTTGATGTAGGATCATATTGGTGGTAATATAAAACTTCAGTATGTTTTAGGGCGATTAACAAACAATCCTCCGTGGTTTGAAATTCTTGACAAATATTCCCTGAAGTGTCAAATAACCTCTTGCATTTTTTTTACCATACACATAGACACCATTTTGCCGTTAAAAATAAATATTTTATGCCCAAAATACCTCTAAAATAAATTGGTAACTAAATTAATTTTTTTTAGTAAATTACAAATTATTATTTTTTAACTAAATTGAGATTTTTGAGTAAATTACAAATTATTTTTTTGTTTTTTGTTTAAGTTTACTTATTTATTTAAATTAAAATCTGGAAAAATACCAACTTTATTATAGTGTTAGTGAATAAAGTACCAACTTTACCCATGGTCCACTATAGTGATGTGATCGTTTATAAATTATATGTTTTATAACTTTAATGCTTGAAGGTTAAACTGGTAATTGACCAAATAAAATGCTTTGACTTTTCAAAGTGGACACTTATTTTGGGACGGAGGAAGTACAAATTATAAAAAAATATATTATTGATAATAATACACTTTAAATAATGTTTTTTTTAAGAGAATAGATGCGTATAAATTTTAAAAGGATTTTGCCCTTGTAATTTATACTTTCTCCGTCCCAAAATAAGTGTCTACTTTTCTTATTTAGTTGTCCCAAAATAAGTGTCCACTTTGAAAAGTCAAATCACTTAATTTGGTCAATTTACCAGTTTAACCTTCAAGCATTAAAGTTATAAAATATATACTTTATAAACGATCACATCATTATAGTGGGATCACAAATAAAGTTGGTATTTTATTCACTAATACTACAATAAAATTTATCATCTTAAAAAGTTTAATTCCCCAAAAGGGACTTATAATTTGAGACGAAGGGAGTAATATATTTTTTCAATTTTGAATTTAAATAAATAAGTAAACTTAAAAAAAACAAAAAAAATAATTTGTAATTTACTCAAAAATCTTAATTTAGTTACCAATTTATTTTAGGAGTATTTGAGACATAAAATATCAATTTAGGAGTATTTTGAGCATAAAATATCAATTTCTAATGGCAGAGGGGTATTTGTTAACAGAATATTAACGGAGTGGGGGTTGTATGTTAGGTGAGAAAAGTACATGGGTTACTTAACACCTCAGGAGATACTTGTCAATAATTTGAAATCATAGAAGGTTGTTTATTAATAACCCTATGTTTTACTATCAATCAATTATGAAAACAAAATTTGATATTTTAATTCACAAGTTTTGTGTCAATATAACCGGTACAAATCCTTGAATGACATCCGTACCTCTATATAAATCACTGGAACAAATCCCAAATAAGAATTACCAATGGCTGTGTGTTTTAAACAACTAATTAAAATTAACAAGAACAAATCCCAAATTAAGAATCGTTACACTTTTTGGTGAATTTTGAGAAATTTTCTGCACCGAAACTATTTAATATCTTAATTAATTCCGCTTATGAAAATAAAAGGTGAGAGCAAAAGTACATATAGATAAAAATCTTTACCCAAATTGTGAGACTTAAAAAGGGCCAAATTATCAAAACCCTAGTTTCATTTTCATCACCAAAACATATGAAGGGTATTATAGTAATTAAGCTTCGGAGCTCATCCGGATCCCTATATAAACCACAAGAAAAAATCCTTATCATCAAAACCCTAGTTTCTAGCAGCTGCGTCATGAGCAGAAGAGCTTCTTCCTCCTCCTTGTAAATGCGGCCTCTCTTTCTCTCTCTCACACACACATACACATACACACACACACACACATACACACACACAGTGAAGGATACAGAATGCCTCTTTGAGTAGCCATATGAAATACTAATAATTATAGTAGTGGGTTTCATATATTGGCTTAGTTACGAGGCAGAGATGAAATTGGGTTCAGACTAATAATCTGATACCTTCTACTAAGGTCTTATTGAGGGGACTTTTGATTTTCTCCATCTATTGTCCCCCAAGCAACCTTAGCACATTTCCCTTATATATATATTCCTTCTCTCTAAATGTATCTATCTATATGTATACATAGTGTGATATAAACAAATCGATTGATTGATTGAGTATATATATATATATATATATATATATATATATATATATATATATATATATGCATGTATATGGTTTGGAATTGCCTCAAAATTACGGGAAGGAGATGGAATTAATAGACGCCGTCCGGTTCAGACAGAGGCACACAGTGAGTTCCGAATCGGTCTTGGGGAATCGAACTAACAACTAAGTGAAGATTATTCTCACTTTGTTTATGTTCCTTTCCTAGATTGATTTGGATATATATATTTTTATTTTATTTTCCATTTCAATTCTCGCAATTATTTAATGCCTATGTTCATATATATGTATATAATATAGATATATGTAGATTGATAAGCTGGTTAATTGGTATCTTGATGCAGTAGCTATTTCAATCTAATAATTCAAATGTTTCCATCACATATTAGCAAAGCTGAGACTTTTTGTTGAAAATTTGAAATATTTTCACACTATTAATATCTTCATTTTGTAGCCTCGTTTTTGTCACGATCCGATATATATTATTTGTTGAAAATTTGAAATATTTTCACACTATAATATACTCATAATCAACAAGCACAGCATTAACTATATAAACATATATCATTTTGTCTTCATGAGTTTACCCTAAAGATTTAAAGAATTGCATAGTGTAATTATGCTTTTACGTTCTCAAGAGTCAAGACTGGTATTGTAAAGTTTAGGATGCAAATAAATTAATTTTTCATTTTAGGTTTTTAGATTATTTTTTTGGTCTGAGTGGGAACATTTGGTTGACTCTAGTTCTAATTTTGAATTGGATTGGACCTATGCGGTGGGTGTTTGAAGGGTCTTTTTTTAATTTTCTAATTTGATAAAGAACACCTTTAAATCCCTAAAATCATTAAAATTTCAAAAATAGAATTGGTATTCATGAATTGAAGTTTTTTTATTTGTTCTAGTGTGGGTCATAAATGGGCAATGATAAAAAGTAACTGTTCGATTTTCTATAATCCAATAATAAAATGAAGCGTAAATTTATTTTTTTTGCAATTCCAACAAATACATCAAAATTATATAAATAATTTATTTTTAAAAATAAAATACTTTAGGCGAAATTATTAAAAAAATATGTTTGGTGTAAAATATAAAAAAATAAAGTCTGAAATATATATATATTTTTAATAATTTACTTTTTAAATTTAACTACTAGTTAGATTTTTGTGACTTTGATGTATTTGTTGAGAAAAAATAAATTTTTTCTTTTAGAGTAAAATATAAAAAATTTAAATTCAAAATTTTTATTTTTTGCACTTTTTAAATTTAGTTACTAATTATGATGCATTTGAATATTTGAAAAGAAATGAGGAATTTGTGGAATATAGGCAAACAAATGATCTAGGACTCTTTCTTATTTAATTTTTATATAATATAATCATGGTTTACATAATCATTTTATTTTGGTGGTTTGGTTCAGGTTTGAAAATTTTTGTATGATTTAAAAATTTCAGTCCATATAAGTTTTGCCTTATATATATATATATTTACATATATAAGTATATATACATAATTTTTTGAGTTAGATATAGTTATTTTTATTTTAGTAATTATATATTTGATTTTGGATTCTAATAGTTAAAATTGTATTTTACATGGACCTCTCCTGCTGTTTGTCTTTATTACACAAACCTCCCTTAAGGGTTGAGAAATATCAACGATCTCCCTTAAAAAATAAACGGATATCACCTACCTCCCAAATTAACGATCAACGATGGTTATTGACAGAATTTGCACTTGATTAAAGTATTTAAATCCCCATAATATCCTTTAGTGTGTAAAATATTCTTTATAACCATGAATATTGCATGTGAAATAGCAAAAGTATCCTCTTCTCTCCCAAATATAACTTTTGGAATCTTATACAAAATTTTATGTTATATATGGTAATCCTTCTAATATCCGAATTGGATCCGAAACCTCCTATTTGTGAAAAAAAAAGAGAAAGGGCGGGTTGGCTAATATCGTTTCTCCATTAATTGATACTTCAAGGAGGTTTTACGGAATGAACAAACAAAAATGGATTCATAAAGGTTTAATTACTATCATATATAAAAAGCTTATATATTATACTTCTTCCATTCCAATTCAAGTGTCTATTTTGGGAAAATTAATTTTTTGAGATGATGACTTTTATTGGTGTGATGGTTAATGAAAAATCAATTTTACTCTTAGTTCCACCTGTGATTTTTGTAGTTTAAATATTTTATAATTTTAATTATTGAAGGGTAAATTGGTAAAGTGACATTGACTTTTTTTATTTTGGAATGAGTTGAATAGTGAATGTGTACATTTAAATTGGATTGGTCCGCCAACACTCATTTTTAAAGTGGGGTTCTTGATATTTCTTAAATCTTAGGGGAGGTTCGTGTAAAATACTTTAGTTAAAATATTCTAATTTAATATTTAGTATTTTATTTTTGTAAATAAAAATGATAGAAAAAATTGATTCCGGTTTCCAGATAACGGAAGCTGAACCAAACCGATTTTGAATACCCCTATTGAAAATGGGCTCTTTAAGCAAAGAGTGAAACATAAAAATGTATTTAAACTCGTAGGATTGCAAACGATAGGGATGTTTTATTCCCTTTTAACCCTTTGAAGGAATAACTACAAAGAGTACACGTCAAGGAATGTAGGACATTCATACAATACAATAAATAAAATAAAATAAAAAGAAGAAGAAAAAGTAGGAGTTATGTCAATATAAAAAGTTAATGCGACACTGTTGTAAGGTACTAAAATGATCAAAACTAACATAGGGTAAGTGCCTGTTTTGGAAACTAGTTTAGTCTGATCATATTTTGTTATTTTGATTTTGTGTGGTCTTGTCTTATATCTAAATTTTATTTGGTAAAAGGATAGTGTTAAATATTCATAATGTTTATTATTGATTTTTTTTCTTTTTTTGACCTTTTTAAAGGTATATTTAATTTGTAAGTTGTATAGTGTTCAACACTTTAGCTCATTTTTAATTTCTAAATTGGCAAACGTATTTTATACTCTTGTCGGCTTAAGTTCCTTTTTAAGTGCTTAATGACTAATGAGTTATTGACAAGGCATGTAGTGCTTAATGACTAATGAGTTATTGACAAGGCATGTATGGCAGTGTTGGCCAGTTTGTAAAGTTTAAAGTATATAATGACATGAGGCCCAAACATATGCAACTAGCGTAATGTTTCATTACTTATACAAACAATCGGGAAAACTAGATATAGCTTCAGTTAAGATGGGTAAATTAAGTTTTAATTTTTAATTTGATTGCATTCTTTAAACTAATTATATATTGATCAATTTTTTTGTTTAAAATTTAAAATACTCTCAACAAAATTCCAATCGCTTTCCTCTTCTCTCATTTCCTCTCCTGAACACCATTGAGAAGTTCTTTGGGCATCCGTACTGATACCGTAACTCAAAATATATTCATAACAATGCATATGTTTCACAATTCTAATGATTCACAAATTATGTGCAATCTGTATCCAAGATTCACATACTCTAAGCACCATAAGTAGATGGGTTTTAGTAATCAACAAAATGTTTGATGAACAATTCAACTACTGCAGTTGAACAAGTACCTAAATTTAGAATTCTTCCTAATCCAAAGAAATAATTGGAGCTTTTAATATAATTTGTTCGACTCGATGCACATCAACTTTCACTAATTTCACAGTTGGAATGTTTGCAAATTATGTGCTTCCCATATACAAGGTTCAATGCTCTTGACATTATTGGGTTCAATGTTTCATATTATTTTTTCAAAATTGGGCACTTGAAATTATAATCCACAGGTGATGAAATCAGTAGATCCTATCAAATGTATATCAAATCAATATTTTCCAACTGTTTGATGAAATGTCCCACAGACTAATCTTCGCATAAAACTGCAAATAAAATATATACTTTTAATGCAGAAAAACCGAACAAGTTGAAGCATCATATCATTAATCTCTACTCAACTTTCCTTTTTAAGTGATGATCAAAGCCATTGGTAGCAAAAATGTTTTCTAGAAGAGTTGGAAGAGCCATACACAAATACTATGTTGCAAACTTTGTGGGTTTAAGCAAATTAATGCATTTTTCTCGTGTGGGTCTGAGATATACCGAGTTGTCGAAGAAGCTCAAGGCATCCAAACGGAAGCCACGGGTCATAAATGTTAACGAACTGAAGTGTTGAACGAGAATGGAGAAATGCAATAGTGGAATCGGGAACTGAAATGGGGGATTTTGGAGAGTAAAGAGATTGGGATTTTGTTGAGGGTATTTTAAACTTTAAACAAAAAAGTTGATCAATTTGTAATTAGTTTTGTTAATGCTATCAAATTAGAAATTAAAACTTATAAGTTGATCAATTTATAATTTTCTCTCCCTAACTCTACCTACATGTAATTTTCGCTTCTTTTTTCCCAAGTGGTGCTAATTTATATATATGTGTATGTATGTATATATAATAATATAAAAAGGTATAAAGAATAAAAAAATACGTTATAACAATAAGAGGTGGCACTTAACATTAATATATAACTTGAAATGAAGAAGTAAAAGTAAAATCTTGTTTTCCATTTTTTTTTTTACTTTTGTTCTTAAGAAAACGTTTTCTCTTGTTGTAAAGAAAACAGGAAACAAAAAAAAAAGTACTTCCTCTTTTTGTTTCCTCTCACTTTCAAAATGATCAAATTTGAAAGTTGTAAATTTGGGATTTTCATGTGTTTTACATTAATAAATTAAAATAGTATTTATAAATAATAATGAATAAGTAAATAATAATAAATATAATAAATATATTTATAAATTAAATAAAAAATGAATAAATAATAAATTAAATAATAATAAATAAATAAAAATTATAATAAATAATAAATAAATAAAATATATATTTTCTCACAGAAAAAATATCAGTACCAAACAGGCTTCCAGTTCAAACTAAAAACATAGTACATGTTTTTATTATGTTTCAGTTTATATTTTTTTTATAGTTTGTATATATTTTGACTTACAATTTTTATCTAAAGTATGCTATTGTTTATGCAATATTTACAAGATATTTGATTTCATTAGAAAAATAAAAAGTATAATCAATTTTTTTTAGTAAACATATTTTCTGTTTTTTATTTTTGTTTCTGAAAAAAAAATCAAAATTTAATAAATAAAATTTTACTTTTTGTTTCTCTTATAGGAATCAAAATCATAATTCTCTTTCTTTTAGAAAAGAAAATAGAAAACGTTTCCTCTTAGCCTACCATGTTTTTAATTCTGACCAAAGACATGACAAATAAAATTAAAAAAAAAAGAAGAAAATTTTACATGTATCATTTAAATTGGTAAATGTCACATTTCATTTGACGAGTCCTAATTCAACCAAGGAAGCTACGATAAAACCCAAAATGAAACCAATGAAAATATTGCAAATGCAGAGCCCTCAGCAGAAGCTGCCAACTGATTCATCTCATAATTCATTTCCTGTGAACCCACTATGTCATTGTTGACAATAAGGCACTGTTTGGTAACATGCATTTTTGTCAAATGAAATAATGGTGTCGACTTTCTATTGTCGTCGGTCCCAAGCTTAATAAAATCTCATTTTAATTAAATGGTCTGGATGTTCAATCAGTCCTTTTCTTTTCCTGTCATGCCCTATTAAATATCTGCAATTTTGACTAGCTGAAAATTGTATTATAATTTATTAAAATCAGTCTCATGTCATTCCTCTAATTAATGTCTACCGGATAAGCCTTTTTTTTTTTTCCCCATAATATAATTAAATAAACTTGATTAGATAGACAATTTAGTTTATCTAATCCAGCCTCGTAACATTTGCTCCAATCAATGACTAGTTGTCTACATGATATATATTTGAAAGTCATACTTTAAAATATAATATACAGAAATTGACTAGCTAGACAACTTATTTTATCTAAATCTATCTCATTCCATTACCCTTATTAATCCCTGCCCGATAAACTCTATCTTTTTCAAAAGGTCTTACTTTGAAATTTGAAATATTTTTATTTTTTATATTTTTTTGATTAGCTAAACAATTTAGTTTTATCTACTTCAGTCTCATGCTATTACACTAACTAAAGTCTACACTTCCAAAAAGTCTTGCTTTATAATACTAAGTAATTTTGATTAGCTATACAATTTAGTGATCAAATTCAATCTCGTACCTACCATTACTCAAGTTAGTGTCTACCCGATAAAATTTACAAAAGCTTTTGAATATTATTGTGTTGTATTTGAGAGAGAAAATTTTCAATTGAATACATGGTTAGTAATTTATCTTTTTAGATAAAAAAAATTTCCCCAACATAGAATTAATTCTATCAAATACAAGTCTAAAATAAACAAATTATTTATTATAAGAGATTTTTTTTTTCATAATTACACTAACAATTAGGATTGACAATTCGTGTTGGTGGGTCGTGTTCGTGTCGTGTTGAAAAAGACCTGGTTAATATATTTAACCTATTTATTATAATATATTAAATTAAATTTGACACAATCCAATATGAAACGAACTATTTAACTTATTATCAGCAAAATTATATTAAATTTGACACGATCTAGTAATAAATTATTGATATATTTCAATCTATGACCAATTAGAGAATAAAAAATAATAATAAAAAATATAAATATAAACATAATTGTGTCAAACATGTCGTGTTCGAATCGACCCTTATATTCTCGTATCGTGTTCGGGTGACCCTTATACAACTTCAATCTTAATATTTTTAATTCATACCATGTTCGTATCTTGTCTCGTTTTGCAACATTTTGCGGACTGTACTAACAATACCCTCCTATTACAGGCTTATACATATAGTCAAATAATCCTTATTTAGTGGACATTAGCTTAATCAGATACCATATAACAAATTTGACAGTGATCTAACCTGGATTGTATTTAGATACATCATTCATGTGAAAAGGTATAACTAAATGAATCCACACACATTTTATAATAACCAGTTTTACATAGTAACATAACCATAAGGAATCTTGGAAAGGAAAAGTTTTACATAACCATAAGGAATCTTGGAAAGGATAAGTTTTACATAAACATAAGGAATCTTAGGAAAGGATAGAGAATCTCTTACATACATCCAATATATAAATATATATATATATATAACTACTATGTACAAAATACAAACATAGAAGATCCTCTGTAGATCTGGCACAACTGACATCTATAGCAATATGAGATTCTTGATGCTGATAAGTGGTCTGGATTGGTGGCAAAGCACATTGCTCTAGAGACCATCATAGTAACCTCCACATGTAATCTGAGCTCTGGATAGTGGCACCCCTCTTGCTATTGAAATTGCATCATTCAATTTATTGGCATGTTGCACCACTTGCTTGATCCTCTGCAACCACAAATTGGAGTCAGATCCAATCAATTAAACCCTAAAATTCAAATATATGGACACTGTTTTGGTTGTTCTTTCTTTGGATTTTCAACAAAAATGAGTCCTTATTGAACATAGTCTAACAATTGAAATAGTTGAATCAACCCAACAAATTCCAACAAAAGCCTCTACAAATACAAAAAAAAATCACTACTATAATAAGAAAGCAATCTTACTTCTAGATAAAATGATTATTATTGTTTTTCAATCCATACCCACAAAATAACTAATCAAGCATAAAAAATTTGTTATGAAGACTGTAAGTCAAATATACGCAATCTTACTTCATCTGACAATGTTTTATCTGAAGTGGCTGCTATTAGTAACTTTTTTCTAAGCCTGATATTATTAGACTCAAATATGATGAAACTGAATTGGGTAACATAAAAAAATTTAAATTTGGCAAAAAAAAAAAGAAAAAAATTGCAAACCTTGTCATCAGTGTAGATCTGAAATCTGAACTTGTGATTCTTCTGAATCTGCTGTTTGTTCCTGTGGTTGCCTCCAAATACAATGATACATATAGTAGCAGCAGCAACACCAAAGGAGCAAATAGCACCAACACCAGTTAAGCTCCACTTCCATATATTCAAACCACCATTATCACTTTCTTCATCATCACAATTGGACTCTTCATCTTTCAGATTATTTGATGCAAAGCTATTGCTTTCCATGTCCTCATCTTTCTTACCCTCAAATTGAAAAGCACCCACATCAATTTGAGGCACAACCCCCCTAGTACCAGACCTTGGGGAGTCCATTTTCATGTCGACAAATTCGTTTTCTTTCTTGAAGAAAACCTGAGAAACCATGTCCTGATCAGTGATCTGATCAGTCAACATGGGTGGCAGCAATTTGATCTCAATTGGGTTTTTGTTGATCTCTTGATTGTGATCATCTTTGGGCTTCTTCATTGGCTGTTCCAATTGAAAAATTGGGACAGGAACAATTTGATTTGGGACCCTTGAAATCTTTTTTGGGCTCTCTTCTGATTTTGGAGAATTGGGTGAAAAGTAGTTCATCCTGAACACACTTTTCTGATCAATCCCATATTTTCTCGAGAAAATCTTTTTCCCACCATCATCATTGATTTCAAGGAATCCATCATCAGGGAGGAGTTCCCACTCATCAAGATCCATTTCATGTATAAGAGTGTGTGTGTGTGTGTTTTGTAGGCAAAGAGAGGTTAAATAGGGGAAGTTTGGGGGGGTGTTGAATAGTTTTGATTCAAAGACGGTGGCTTTTCATGGAGTGTAGTGTAAGAGGAGGCCACCCCATGATGTCCTCTTGCTCTTGTAGTAGTGAAGATTGAAGTAGGGATATGAAAGAACTAATGAATGAGGAAGGAGATATATGATAGATTTGGAAGAGCTTATCCTTCTAGAATAGGGACAAATTGGAGTATGGTCCAGTGAGGCCCACTACATTGAAACCCCTTCTGAAAGGGTCCTTGGATATTTGTTTTCTATTTTTAGATTTGGATTCTTAAAATTGTAACTTTGGTTAAAATAGTACTACTTTCGATAAATGTGAACCATGATATTCTATACTGATTTGATTTGGATTCTTAAATTGGAGCTTTGTTTAAAAATAGTACCCCTATTATAATTTTATTTGTTCCAAATTACTTATTCAATTCCAATGCAATTTAGCCGGCTTGATATGCAATTTTGAAAATTATTCTGGGATACAGTTTTTTGAAAACGAGAACAAAGAACAAATAATAGTTTCTTCAGTTCAAAATTTCATCTGACTAGTAAAATTACAAAACAGTTTTTAAAAAATAAAAAATAAAAAATCTACTTGGTTGCATTTATTATGTAATTTTTTTTTCTAAAGTACAATATAATAAGTTAGAAAATATCAAACATTTTCAAATTATTGGATGCTATACCATTCTCATAATAGAGAGAATAAGATACAAATAACATACGTTTAATAAAATATTTGTTTCACAAGTTTCCTATAATAAATTATATATTTTTGTCTCATAAATTTAAAATAATATATAAAATTTTATATATTAATATTTATCTTATATTAATTAAAAATATTTTATTATTAATATCGAGTAATATATCAATAAGATTATGTATAATAAATTATATATTTTTGTCTCATAAAATTAAACTAATAAAATTTTATTACTTAAAATAATATATTATTGATATCAATTAATATATTAATAAGATTATATATAATAAATTATATATTTTTGTCTCATAAATTCAAACTAATATATAAAATTCTATATTAATTAAAAATATTTTAATATTAAATAATGTTTTATTATTATATATAATAAATTATATATTTTGTCTCATAAATTTGAACTAATATATAAAATTTTATGTATTAAAAGTTATTTTATATTAATTAGAAATATTTTATTATTTAATATAATATATTATATATTTAATAATAATGTTATATATAATAAATTATACATTTAAACATGAACGTTCCATATTAGTGAACACACTCTTATTTTCTTGTTTATGAGAACAACTTAAAGTTGTTCTCTAAAAATTGATATTATTGAACTTCAGTTTCGAAAAACTGTTTTACAAAATAACTTACCGAGTAGGAAATTTTAGTTGTTTTCTATTTTTTGCAACTCAAAGTATAGAAAACTATTTCCATAGTTCCATATCAAACAGACCCTTAACCTCTCACTTTTCCTAACTATCCTTCTTCCATTAACTTCAAACAAATACTGGACTCCACCATAATTCTATAAAATTGCACACTAGTCAACCTCAATCCATAAAATGTTAAAAAATTCAAATTGGACAAGTATTACGGGACGAAGGGAGTATTACTGTGCATAAATGTGAACCATATTATTATATAATGTGAAAGAAGAAGACAATTCAATATTTGTTTTTTAATTTTTTATTTGGCTTACTTAAATGAAAAATACTTGAGTCAACTGATATAATTAATATTATTTGGACACATAACAAAAAAAATTGAAACTGCTTTTACTTCTTATCAATTGTACATTATTTTTTTAAAAAAAAAATTAATTACATATTTAAATTATATTGAATTATACCAGGAAGAACCAACTTCATCCTCATCAAAATAAGACCCAAATATTTGTATAATATGAAAAAAGGAAAAGAATTGGTTAATGCAAGATTGATGTTGGTCTCTTTCCCTTTTTCTAGACACTTAAAGGAAAGAGGGTAATTTTAAAAGATACTTGAATTAGTCTCTCTCAAAGATGAAAGAACAAAAAAAGTGAAGGTTGCTTGTGAATGATATTGATTGGGAGGGGGAGGGTCTTTGAAGGGGAAAAGCAAAAGATGAAAGTGAAAGGGTGGCACAACTGGCCATTGGTTGGTATCTTTATTGAATTTAATAATGGGATCTTTTAGAGGGAATAAATTAATTCACAAGTCTTGTAGATTACCATTCTGCCCTTTGAAACTTGAATTCACAACTATGCCTTTGAATCTTGCAATAATTCATGTAGACTATTTTGCCATGCCTTCATAGAGCAAATAAGTGGCAGCGATGCAAAATATAAGTCAAAAAGGAAAAAAAAAAAAAAGGCTTGCAAAGTCTCATTTGGAACCAAGAGGGGAAAAAACTATAAAATTTGTGCAGCCAATAAGATAAATTGAAGTCGATGTTGAAAATATTATTCATATGAATTTTCATTTTCGTTTGCACACCAATTTTGCTCTTATAAAAACTTAATAACCAACATCTTATTTCAAATTATAGAAATAACACTACAATGGTACTTACTCTACTGCTTTCACATGGTTGATGCCATGAGAATTTGATCTCATGTAATGTTGTATGATATGACAACATGCATTTATGTTTTGTGTTATATACATAATTCATAGTTATAAGATTTATTATTACAGTTGTGGTGATAATATAACATATTCAGATAATACCAATATTAAAAATAAATATGAAATAAATATTGGTGATACATGTTAATACCAACACCTTTCAAAAATATATGTACCGCTGACTATATGAACTGCGAATTAGTACCAGATGATGAAAGTCATGGTGAGTAACTTTCCCTTTTATACATATTAGGAATATTAACCATACAATTTGATTTAGTACTATTAATTTTTTTGTTTTGGGTGAATAAGTGTCTACTACGCAATACCATGTATGTGTACATATTGGTCATTTGATTGAAATAATTTATTTAAATTAACGCTGTACCTTCTTGACCTTTGTTTTGCTTTCCGTCTTGGTATCTCATGATGTAAAATACTTTGGGAAAAATATTATTGTATTTCGTTTGCTGGGTGGTGTAGTTGAAGTATTGAACACGTCTCAAAGGCCTAAAAGACCTAACTTGCGTCGTATTGAGAGGATACCAACACTATATATGTATATAATTCACGTGGTTTCTTTTCATACTTTCTCCGTCCCAGAGTAGTTATTCAATTTAAATTTTTCACCATTTTATTGATGTAGGTTGACTAGTCTACAATTTTCAATTTTGTCTTTAATGATATAGTATTATGGTGAAGTCCGATATTTGTTTAAAATTAATGGAAGAATGATAGTTAGAAAAAGTGAGATGTTAAATTGCATTAAAATTCGAATTGGACAAGAATTTTGAGAAAAGTAAAACTATAATAGTGGACAACTAATATGAGACAAAGATAATATAAATTATTGATGTAAATATTGTCCCACCATTTGAAATAATGCTTACCCATTTGATAGTGAAACCACAGGTCATGCCCAAAAGATATAACTCCCCACACCATTGTCATGTTGTTGGTTTCTGATAAAGAATAAACTCGTATGATATGATATAATGCATGTAATTAGCAAATGATATCAGCCTAGGTTCCACTATTTGAAATAAAAAAAACCCCATCAAACACCAATTCAAAAAACCTTTATTATGCTTAAATTATATGTTGGTTATGGAGGATATTCATGTTTTTGTTTTTTCTTCCATAATTGGTTCAAAATTGTTGGTTGCCATATTTCACATTTCTACATTAACCTCTTTTGCAACCACAAAAAATATCTACATATTGTCCCCCATAGTTTTTTATTGTCCCACCAGAGGACCAAGTGGCCCAATGCAAATTGAAAAGACATACAATATATTATCTGAACCCATCACCTTAGATAGGTTTCTTTATACTTGTTACTTCCAAATAAGGTTGCACAAGCTTCAGTTTTGATCGAAATTGAAATTGAATCGTTATTTTTAATTTTTTAAAATTAAAAATTATAATTGAATTGTTAGTAAAAAAAATCGAATCAAACCAAGCCATTTTATTTTCATTTTTTATAGAAAAAATTATATTAATAACATTTTCTATATATATTCATCTATTTATAATCATTATTCTTATAGTTATATATGTCTAATTCATAAAATATGGGTCAAACTATGCATAATCTTCACTTCTGAAAGATCTCTGTATATGTTTAAATTTTACTCTTTTTCCCTTTTACACTTAATTTTGGTTTTAGTTCTTACTACATCAATCTATTTTATGAAGTTAGTAAAATTTGAAAAAACATAATTTAACTTTTCTATATTAGGTTTATTTTTCATACCAAATTACAATCATATTTTCTTAAAGTCTCACAAGTTATCTGATATAAACCATATAGATAATAGATATATAATATATAGCATATTATAAAACCGGTTCGGTTTTTGGAGGGTAAAAATCGAACCGAAAATTTTGATTTTTGAATTTTGAAAATCGAAATCGAACCGAATCATTTTAAAACCGAACTGAATCGCCGGTTTCGGTTCGATTTATTCGGTTTTGTGTGAGCCCTACTTACAAACATTAGATAGTAGAAAAACATGCATAAGTATGTTATTTATTTGTGTGAACCTTAATGTAAAAATCTATTTACCAATTATAAAGAGCATTATGCTGACTTTATGTAAATATAACCACCAACCATTATGCTGACTTTTTTTTATTTCATCTAACTTCATTAATAAATTAATTAATATTGGCTCTATTTTCTTCTCCCAAATCCTTAAAACTTATTATAATTATTTATTTGTTTTGGAAATATAATAATGAAAATTTTATTTCATTTGGAATTTATAAAATTTTGGGTAAGTCAAACGAATAATTTATTTTGTTGAACAATTTGGAGACGGTGGAAAATATGAGGAAAGGACAAAAGCGGAAAAATAGGACTTTTCCAATGTTGTAAGATACGAAACGGTGTCGTTCGTATGGGCAATACGCACACGGCTTAGCCTAGCCTTGCTGGATTCAGAAAATAAAGAGCGAGTTGAGTCGAATCGCTCAAGTTGTTGGTTTGTGTAGAAGAGAAAAGAGGGGAAACAGAGAATTAGGGTTTGGTGAGAGCGACGAAGCTAAATGGAAGTGATAGCCGATAAGGAAGAGTCGGAGACCAAGATCGATCATTCTTCAACCGATAAAGATTCCGAAGACCGCGAACGCCAAGCTCGCGATCTCAAAGCTGGATTACATCCTCTCAAGGTATATATATATATATATATATATATATATACATATGTATATGTATATTTCTATTCATATAAAAGTCCCTTTCTTTCTTTATCTTTGATTTATCGATTGTTGTTCCGTGTTTGGCTGATTCTATTGTTGGTGGTGCATTTCTGTTTCACATCATGAATCGGATTATCTTTTATTTCAGATGTCAAAGTGTGTCAACGAGTAGATTTCGTAGTTCCATTGCGGCATGACATTGTGTTTTATATCTGTGATTGTGTTTATGTATCCTTATGAACAGATTTTTACTATTTTATTAGTTCATCTTGGAATTGATTGGTCTGGCTTTATATATACGTATATTTGAATTGGCGAATCAAGCATATACACAGGTGTATTTGCTAATCTATATATGCATTTGAGCATCAAATCGAGGGTTTTTATGGGATCCATATGGAGCTCAAATATTACATTTTAGAGAAAAAGACAAATATGTGGGAACAAATATTGTAATAGGGAGGAAGAAATAGAGAGACTGAGGTAGAGAGAACTTAAGCAATCATTCTGTCATGCCCCGAGATCCCTAGGACTTCCAAACCGAAGCCCAGGAACCTCCAGGGTGCGACTCCGTGGAAACAATAAAAATTTCGGTAGAGTCTCCCTTTGTTTCGGAGACAAAAGGGCAGCAAAGAAGCCACATAAGAACCTAGAGGCGGCAAACAGGCGGGTTTGGGTTGGGTAGTTAACGGGCGGGTCATAAACGGGTCACTTATGGCAGGTTGATTATGGGTCAGGTCAACCCGACCCGCATATATATATTTAAAAAAACATTTAAACCCCCATTTGATATGTACTTCAAAGATACAATATACATAAAAAAAATTGCCAAATTGATGATATAAACTAACATCTCAAATCCATCCATCATTCAAAAAAATTTGATATATAATTTTTTTTTTTTTTGCTGTTATAGAGTCGCAAAACAAAGAGGGAAAAAAACAAAAAACCAAAACCAATCTCTGAAATCTATAAATTACATCTGTCCAGTCAATAAAGAAAAAAAACAAAAAATTAAAGAATATAATAGAAATTATAGAACTTCTAAACTCCTAAATCAACAGTCAGAAACATAATTTTGATAAAAGAGGGAAAATCATCACAAACCTAGTTAAAACTTTATTAGTAAAAATTCAATATGATTGAACAAGAAATCATAGACACAAAAAACACTCAAATGCTTCAAACAAATAAAAAAAATCAACAAATTAAATACTTTAGGGATATTTGAAGCATATATGTATATACATACATATATATATTACACCCCTTAAAAACCCAATTAGATCTTGGTTTGAATTTTCGAGATTTTAAAAAAATTCAGTGAATGGCTTCAAACAAATTAAAAAAAAAATCAACAAATTGAATACTTTAGCATATATGTATACATATATATATATATATATACACACACTACACCCCTTAAAAAACCAATTAGATCTTGATTTGAATTTTTGAGATTTAAAAAAAAAACAGTGAATAAATCATCTATATGCATATCAATATACACATCTACTATATATATATATATAAGCCCTTCTCCTCAACAAACATCTATATATATATAGATATAGATATAGAGAAGGAAATGTGTGATCTGAGAGAAAGAGGGATGAAGGTAAAGGTAACAAATTGAGAGAGATGAGAGAGAAGCCGACGTTGTGAGAGAGAACGACAGAGGAATGGTTTGTGCCTTTGTGGGTCTGGAAGGGTTTGTGTGACGGGTTGACACGGGTACCCTCACCCAACCCGCAATTTTTAAGTGTGCCAATTATCCGACCCATTAATGACCCGCATGTTATACCACTCACCCAATAACTCATATTTAGTGGGCGGGTGCTGACGGGTTGGTGGGTTTGGGTAATTTTTGTCAGCTCTATCAGAACCAAACCTGATAAACACAGTGCAATACCGATATAGGATATACATAAATACAACGCAACGGCCCAAGGCCTAAAAGAATAATACAACACGAGAAACCCAGCTAACATGCTAGTTGTCAAATGGTAAGTAGACCAAAAGCAATATACGGAAACAAAAAAATGATACGGGACCGAGTCCTCACAACTTGACCGGCTCAAACCACTACGTTATCCATGTTCCAGCTCATTCGTATGCTCATCCTATTCATGTCACCATAACCTGTAATAAACCATCATTTCAAACCATCCTGTTATAGGGAATCTTTGGATATCAGTTCGAAGGGAGCGCCGAACACCGAAAGTGAAGTAGCTCCTACCTACAAGAGCATCTGCCTTTTTTCGGCAGATCGGGAAGAGGAAATCTGGTGTGATTCCATCCCTATTGTAATAGGGAGGAAGAAATATAGAGACTGAGGTAGAGAGAACTTAAGCAATCGTCATGAAATATTGAAAATACAAGGGGAACAACAGGGAACTACTATGTTCTTTACGAAATTATAGAACAACTTTGGTTTTAACTAGTCCGAGAAATCTAACCTCATCAGTTCATTTTAGCAGCAATGTATAATCTTGGGTTTATTGAAGCCGTAGTTATCATTTGACTTGGGCCAGTGTGTAGCTTTCGGGAAACATTAAATATAGCCTCTACTCCAAAGTTTGTTCCATAAATTAAGAGTGTATTGGGGGGATTAGTACAAGAATAACAATTGGTATAATTTGCATCATGGCTTCCATAGACTCAAGCTATCATTTTCAAACTTGAATTAAGCACAGCACGCAAAGCCAAGGGAAACACCAGTCTAAAGTTAACCTCTTTTATTTTTTCTTTCTTTCTTTCTTTCTGAATAATCAAATTGGAAATTTCCGTTAGTTTACTAAGTGCTTTGTTCGTTTCCCCTTATTTTCATTTTCATTCTCATTCTATTTTTCCATTCATTTGGATTGTAGTTTTGGTAGTTATGTCTTTCAGCCTAAAAGCTTGCAACTTGGGTAGTGCACGGTTGTTGTGGATTTTCTTAATATTTGTTTGTAAAATTGGTTAGGGATTGGGACACGTATTAAATATATTATATTTTCACTGACACAATCATCTTGTTATTCTTTCCTACTTGTTTGTTCTTTATTTGCTGTTGAAGATCTCTTTCTCCTTCATATTCCTCTAGACCCATGACTCAATCAATTTCTATTCTAGGAATTAATTTAGGGGAACTCTTGCTTTGTGATGGTTGTGGAGTTTTCCCGATCATGCGTTTATCATGTCAACTGCAAAGTCCCCTATCCGTAGATGTGTTTCAACTATTCATTTGGAAATTTTTAGTGGCAATATCAGCCCTTAAATTCATTTAAATCCATAAAGCAATATATTTTTTACTTACCAGGATGAGGAAATGTCAGGGTTTATATGCTTGCGTGAAGTTGTCATACTGGGTAGTTTATTTCATCTTATTTATTTATTTTTATGTTTATATTTTGTTTAATGTTTATGATTATAGCGCCACTCTGTTTTCCTTACTGTTTTCATAAACAGCACAAATTCCTATTTTGGTACACTCGTCGAACACCTGGAGTTCGAACTCAGACCTCATACGAGGACAATATAAAGAAAATAGTGGATTTTAGTACGGTAAGCTCCTTCTATATATGGTTATTGTTAGATTTCCTTATTTTGGTTCAATATGTTGCTTGTGATTGATAATTATCTATTGACAGGTTGAAGGTTTTTGGATCTGCTATTGTCATTTGGCTCGTCCCTCATCTTTGCCAAGCCCTACTGATCTGCATCTTTTTAAGGATGGAATTCGCCCACTATGGGAGGTAAATGTTCCATCATTTCATTCCATTTGCTTGAATTTGAGAAATGATAAATGAACTAGTTTTATATTCTTCTTTTGTCTTTTTTTCCCCTTGAACTAAATGCCATAAATGACTGATTTAGTTCATTATGAAGAATTGAATCAAGGATGATATTGTTATTTCACATTCGAAGTGGAGCGTGTACGGAAGTGAAGTACATTTGTCACCCCTTTGAATTTTTACCAAACATGATGTTCTAAACAAAGTTGAAATTATTGTTTGATCAGGATTTTGCTAACTGCAATGGTGGTAAGTGGATAATAAGATTCAAAAAGACTGTCTCAAGTCGCTTTTGGGAGGATCTGGTACGTGGAAAGATAAATCAGTTTATTTCTATTTATAATTTCTTGGTTTTTACACTGTGTTTTAAGTTTTTAGTCAATTTTTTGGTGAGATAAGTGCTTTGCATTAAGTACCAGCCAAGACATTTCCAAGTGTGCAATTTTATATGATTTGTTGTACGATATTAAGCTATTGCATTGCAATATTTTTGACTGCTTCCATAATGTAAGCTTTAATAGTAGCCTATATTTTGGGATATTATCACAATAAGAGCTGTTAGCTTATAGTGCTTTTTATTTCATTTCTTACTTATCAAAAAAAAAAAAAAAGCTGCTAGCTTAGTTGGAGATTTGCTTGGTTGGCTGCGTATGGAACCTAGCTCTCTCTACTTTAAAACTTCATTATGTGGCTAAATACTTCCGATCCTTTGACACCTTGTGGCGTAGTGGTTGAAAGCCCACCTCCTTGAGCGGGGGTGTGCCCATGTTCGAAACCTCCCTAAAAAAAATAAAAAAATGCTTACCTCTCTCAAAAAAAAAAAACCCTTCGACTTGTGATTGATGGTAAATATATATATTTTAACTCTCATTTATACTTCTAATCAGCGCCTAAACATCCAGTGTGACAATGTATATATTTCATTCCACATACCCATAGGAATCGTATCTGAATTCACCAAGGCCTGATGAATTTGTCATATGAGTGTACTTATTTTGTAGTTTGTGTTTCGGAAATCATATCAGGGTGAAATTGAAAAAAGCTTCATAAAATGACCTATTTGTTAGCCACGTATTACAGGCTGAGCAAATTAACTGAGCCGAGCTGAGCTTGGGCATGTGTAGGCTTGGCTTGTCCATATTAGGGTGATTGGGCTTCGCTTTGGATTGGGTGAGCTGTGTCTAGCCAAGATCCAGCTTGTCGCCAAACAGATATACAGCCCTAGTCCTGTAAACATATATCTTGTGTATCTTATACACTGATCAATAGATTGATACAAGTTAGGTGGAAATCAACATATTTTCCAAAACATATTCACTTCTTTTTGACACATACATGTATATATAATAGGGTTAATGTCTGTTCCCCAAGAACAAATGATTTATTTACCTATTCAAGCAATTTACGTGGAGGACTCTTTTTACCTATCAAAGCAATTTACCCCTTTTACAGGAGCTTCATCGATCTGTAAAGATAATGTTATTAGCTGGGCCTATCAAATATGTGTAAACTTTGGCTAAATTTTTTAATATAAGGTGTAGTGGGTTTTAGAAGTATGAACTTATTGACTAATCTAGTGAGCCGATTTCGAGCTGTTCACGTACAACTGGTTCATTTAGCACTACTATTACTGATTTGGCTTCGTTCATATGCCCAACCATGTAATTGAAGATTAGGATGCTGTCTTATGCAGACGAGTGTTTTGAATCCCACATTTTAGTCTATGCGGCTAATCTCTGGAAGTATATGTGCTTAGATTTGGAACCTGGACGCCCCTTTTTTAGGGGTTAACGCTAAGCTGATCCTCCATGGAAATGAAGCAGATGTGTGGTCTGCAATTTGAATGTGGGTTGTTAGCTGAAGTACGAGATACGCTCCCTTTATTTTTTAGCTACTAACTATTTGTGGTTGGTGATCCGTCAGATAGACAGTAGCAGTTTCACAGTTTTAGGATTTCAGCAGAAACTATTATGTTATTTGTATGTTGGGAGTAATTGGATCTAATTCTCGTGGTTTCCTAATGATGTGTTTATCTGGTATCCTCCCGCAGGTTATAGCATTGGTTGGTGACCAACTTGATTATGGTGATAACATCTGTGGTGCAGTACTAAGCATTCGTTTCAATGAGGACATATTAAGCGTGTGGAATCGCAATGCATCTGACCGTCAGGTTTACTACTGTCAATTCTGAACTCTCATTTATGTTAACGGAAATCTGTAGGCCAACAACTTCCGACATATTAACCCTGTCTTGCTTTTGAATAGGCTGTAATGGCTCTGAGAGATTCGATCAAAAGGCATTTGAAGCTTCCCCATAGCTACGTAATGGAATACAAGCCCCATGATGCTTCTCTGCGTGACAATTCGTCGTACCGAAACACCTGGTTGAGGGGATAGAGATGTGCTGGATCATCTCATTGTGCAACCAGGTGGGTAATGCAGAAGTTGCATTTTCGAATACATCTTGGCCTCTCTTTTCAGGGTCTCGCAATCACAGACCGCTTAATCCTTTCTTACGAACATCCATTTGGGCGCGCATGGATGGCAATCCTCAGTATTAACGTGTAGGGATGTTATCATCTTTTATATATAGGAATATATAATCTGAACCTGTGATTTTAGTCGTCTATTGTTGTATGTGTATGTAAGAAACAGCCCCTGCCCTTACTAAAGGTTTGGCTGTCTAAACAATCTACTCTGCAAGTTAAGAAATCTTATTGGGTAGTTCTCAAAATTTTGGGCGTTTCTGGTTTTTTGATAGGAGAGAGAGAGCGAGAGAGAGAAAGAGAGGAATTTTACAAGTAATCTGACTACGATTTTCCTCTGGTAGCATCACATTATATAATTTCATTTTCTAAGTGAATATAATTAATGTTACTATTTCTTTTCCAATCTCTCCTTGGGTGTTCGGTTCCAGTTCCGATTTTTAAGGAACCAAAAAAATCAGTTCCGGTAGAGGGCATGGCATTCCCTCGTCTAAAATTCAAGCATATTTTCCTGTATAAATAATAATAATCCTTAGCATGTGTCAAAATGAATAGAGATCACAAAAACAAACTTAATAAATCATCAATACCTGTTCCAATATTATAGTATAGTTTCCCCAAGTGAGCAAAGGTGAAAACGAAACAAATATCAAAAAATAATATAATTATAAATTAAATTAAAGAGAATATTTCAAAATTTTAATTATTACAAACTCAAAGTTAATTAACACATATCAAATTATAACTTACAATTTTAAATATAATATATATATAAAGATAAGAATATAACACTAATAAAAATAATAAAAAAAATATAAAAAACGGTTTCGGTTCCAAAAGAATAAGAGCCGGAACCGGAACCGAATCTAAAATTTTGGTTCTTTGATTTTTGGAACCGGAACCGAACACTCCGGTTCCGCTTCGGTTTGGTTTCGGTTCCGCTTCGGTTATTGAACATCCTTAATTGTTGGGATCATGGAGCTGAATATGGGCTGTGTTTGGTGGGTTTGGGCCGGTCTCGGCATCGTGGCCTTCCATTGTGAGCTTGACCAATCTGCCATTTGGGCCTGCCTATTTTTAGGCCCTATATGATTACATTACAGCATCCCACTCGGTTATTAGATACTTTTCTAGCCATCCCACCTCAGTTATTACTTATTAGATTAATCGATCAGTGATGAACTAAACCTGGTTAAGATTGAAAAAGAAAGTCTTAAAACTATTAGAGCAAATACCATTCGAAAACAAATTCTCTAATTATTAGTGATTTTGTCAACTAAATTCAAATAGTATTCTTTTTTTTCAAGAATGTTGTGAATTATATATCTCAAATTATGAATGTTTCATGGGATTGAGAATTGAGATATTAGTATGAACTCAATGCACATTTCTTCTTTATTTTTATTTTTTTCATCTACTTCCTTTTCTCCTTTGGTGAAACTATACTATAATATTGAAACAGGTATTGATAATTTATTCAGATATTATTTTGGTTATGTGTACTGTCATTTACATAATAGATTTGGGTTACTTAGGGACCGATGCCCTTTGGTTCGTGCTTTTGCTTCATTTAATTGAAACAAGTATATGCTTTTGTTGTGGAGTGTTGTGAGTCAAAAATGAAAATATGTTTGATACTGATGTTTTTATTTTTTATTTTGCTCACTTATTTCCTTAGCTACATTGTTATTTTTGTGAACAGTGCAAAAAGAGAGAGGATAAATTACACTTACACCCCCTCAAGATATGATTTATTACACTTACATCATGTCTTTATAATAATTACAGTTTCACCCCTCTAAGTCATCGAAGCCCATTTCAGATGATCGAAAAAGTGAAATAACATATATGCCCTTGGATATATATTTTTAATTAGGGTGTAAAATTTTGGATTTTTGTTTGATTTGTCCTTAATTGTCCAATTAAAGTGTAAAATTGGGGCAAAATGAAAGCACTAATCTAGTAGACTGGAGCAAAATGTTCATAATAATAAATTTGGGGGTATTTTAAATATTTAACCTAGCATTGACCACTCCGGAAGTTCATCCCAGGGGGTATTTGTTACAACTTACAAATTTTAAGGGGTGAAATTGTAATTATCCAAATGATAGGGGGTGCAAGTGTAATAAATTATATCTCAAGGAGGTGAGTGTAATTTACCCAAAAAATATATATATCATTTTGGTACTTTTTAAAAGTGACACTATTTGTTTTATGTTTCTCTATGGTATAAAACAAAATATTGATGCAAAACATGTTTTTGTTGTCAAAAATGGAAAAAAAATACAAAACAAAAAATAAAAATGTAAACCAAACATGCCCTTACTGGTGACTTTTTTGTGATCTCTATTTATGTTGAAACTTGCCTACTCTCTCCTTACCTCTCATTTGAAAATAAAATCTGCCTCCTTTTTAAACCTCTTGCATTTTTCAAGTTGAGCAAATAAGAATTATTTAATTTTAAATTTAAACTATTTACAATACTATTGTAAATTTAAATTATCTACAATAAATTTTTTTATTTACCAAAAAAATAACTAATGCTGATTTCAAAAATCTCAAAATGTCCTTTTTATTTTGAAGTGTTCTTTTTTGTGGTTTGTGTTATTTTCTCTTTTAAGTCTTATCTTTGGGCATGTAGCCTAGGGATTTCTTTTGAGTCTATCTTTAGTCCATGGCTTATACATACATTAGTTTAATATTTACGGAAAAAAAAAAATTTACTGTGTCTGTGTGTAACTCTAACTTTGGGCATGTAGCCTAGGGATTTCTTTTAAGCCTATCTTTAGTCCATGGGCAATGGGTCGGGGCGGGTGATACCCGCCCCGTTTCTGAACCCGATTATTTTTTCCCGTCTCGTTTTCGATTAATTTTTTATTTTTCCGCCTCGCCCCGTATCCGGCAACTTCCCGCTCCGCCCCGCCCCGATTACGTATTATTTTTTTCCCAAATAATAATAAAATCACAAAATCAAACCTAACTATAAGAGATCAAAATCAAACAATAAATCTATATGAAATCAAAATCAAATATTTGAAAAACATAATAAACAACCCGTCAATACATGTTCATTCATATATATAGATAAATATAAATAGTTAATTGGGGCGGGTTCGGGGTGGGTTCGGGGCGGGGCGAGGGTGCACCATACCCGCCCCGATTATAATCAGAGAATTTTTTTTTGCCCCATACCCGCCCCAATTAGCTAAATAGAGCGGGACGGGCGGGATAAACGGGACCAGGGGAATACTGTGTCTGTGTGTAACTCTTAACATAATATTTAATTCTGTAGATATACATTATAATACATAGATTCCCTTTTTATCTTTCATGCACGTCTTTGGAAGTATCATGACACATTTTTCCCTTAAGAGGTAAAGTCCAAAAATAATTCAGATTTGTGAACGCGACAAAATTGCAACCCAAACTCTAAAAGAACACAATTTTTTTTTTAATAAACGAAGGCAACACATATGCACAGAGATACCTTTTCAATGTCCAAGGAGCAAACATCTGGCTCTGTCTTTAGGGTACATGCATTGGCAACTTATATGAAAAATGTTTAACTTTTTTTTTCGTTAAATAAAAAAAAAAAAAAATGTTTAACTTTGAACCCCTATATATATAGATTAATTCAAATTTGTCTCTCCTATTGTATCTCTGGTTTTAGGACTTCCTCTTTCTCATAGGGATTCCCTGATTTTATATTGGGGTTGGGAGCGTTGTTCAATTTTCGGATCAGTAACGTCTCTGCTTGTTTGGTGATAGATAAGTTTTTGGTTCTATTATGGAAGATCTGGAAAACCATCTTAGAGTATTTACTCTTACAAAGGAAGAAGAGAATATTATAAAAAGAGGACATTCAGGAAGGAGTTGAAAATTGTAAATTATATTTTCTCAGTTGCTATGATGTGGGTTCAATTGAGTGAAATTCCCTTGGTGTCTAAAGTGCATATTTCTTTTGATCAGTCCAACCCTCAGTGTCTAAAGTGCATATTTCTTTTGATCCGCCTAATGAGGACGCAAATCCAGAAGAGTCAAATGAACCATATTTAACATCAGAAAATGATATAGCCTCCCATAAATCAAATGGCATGAATGTTGAAGTTCATTCTTGTTGGAAGAGAAAAACTCGTATCAACAAAGACAAACATCATGCTGCACCAGAAGAACAAGAAGAAGAAGGGAAGAGAAAAACTGATGATCAATCAGAGCTCAATTATTTGCAAGCTAAGTCTCAGAAACTCTCAAATGACTTTGAGGGTAAAGCTTCTTGTAGGAAAGTTTCATTTGATGAAGGTACTATTATCCCTACTTTCCAAACTAAGGTGGAGAAGGTCAGCCTCAAATGGCCCCACCCTCGTCAAATTTCTTGTGAAGTTTGTGATAGAGGGACTTTTGAAAAATGATATTTCACAGGGGTATATTGTTTTTGTGATGATGGTGTTAGGGCAATTCAGTGGAACTATTTGAAAAATCTAAAAAATAAATTGGGGGATAAATGGCTTTTGATGTGCGACTTCAACACAATGTTGCATCCCTATGAGAAAAAAGGTGGTACTCAAACTCAAGCTTGGATGCTAAAGAGTTTAAAGGATTTGGTGAACAATTGTCGTTTATCTGACTTGGGATTCAAAGGTTACCCCTTCACTTGGTGTAATAATAGGCAAGGGCAGAGTAATGTGAAGGTCAGGTTAGACAGAGGTTTGGGCTCCTTTAATTGGCTAGAATCTTTTCAAAGGTATGGGCTTCATCATATTTCAGGGATTGGATCTGACTATTGGGTTTTACTGCTTCATACTAATGATTCAATTGTTACCCAAAAAAGGCAGTTCTACTTTAATGCAAACTGGGTCAAGCACGATGAATTTAAATCGCTTATATCACAAAATTGGCAGATTAGAACTTCAGGTTCTCCTTTAACTTCCTTGAAGGCCAAGCTTAATTGTTGCAAGAGTAAGCTTAAAAATTAGAGCAGGCATACATTTAGCAATGCCAGTAAGCAAATCAAAGATCTTCAATCCCAATTGAGTAGATTGAAATAATCTAACAATTGGGATAAAAAAGAGATTCAAAGGCTAGAAAGTGAATTGAGTAAAGCCTGGAGCGATGAAGAAATTCACTAGAAACAGAAGTCTCGGGTGGCTTGGCTTCTCCATGGTGACAGGAATACAAGTTTTTCCATAGGAAGACTATGATCAGGAGGAGGAAAAATGAGATCTCAGGGCTTGAGGACTCTTTGGGTCAATGGAAAGATACGAAAGATGAAATTAGAGTTATTGTTGAAAACTACTTTACGAAACTCTACTCCTTTACTGCTTCAACTTCTGATATGTTGCATTGGCCTGAGGTGGTTCCTAAAGTTACAGAGGAGATGAACATCAACCTAATTAGAGATGGAACTAAACTTGAACTCAGAACATCTATTAAAGGGATGGGTCATTTTAAAGCTCCGGGGCCTGATGAGTTTACTCATTTGTTCTTTCAAACCAACTGGGAATTACTCAAAGATGATCTTGTTGCGGGTTTCAATCATTTTATCCATTATGGCTTTATGGTTAATTGCTTGAATCACACTAACATTTCTCTTATCCCTAAAGTGAAATACCCTACCAGTATTATTCATTACAGACCAATTTCTCTTTGTAATGTTCTATACAAGTTGTTTTCAAAAGTGTTAGCTAATAGGCTTAAACCTCTCATGCACTCCCTCATTAGTCCTAATCAAAGTGCATTTGTTCTAGGAAGACTTATTCATGATAATATTATTCTTGCTCATGAACTTAACCATACGTTGAAATCGAAAAGGTACAATCATAAAGGTTATCTTGTTCTAAAACTAGACATGTCCAAAACATATGATAGGGTTGAATGGATTTTTTTAGAAATCATAATGCTAAGGTTGGGATTTTCAGAGCGGTGGGTCAAGATAGTGATGAGTTATGTGACTTCAGTGTCGTACTTTATTCTTATCAATGGTGAGGCCGGAAAACTTATTAATCCCTTAAGAGGCCTTAGACAAGGAGATCCCTTGTCGCCTTATTTATTTTTATTCTGTAATGACGGGCTATCACTTCTTCTTGATCAAGCCATTAATCAATCACTGATAAGTGGTGTTAAATTGGATAGATATGGCCAACTTATAAATCACCTTCTTTTTGCTGATGACGCTATCATTTTCTGCAGGGCTGACTCGGAGGAAGCTTCCAACTTAAAACAAGTTTTGAAGTCCTATGAAATTTTGTGAGGTCAAGCTATCAATCTTGATAAGTCAAGCATCTTGTTCAGCCCTAATGTAATAGACAATGATAAAGATCGGCTCAAAGTTATTCTTAGTATTAGAAATGCGGTGTGGATCAACAATTACTTGGGTTTTCCATCAATTATTAACATATCGAATGACACCTATTTTTAAATACCTTGTGGACAGAGTTACTGTGACACCCCCAATTTTCATGCATAGGTTGGCCAGACCCATACACAAAAACTAGGAGTATCTTCAATAAACAAAAATAAACACAGATGATAAGACATAAAAAGAGATAGGATAATAAGAGTTGATGATAACACTTATACATGAAAGATCTCACACCCAATACATCCTTGGAATAACTTAAGTTTTCAAATTTATAAAACTTGGGAATCATATAATATGGACCCCTAAACCACACAAACTTACATTAACTACAATAAGACTGAAATCCTACCATGTAGTGGAAGGAAACTGTTGGACCGAGAAGACAGGAGAGATAAATCCTCAACCCTGCGGATGCAATTGCCGAGGACCTGAAATATCAACAAAGGTGGGCCAAACCCACGAGCAAGTACATCTCTACATGATCCCAAACAGAGTACTAAAAACCATCCCCTTTCCCAGTGACACCTATCCCAAAAATATTAATAAATATTAATATATCTTAATATACTTTATATTCCCTAGAATACCACCATGAAAATATAATTAATTTCATAACTTCTATTTATATTTACTAGGATACCACCGTGAAGATACAAAACAAATACCATAAATTTATTCCATTAGTCCAATTCCCATCATCTCCATTTCTAAGCATAACCACGTACCCGATAACTCAGTCATGCCGTGACAACTCATCCATGTCCCGCGGTACTAGTGAGATTGCGTTTATTAGTCAGCCTACTTGTGGTTCCTTTTTAAATCTCTCGACCATAGTCCTTTTTAATTAAATCTTGTGATTTTACGAATTTATTAATTCATTTGTATTCTTTAATCGGGAACGTATAACAATTTAAGAGGTTGAGCCTGGGGGGTCCAGGGGGGCGCCAAGATATACGGTATTTTGTACGGTCAAAACTATTCATTTATACGGTCGAAAATACGTAATACAATATAATTCGTAGTGAATCATAATAACATATAAATTCATACACATCTACACAGAATATAATAAATCTCGTATATATTCATGGACATGAATATGGTAAAACAGATTTGTACATATAACTACAAATAAAAGAATATACATATAAACAGAATATATACTATCATATGTAATCATGAATCAAAACCTACAATAACCGATTTATACATGAATGATTATATATATCATAATTCTATCCATATACACATGATCTATACATATACTCTCGGATCTATACATATATGTATAACATAATATATATCATCATATACGTAAATACCAACATATTATAACAGATTTATACATATGTTTTCACATAATTCCGGATATATTCATATATGCTCATATATCTACTGATCTATATATATAACCATATAGTTACGGATCTATACATACATGTTCATATAACTACATATCTACACATATAGTTACGGATCTACACATAAATGTTCATATAACTACATATATACATGTATAGCTACGGATCTAATCATACATGTTCATATAACTACATATCTACACATATAGTTATGGATCTACACATACATGTTAATATAACTACATATATACATATATAGTTACGGATCTATACATACATGTTCATATAACTACATATCAATACATAATTAAACATGTTAATACTCATAAGTATACATATACGAAATTAATGTATAACTGTTTATAGGAGCACCAAACAAAGGTTACGAATTTTAGTACAAAAAGGAAGAGTAGAACATATGTCTTGCCTGATTTGGAGAGCTTACTACACCACGGATCCAGATTCGAACCAAGTACCCGCTCTCTCTCTACATCTCCCTCTCTCTCTCTATATATATATGTATACGTATATAGGTGAGTGACTAAGAAGAGAGAAGTCTAAAATTCTTCTTAGTCTTGAGAGAATATGCTGAATATCCTTATGGTTATATAGGGGAAGCTAGGTTATGGCGAATGACCATAATGCCCCTAGATCTACCATAATAACCATCATGCTACTCGTCTTAAAGACTAATATACCCTTATCAGATCTCATAATAACAAAACTTACCTAGTAGTCATAAAATGACTAGAGTACCCTTACTAAAAAATTTAAATACCCACCATGTCATCCAAAATAAATAAAGCAATAACACAATTACAATAATTTAAATACGGGGTATTACACTTACGGATAAGGTAAAGCTTATTAAAGGTGATTTTTTGTCTAAAGCAGGAAGGGAAATTCTCACAAAATATGTTTTGAGTTTTACTCCAAATTATGCTATGTCTTGCTTTAAACTCCCTATGAATATCTCCAAGCAATTAAGGAGTAAACTAATGAATTTTTGGGGGAGCGACAAAGATTCTAGCTCTTCTTTCAAATGGATTAGGTGGGATAAAATTTGTGATTCAAAAGGGATAGGCGGTTTGGGGGTAAACATTTTGGAAGCATTCAATCTTGCTCTACTGTCAAAGATGGCTTGGAGATTAGAAGTAAAAGATGGATCTTTACTTTTTCGTTCTTTAAAGAGTAAGTATTTTTCATCTTGTTCTTTTATGAATGCGGAGTGTCATGGAAGCGCCTCTTGGATCTGGAAAAGCTTGATTGCCGCAAAGCCCATTATTAGAAAAGAAAAAAGATGGAAAATTGGAGATGGTTACAAGGTTAACTGATGGACTGACAATTGGCTACTGGGAAAAGTATGCTCTCCAGTCTCTCCTCAACCTCCAGATAATTCATCAGTGAAATGGGTTACTGATCTTATCAATCATAATTCTAGATGTTGGAATTTTAATTTAGTAAAATCGCACTTTAATCTAGAGGACTGCAATAAAATTCTGAAAATTCTCATTCGTCAATTTAGAGGAAAAAATAAAATTGTTTGGGGTTTAAACACAAATGGAAGGCTCTCCGTTAAGTCGGCATACAATATTGCTCTTCAACTGACAAAAAGGGAATCATATGCTCTTCTACATTCAGGGAGTAACTGCATTCAAGAGTTTAAGTCAGAATGGAAAGGCCTTTGGAAAGTTAAAACTAATAGAAACATTTATTTCTTCCTTTGGCAATGTGGGTATGAAAAACTCTCGGTTCTTTTGTATTTGAAGAAGATGAATATTGTTGATGATGTTACATGCAAATCTTGTGTGTTAAAAGAAGAATCTATTCTTCATTTGTTTTGCTCTTGTCCAACTTCAATAATAGTTTGGAAGCTCAGTGTACTACGACTGGATTTGAGTTCCTATTAACTATTCTTCTTGGAAGAGCTTTTGGATCTGGATTATTGATTCTTTCTTGGGCTCAAATGATGGTGAAAAAAAAGTTAGTCTCTGCTATTTTATTATGTGGCAAATTTAGAATGCAAGAAATAACTAGCATTTCAATTCACGCAAGTGGGATGCCCATCATATCCTGGAAAGTGCAATGGCTAACTTTTATGATTTCTGGACTATTTCGTTTCGTGATCGGCCCAATTCTTTTTTTTATCAATTGATCCCCAATTTCCAAAGTTATGGATTCCTCCGGTTGAAGGTTGTTTTAAGCTGAACATTGATATTTCGTTTAGTCACATTTTCAATGAAGGAGGGGGCAAAGCTATTCTGAGAGATCACAGAGGTTATTCGGTTAAAGTTGCTTCTTGGTTTATCCCTTATGTTTTCAGTGCTGAATCGACAGAGGCTTTTGTTTTGGAAGAAAGCTTGAAAATTCTTGTGCATTGGGGTTATCAAAATGTGATTATAGTTTTGTGATGAATCTCAATCCCAGTGATGATTACGCTGCCATCATTATTGATGATGTGAGATACCTCTTATCTTCCCTTTCGACATTTTCGTTGAATTGAGTTCACAGAAGTTGTAATCACGATGCTCATTTGATTAGCAAATGGGTTGTGAGAAGTAAATTGTCCGACTTTCATTGGTCTGTCTGGCCCTCTTGGCTCACTTCGGCCTTAGAGCCCGAATTTGTTATTGGTCCCTTTGGGTCGTGATTCTTGTTTATCAATGCAGTCAGGGGAAAGAAAAAAAAAACCCCTATATATATTCATCCCCTTTTCTTCTATGTTAAGTATATGTTATATATATAGATGCTATAAATTGTTTGGAGTACTAAGCATTCGTTTCAATGAGGACATATTAAGCGTGTGGAATCGCAATGCATCTGACCGTCAGGTTTACTACCGTCAATTCTGAACTCTCATTTATGTTAACGGAAATCTGTAGGCCAACAACTTCCGACATATTAACCCTGTCTTGCTTTTGAATAGGCTGTAATGGCTCTGAGAGATTCGATCAAAAGGCATTTGAAGCTTCCCCATAGCTACGTAATGGAATACAAGCCCCATGATGCTTCTCTGCGTGACAATTCGTCGTACCGAAACACCTGGTTGAGGGGATAGAGATGTGCTGGATCATCTCATTGTGCAACCAGGTGGGTAATGCAGAAGTTGCATTTTCGAATACATCTTGGCCTCTCTTTTCAGGGTCTCGCAATCACAGACCGCTTAATCCTTTCTTACGAACATCCATTTGGGCGCGCATGGATGGCAATCCTCAGTATTAACGTGTAGGGATGTTATCATCTTTTATATATAGGAATATATAATCTGAACCTGTGATTTTAGTCGTCTATTGTTGTATGTGTATGTAAGAAACAGCCCCTGCCCTTACTAAAGGTTTGGCTGTCTAAACAATCTACTCTGCAAGTTAAGAAATCTTATTGGGTAGTTCTCAAAATTTTGGGCGTTTCTGGTTTTTTGATAGGAGAGAGAGAGAGAGAGAGAGAGAAAGAGAGGAATTTTACAAGTAATCTGACTACGATTTTCCTCTGGTAGCATCACATTATATAATTTCATTTTCTAAGTGAATATAATTAATGTTACTATTTCTTTTCCAATCTCTCCTTGGGTGTTCGGTTCCAGTTCCGATTTTTAAGGAACCAAAAAAATCAGTTCCGGTAGAGGGCATGGCATTCCCTCGTCTAAAATTCAAGCATATTTTCCTGTATAAATAATAATAATCCTTAGCATGTGTCAAAATGAATAGAGATCACAAAAACAAACTTAATAAATCATCAATACCTGTTCCAATATTATAGTATAGTTTCCCCAAGTGAGCAAAGGTGAAAACGAAACAAATATCAAAAAATAATATAATTATAAATTAAATTAAAGAGAATATTTCAAAATTTTAATTATTACAAACTCAAAGTTAATTAACACATATCAAATTATAACTTACAATTTTAAATATAATATATATATAAAGATAAGAATATAACACTAATAAAAATAATAAAAAAAATATAAAAAACGGTTTCGGTTCCAAAAGAATAAGAGCCGGAACCGGAACCGAATCTAAAATTTTGGTTCTTTGATTTTTGGAACCGGAACCGAACACTCCGGTTCCGCTTCGGTTTGGTTTCGGTTCCGCTTCGGTTATTGAACATCCTTAATTGTTGGGATCATGGAGCTGAATATGGGCTGTGTTTGGTGGGTTTGGGCCGGTCTCGGCATCGTGGCCTTCCATTGTGAGCTTGACCAATCTGCCATTTGGGCCTGCCTATTTTTAGGCCCTATATGATTACATTACAGCATCCCACTCGGTTATTAGATACTTTTCTAGCCATCCCACCTCAGTTATTACTTATTAGATTAATCGATCAGTGATGAACTAAACCTGGTTAAGATTGAAAAAGAAAGTCTTAAAACTATTAGAGCAAATACCATTCGAAAACAAATTCTCTAATTATTAGTGATTTTGTCAACTAAATTCAAATAGTATTCTTTTTTTTCAAGAATGTTGTGAATTATATATCTCAAATTATGAATGTTTCATGGGATTGAGAATTGAGATATTAGTATGAACTCAATGCACATTTCTTCTTTATTTTTATTTTTTTCATCTGCTTCCTTTTCTCCTTTGCTCGTTTGGTGAAACTATACTATAATATTGAAACAGGTATTGATAATTTATTCAGATATTATTTTGGTTATGTGTACTGTCATTTACATAATAGATTTGGGTTACTTAGGGACCGATGCCCTTTGGTTCGTGCTTTTGCTTCATTTAATTGAAACAAGTATATGCTTTTGTTGTGGAGTGTTGTGAGTCAAAAATGAAAATATGTTTGGTACTGATGTTTTTATTTTTTATTTTGGTCACTTATTTCCTTAGCTACATTGTTATTTTTGTGAACAGTGCAAAAAGAGAGAGGATAAATTACACTTACACTCCTCAAGATATGATTTATTACACTTACACCATATCTTTATAATAATTATAGTTACACCCCTCTAAGTCATCGAAGCCCATTTCAGATGATCGAAAAAGTGAAATAACATATATACCCTTGGATATATATTTGTAATTAGGGTGTGAAAATTTGGATTTTTGTTTGATTTGTCCTTAATTGTCCAATTAAAGTGTAAAATTGGGGCAAAATGAAAGCACTAATCTAGTAGACTGGAGCAAAATGTTCATAATAATAAATTTGGGGGTATTTTAGATATTTAACCTAGCATTGACAACTCCGGAAGTTCATCCCAGGGGGTATTTGTTACAACTTACAAATTTTAAGGGGTGAAATTGTAATTATCCAAATGATAGGGGGTGCAAGTGTAATAAATTATATCTCAAGGAGGTGAGTGTAATTTACCCAAAAAATATATATATCATTTGGTACTTTTTAAAAGTGACACTATTTGTTTTATGTTTCTCTATGGTATAAAACAAAATATTGATGCAAAACATGTTTTTGTTGTCAAAAATGGAAAAAAAACACAAAACAAAAAATAAAAATGTAAACCAAACATGCCCTTACTGGTGACTTTTTTGTGATCTCTATTTATGTTGAAACTTGCCTACTCTCTCCTTACCTCTCATTTGAAAATAAAATCTGCCATCTTTTTAAACCTCTTGCATTTTTCAAGTTGAGCAAATAAGAATTATTTAATTTTAAATTTAAACTATTTACAATACTATTGTAAATTTAAATTATCTACAATAAATTTTTTTATTTACCAAAAAAATAACTAATGCTGATTTTAAAATCTCAAAATGTCCTTTTTATTTTGGAGTGTTCTTTTTTGTGGTTTGTGTTATTTTCTCTTTTTAAGTCTTATCTTTGGGCATGTAGCCTAGGGATTTCTTTTGAGTCTATCTTTAGTCCATGGCTTATACATACATTAGTTTAATATTTACGGAAAAAAAAAAAATTTACTGTGTCTGTGTGTAACTCACTTTGGGCATGTAGCCTAGGGATTTCTTTTAAGCCTATCTTTAGTCCATGGGCAATGGGGCGGGTCGGGGCGGGTATCACCCGCCCCGTTTCTGAACCCGATTATTTTTTCCCGTCTCGTTTTTGATTAATTTTTTATTTTTCCGCCCCGCCCCGTACCCGGCAACTTCCCGCTCCGCCCCGCCCCGATTACGTATTATTTTTTTCCCAAATAACAATAAAATCACAAAATCAAACCTAATTATAAGAGATCAAAATCAAACCTAACTATAAGAGATCAAAATCAAATAATAAATCCATATGAAATCAAAATCAAAGATTTGAAAAACATAATAAACAACCCGTCAATACATGTTCATTCATATATAGATAAATATAAAGAACTAATTGGTGCGGGTTCGGGGCGGGGCGAGGGTGCACCATACCCGCCCCGATTATAATCGGAGAATTTTTTTTTGCCCCATACCCGCCCCAATTAGCTAAACAGAGCGGGACGGGCGGGATAAACGGTACCAGGGGGAATACTGTGTCTGTGTGTAACTCTTAACATAATATTTAATTCTGTAGATATACATTATAATACATAGATTCCCTTTTTATCTTTCATGCACGTCTTTGGAAGTATCATGACACATTTTTCCCTTAAGAGGTAAAGTCCAAAAATAATTCAGATTTGTGAACGCGACAAAATTGCAACCCAAACTCTAAAAGAACACAATTTTTTTTTTAATAAACGAAGGCAACACATATGCACAGAGATACCTTTTCAATGTCCAAGGAGCAAACATCTGGCTCTGTCTTTAGGGTACATGCATTGGCAACTTATATGAAAAATGTTTAACTTTTTTTTTCGTTAAATAAAAAAAAAAAAAAATGTTTAACTTTGAACCCCTATATATATAGATTAATTCAAATTTGTCTCTCCTATTGTATCTCTGGTTTTAGGACTTCCTCTTTCTCATAGGGATTCCCTGATTTTATATTAGGGTTGGGAGCGTTGTTCAATTTTCGGATCAGTAACGTCTCTGCTTGTTTGGTGATAGATAAGTTTTTGGTTCTATTATGGAAGATCTGGAAAACCATCTTAGAGTATTTACTCTTACAAAGGAAGAAGAGAATATTATAAAAAGAGGACATTCAGGAAGGAGTTGAAAATTGTAAATTATATTTTCTCAGTTGCTATGATGTGGGTTCAATTGAGTGAAATTCCCTTGGTGTCTAAAGTGCATATTTCTTTTGATCAGTCCAACCCTTAGTGTCTAAAGTGCATATTTCTTTTGATCCGCCTAATGAGGACGCAAATCCAGAAGAGTCAAATGAACCATATTTAACATCAGAAAATGATATAGCCTCCCATAAATCAAATGGCATGAATGTTGAAGTTCATTCTTGTTGGAAGAGAAAAACTCGTATCAACAAAGACAAACATCATGCTGCACCAGAAGAACAAGAAGAAGAAGGGAAGAGAAAAACTGATGATCAATCAGAGCTCAATTATTTGCAAGCTAAGTCTCAGAAACTCTCAAATGACTTTGAGGGTAAAGCTTCTTGTAGGAAAGTTTCATTTGATGAAGGTACTATTATCCCTACTTTCCAAACTAAGGTGGAGAAGGTCAGCCTCAAATGGCCCCACCCTCGTCAAATTTCTTGTGAAGTTTGTGATAGAGGGACTTTTGAAAATGATATTTCACATGGGTATATTGTTTTTGTGATGATGGTGTTAGGGCAATTCAGTGGAACTATTTGAAAAATCTAGAAAATGAATTGGGGGATAAATGGCTTTTGATGGGCGACTTCAACACAATGTTGCATACCTACGAGAAAAAATGTGGTACTCAAACTCAAGCTTGGATGCTAAAGAGTTTAAAGGATTTGGTGAACAATTGTCGTTTATCTGACTTGGGATTCAAAGGTTACCCCTTCACTTGGTGTAATAATAGGCAAGGGCAGAGTAATGTGAAGGTCAGGTTAGACAGAGGTTTGGGCTCCTCTAGGCCTGTTTTGTAAACAAGTTTGGTGCCAAAAATATAGTTTTGGTGCCAAAAAATGGTACCAAACCATGTTTGGTAAAATGGTGCCAAAAAATGGTACCATTACTGTAGCAAACCATGGTGCCAAATTTGTGAAGGATTTTGGAATCATCTTTTTGATGGTTTTGGATGGTGCGGGTACTGTAGCAAACCACTGTAGCACTCCACAGTAGCAACCCGAATCACTGTAGCACCGAATATAATATTTATATTTTAATATTATAAATTTTAAATATATTAATATTAATATTAAAATAAATTTATTATAAATTTTAATATTAAAATATTAATATTAAAATTTATAAATTTTAATATTAATATTAATATAAATTTTAATATTAATATATTATTATATTAATATTAATATTAATATTAAAATTTTAATATAATAAAAATATAATATATTTTAATATAATAAAAATATATTAATATATTTTAATATTATAAATTTTAATATTAATATATTAGTATATTAATATATATTAATTTTAATATATTTTAACCCATACCAACTCTACCAAACATGGTTTGGTTTTTCAGCATCACTTTTTCTCACACCAAAACCATCTGCACCAAACATGGTTTGGAACGAAAATAAAACCACACCAAACCAAATCCAACCCAACCCAAACCAAAACCAAAAACTAACACCGCACCAAACCGTTACCAAACGCAACCTTAATTAGCTAGAATCTTTTCAAAGGTATGGGCTTCATCATATTTCAGGGATTGGATCTGACTATTGGGTTTTACTGCTTAATACTAATGATTCAATTGTTACCCCAAAAAGGCAGTTCTACTTTAATGCAAACTGGGTCAAGCACGATGAATTTAAATCGCTTATATCACAAAATTGGCATATTAAAACTTCAGGTTCTCCTTTAACTTCCTTGAAGGGCAAGCTTATTTGTTGCAAGAGTAAGCTTAAAAATTAGAGCAGGCATACATTTAGCAATGCCAGTAAGCAAATCAAAGATCTTCAATCCCAATTGAGTAAATTGAAAAAATCTAACAATTGGGATAAAAAGGAGATTCAAAGGCTGGAAAGTGAATTGAGTAAAGCCTGGAGCGATGAAGAAATTCACTAGAAACAGAAGTCTCGGGTGGTTTGGCTTCTCCATGGTGACAGGAATACAAGTTTTTCCATAGGAAGACTATGATCAGGAGGAGGAAAAATGAGATCTCAGGGCTTGAGGACTCTTTGGGTTAATGGAAAAATACAAAAGATGAAATTAGAGTTATTGCTGAAAACTACTTTACGAAACTCTACTCCTTTACTGCTTCAACTTCTGATATGTTGTATTGGCCTGAGGTGGTTCCTAAAGTTACAGAGGAGATGAACATCAACCTAATTAGAGATGGAACTAAACTTGAACTCAGAACATCTATTAAAGGGATGGGTCATTTTAAAGCTCCGGGGCCTGATGAGTTTACTCATTTGTTCTTTCAAACCAACTGGGAATTACTTAAAGATGATCTTGTTGCGGGTTTCAATCATTTTATCCATTATGGCTTTATGGTTAATTGTTTGAATCACACTAACATTTCTCTTATCCCTAAAGTGAAACACCCTACCAGTATTATTCATTACAAACCAATTTCTCTTTATAATGTTCTATACAAGTTGTTTTCAAAAGTGTTAGCTAATAGGTTTAAACCTCTCATGCACTCCCTCATTAGTCCTAATCAAAGTGCATTTGTTATAGGAAGGCTTATTCATGATAATATTATTCTTGCTCATGAACTTAACCATACGTTGAAATCGAAAAGGTACAATCATAAAGGTTAGCTTGTTTTAAAACTAGACATGTCCAAAACATATGATATGGTTGAATGGATTTTTTTAGAAATCATAATGCTAAGATTGGGATTTTCAGAGCGGTGGGTCAAGATAGTGATGAGGCGGGAAAACTTATTAATCCCTTAAGAGGCCTTAGACAAGGAGATCCCTTGTCGCCTTATTTATTTTTATTCTGTACTGACGGGCTATCACTTCTTCTTGATCAAGCCACTAATCAATCACTGATAAGTGGTGTTAAATTGGATAGATATGGTCAACTTATAAATCACCTTCTCTTTGCTGATGACGCTATCATTTTCTGCAGGGCTGACTCGGAGGAAGCTTCCAACTTAAAACAAGTTTTGAAGTCCTATGAAATTTTGTCAGGTCAAGCTATCAATCTTGATAAGTCAAGCATCTTGTTCAGCCCTAATGTAATAGACAATGATAAAGATCGGCTCAAAGTTATTCTTAGTATTAGAAATGCGGTGTGGATCAACAATTACTTGGGTTTTCCATCAATTATTAACATATCGAATGACACCTATTTTTAAATACCTTGTGGACAGAGTTACTGTGACACCCCCAATTTTCATGCATAGGTTGGCTAGATCCATACACAAAAACTAGAAGTATCTTCAATAAACAAAAATAAACACAGATGATAAGACATAAAAAGAGATAGGATAATAAGAGTTGATGATAACACTTATACATGAAAGATCTCACACCCAATACATCCTTGGAATAACTTAAGTTTTCAAATTTATACAACTTGGGAATCCTATAACATGGACCCCTAAACCACACAAACTTACATCAACTACAATAAGACTGAAATCCTACCATGTAGTGGAAGGAAACTGTTGGACCGAGAAGACAGGAGAGATAAATCCTCAACCCTGCGGATGCAATTGCCGAGGACCTGAAATATCAACAAAGGTGGGTCAAACCCACGAGCAAGTACATCTCTACATGATCCCAAACAGAGTACTAAAAACCATCCCCTTTCTCAGTGACACCTATCCCAAAAATATTAATAAATATTAATATATCTTAATATACTTTATATTCCCTAGAATACCACCATGAAAATATAATTAATTTCATAACTTCTATTTATATTTACTAGGATACCACCGTGAATATATAAAACAAATACCATAAATTCCTTCCATTAGTCCAATTCCCATCATCTCCATTTCTAACCATAACCACGTACCCGATAACTCAGTCATGCCGTGACAACTCATCCATGTCCCGCGGTACTAGTGAGACTGCGTTTATTAGTCAACCTACTTGTGGTTCCTTTTTAAATCTCTCGACCACAGTCCTTTTTAATTAAATCTTGTGATTTTACGAATTTATTAATTCATTTGTATTCTTTAATCGGGAACGTATAACAATTTAAGAGGTCGAGCCTGGGGGGTCCAGGGGCGCGCCAAGGTATACGGTATTTTATACGGTCAAAACTATTCATTTATACGGTCGAAAATACGTAATCCAATATAATTCGTAGTGAATCATAATAACATATAAATCCATACACATCTACACAGAATATAATAAATCTCATATATATTCATAGAGATGAACATGGTAAAACAAATTTGTACATATAACTACAAATAAAGGAATATACATATAAACAGAATATATACTATCATATGTAATCATGAATCAAGATCTACAATAACTAATTTATACATGAATGGTTATATATATCATAATTCTATCCATATACACATGATCTATACATATACTCTCGGATCTATACATATATGTATAATATAATATATATCATCATATACGTAAATACCAACATATTTCCGGATATATTCATATATGCTCATATAACTACTGATCTATACATATAACCATATAGGTACGGATCTATACATACATGTTCATATAACTACATATCTACACATATAGCTACGGATCTACACATACATGTTCATATAACTACATATCTACACATATAGCTACGGATCTACACATACATGTTCATATAACTACATATATACATATATAGCTACGAATCTAATCATACATGTTCATATAATTACATATCTACACATATAGCTATGGATCTACACATACATGTTAATATAACTACATATATACATATATAGTTATGGATCTATACATACATGTTCATATAACTACATATCAATACATAATTAAACATGCTAATACTCATAAGTATACATATACGAAATTAATGTATAACAGTTTATAGGAGCACCAAACAAAGGTTACGAATTTTAGTATAAAGAGGAAGAGTAAAACATATGTCTTGCCTGATTTGGAGAGCTTACTACACCATGGATCCAGATCCGAACCAAATACTCGCTCTCTCTCTCTATATATATGTATACGTATATAGGTGAGTGACTAAGAAGAGAGAAGTCTGAAATTCTTCTTAGTCTTAAGAGAATATGTTGAATATCCTTATGATTATATAGGGGAAGCTAGGTTATGACGAATGACCATACTGCCCCTAGATCTACCACAATAACCATCATGCCACTCGTCTTAAAGACTAATATACCCTTATCAGATCTCATAATAACAAAACTTACCTAGTAGTCATAAAATGACTAAAGTACCCTTACTCAAAAATTTAAATACCCACCATGTCATCCAAAATCAATAAAGCAATAACATAATTACAATAATTTAAATACGGGGTATTACAGTTACAGATAAGGTAAAGCTTATTAAAGGTGATTTTTTGTCTAAAGCAGGAAGGGAATTTCTCATAAAATATGTTTTGAGTTCTACTCCAAATTATGCTATGTCTTGCTTTAAACTCCCTCTGAATATCTGCAAGCAATTAAGGAGTAAACTAATGAATTTTTGGGGGAGCGGCAAAGATTCTAGCTCTTCTTTCAAATGGATTAGTTGGGATAAAATTTGTGATTCAAAAGGGATAGGCGGTTTGGGGGTAAAAAATTTGGAAGCTTTCAATCTTGCTCTGCTGTCAAAGATGGCTTGGAGATTAGAAGTAAAAAATGGATCTTTACTTTTTCGTTCTTTAAAGAATAAGTATTTTTCGTCTTGTTCTTTTATGAATGCGGAGTGTCATGGAAGCGCCTCTTGGATATGGAAAAGCTTGATTGCCGCAAAGCCCATTATTAGAAAAGAAAAAAAGATGGAAAATTGGAGATGGTTACAAGGTTAACTGATGGACTGACAATTGGCTACTGGAAAAAGTATGCTCTCCAGTCTCTTCTCAACCTCCAGATAATTCATCAGTGAAATGGGTTACTAATCTTATCAATCATAATTCTAGATGTTGGAATATTAATCTAGTAAAATCGCACTTTAATCTAGAGAACTGCAATAAAATTCTGAAAATTCTCATTCGTCAATTTGGAGGAAAAAATAAAATTGTTTGGGGTTTAAACACAAATGGAAGGTTCTCCGTTAAGTCGGCATACGATAATGCTCTTCAACTGACAAAAAGGGAATCATCTCTTCTACATTTAGGGAGTAGCTGCATTCAAGAGTTTAAGTCAGAATGGAAAGGCCTTTGGAAAGTTAAAACTAATAGAAACATTTCTTTCTTCCTTTGGCAATGTGGGCATGAAAAAATCTCAGTTCTTTTGTATTTGAAAAAGATGAATGTTGTTGATGATGTTACATGCAAATTTTGTGAGTTAAAAGAAGAATCTATTCTTCATCTGTTTTGCTCTTGTCCAACTTCAATAATAGTTTGGAAGCTCAGTGTACTACGACTGGATGTGAGTTCTTATAACTGGTCTTCTTGGAAGAGCTTTTGGATCTGGATTATTGATTCTTTCTTGGGCTCAGATGATGGTGAAAAAAAAGTTAGTCTCTGCTATTTTATTATGTGGCAAATTTGGAATGCAAGAAATGACTAGCATTTCAATTCACGCAAGTGGGATGCCCATCATATCCTGGAAAATGCAATAGGTAACTTTCATGATTTCTGGACTATTTCGTTTCGTGATCGGCCCATCTTTTTTTTATCAATCGATACCCCATTTCCAAAGTTGTGGATTCCTCCGGTTGAAGGTTGTTTTAAGCTGAACATTGACATTTCGTTTAGTCACATTTTCAATGAAGAAGGGGGCAAAGCCATTCTGAGAGATCATAGAGGTTATTCGGTTAAAGTTGCTTCTTGGTTTATCCCTTATGTTTTCAGTGCTGAATCGGCGGAGGCTTTTGTTTTGGAAGAAAGCTTGAAAATTCTTGTGCATTGGGGTTATCAAAATGTGATTATCGAAGGTGATTATAGTTTTGTGATGAATCTCAATCCTAGTGATGATCACGCTGCCATCATTATTGATGATGTGAGATACCTCTTATCTTCCCTTTCGACATTTTCGTTGAGTTGAGTTCACAGAAGTTGTAATCACGCTGCTCATTTGATTAGCAAATGGGTTGTGAGAAGTAAATTGTCCGACTTTCATTGGTATGTCTGGCCCTCTTGGCTCACTGAGCCCGAATTTGTTATTGGTTCCTTTGGGTCGTGATTCTTGTTTATCAATGCAGTTAGGGAAAATAAAAAAAAAAACCCTATATATATTCATCCCCTTTTCTTCTATGTTAAGTATATGTTATATATATAGATGCTATAAATTGTTTGGAGTAAATAATTGAGAAGTTGGATAATTTATAGAATTAAATAGAGTCCAAAAGAATTTAAAGCACTAAAATTTGGTAATGGATGATATTTAGTTGGAGAGTTCTATAAATTTTGAGTTACTACGGGGTAATGTATTCTAATGGATTTATTAGAAGAAGTATTTTTATAAATAGATTATAATGTTATTAATAACATTACTAAAGAGTATGTAATTACTATGTATTATGATAAAAGCGAGGTAACTTTACCATCATATTAGTGAGTTGGAATTGATAAAAGAGTATGTAATTACTTTTACCATATCTATCCCTATCTTTTCGAGAAGCCAAACCTATTAATTAGAATGATGACACAACACTGTTACTAACGAAATAGAAAACACAATCAGTCTACCTTGACAAAACACCGACTATATTATAAAGTAAATGTCAATTTCAAAAAATTGAGAGCTTTGCACCATTTTCACTGTATTAAGGCCACAACAAAGCCCGGGGGCAGTTTGGTAACTTTGTACTCAAATAAATACTAATTTGCAACTTGTTGATGTTGACTCTTCTTCCTAGTTGATGAGTTCTACATTCTTCCCCCACATTTTCCTCTCCCTAGTTCTGTCTATCGTCTTTCCTTTCCTCTCCTCTCATAGCCATGGACCATCAACCTCAAAACCCAAACAACCCAACCTCCATACCCTTCTTCACTCCTGTGGAATTTCTACAACAGACTCAACCTCCAAACCCTAACAACTATACTGTAAACTATCCCTACTTCAATGTCACGGAAGCTCAACCCCAGCACCACAACCCCAACTCTTCTTGCTTCTATGTGATGAATGATCAGTCCCACCTCCATCAACCCGCGAACCCCAACACTTCAAGCTCTCCTATCTTCATAGAATATCAACCTCAGCGTTCAACTGGTGGTTGGAGGTCTTGTGATCAGCCGGCGAGGACACGGTGGATCCCGAAGCCGGAGCAGATGGTTATACTTAATGCCTTCTACGACGATGGCTTAGTCAATCCTGATAGAGAGGAGACTGTGAGGATAAGGAAGCTCCTGGATCCCTATGGTCCTGTTGCAGATGCAAATGTTTTTTATTGGTTCCAGAACCAGCGCTCCCGGAATCGCCGCCGACTAAGGGAAGGTCGTGATAGCCGTGGCGGTGCAGCTCAGCCGAGGGCTAGAAGAAGTGGCGGCGGGGGTGGAGGTGGGGGTGGTGGTGCAATTCAGTGTGAGTATGAGGGTGGTGGCTCTGATTTGATTTATGAGCCCTCGTATCTTCCATCTCCACCTCCCTCTTTTAGCCTTCTTGGTGGTTCTTCCTCAGGCGGTGGCGGTGGCGGTGAGATTGTCGGAAACCACCACGGTGGTGTCGGTGATGCGTTCTCGTGTGGTGGCTCGGAAATTCAACAAAGCTCTGGAGTGACTTATGTTCCGGAAGCTTCTGATGCTTCTAATTTTCACAATCAACCACCTGGTAGAATTGCATGGCCCAATTAGTCTCGTATTCTATGATTTTGTTTCATGCATGAGATATTTGATGACCTTCTCACTCTTTTGTTTTCCTGATAAACAAGGAATACAATATACATATATATATATATATATATATATATATATATGTATATGTATATGTTATTACTTGATTTGGTTGGTGTTGGATTATTTGTATTTGATTTTAATTTGATACAAGGTTCTTTCTCCGGTTAATTTTGATGTTGATTTTTCAGGATTCGTGACAGTGTTTATCAATGGGGTTCAGACTGAGGTTCCGAGGGGACCCTTAGACATGAGAGTGTTTGGTCCAAATTTAGTGCTCTACCGTTCCTCAGGAGTTCCAGTGGAAGCTAATGAGTTTGGATATTCAATTGAGCACTTGGAACATGGTGAAAACTATTTCCTGGTATGTAATAATCATGGTGCCCCAAAATATCTGTATATATAGATGGCCTTTGCTTCTATATATGTATATATAATTTAGATCATAAATGGGAACCATATATAAAATTGTTTAGACTTCTTTCAAAACATGCATCCCTTTTTACTTCATCTTTCAAAACCTGCATCTTTTTTTACTTCATCTCCTCTCTCTCTCTCTATATATATATAAACATAATTATATATATATATATATATAGATGGCTTAGATTCTATATATATATATATGCATATTTACATAAAAAAAAATGGGAACCAAAAATTGGTTTAGACTCATCTTTCAGAACATGCATCTCTCTTTACTTCCTCTCTCTCTTTTATTTGAGCTCAGAGATTATTTTGGTTGTCTTGGGAGATCTGTTTTGGAAATATTGTTATACTTACTAACAATTACTTGGTCATGATGTAAATGCTTCCTCATGTTTAATAAAGTTAATTAGATACTTAATGAGTTCAATCATGAGTTAATTCTCTAACGCCTAGTCTAGGGAATTTTTGGAATTCCATGAAGCTTCTCTCTCTTTCTCTATATGTATATATGTGTTGCATATATAATATATTATTACATGAAGCTTCTCTCTCTCTCTCGGTGAGGACAATATTGGGTGGTCTCTGTGGAGTCCACCAAGACAGCCTATAATTGATATAATAATTTTGGTTGCAGATTTCAAGGCCCATGTAAAAGAGGTTTTTAAAGCTTCACCGACCAATATGAATATGAGCTTCTTCAAAGAGGATTCAACAATTTAGAGAAGAATTTACTAAAGATCTCCAGAAGAAGAAAAGTTTACTTTCTTTTAAGTCTTTGCTTATATGTTTTGTTTCCTTAGATATAAAGGTTGTGTTATTTTTCTTGTTTTATCATAAACTAAACTATATCCCCTATATATATGTTCTACGTACTATCATACCAACCTAGCTTGAAGAGACCATGTATCAGCAGTTCTTTTGTTCTGTATCAGGCTATCAGCTAATACTTATACCTTTTATATATGAATATATATATATCAGTGTGTTATTATATGGATGTGTTGGTAAAGGATTGGTAATTTTGTGACAAATTAATTTCTAGCTCATTTATATATGAAGATTTAAAGTGATTGAAAAACTTTGGATCAAATAAACATACTTGGAGCAAAATGGCTCTAAGCCCATATGCGCTTATTTAATTTGTTACACTATTTTATAAATTTGGACTAGCTATGATTTGTTTCTCTAGTTTTATGTGATGCCTTTTCATATTTGTACTATGATTTATTTATCAATATTATTACTTTGAAAACACATGCAAGTTTGGGGCCGGTTTGAGTTTTAATTTAATTTTTATGGGTATATGTGTTTTGACTAAGTTGTACTTAAGGAACCAACATTTCCTTTATTGTTACATTTAGGTCGCCTATTTTTCTTTCCCCATCAAGTTAGAAATCACATATACTTTACAATATAGTATGGTGTTGTTTGGCACATGATTTTAGTGTCAAATTTATGATTTTGGTGTGAAAAGTTTAGCTTAATTCTTGTTTGGTGGTTTAGTTTTGGAGCCAAAATATAAAACCATAATGTACCAAATGGTTGATTTTCTACACCATCTTTTGACATGGTTTGCATGGTTTGGAGCCAAAATGTTAAACCATGCTATGTGTGAGCGAGTGTGTTGTGTTATATATATATATATACACACACACACATAATCATATTACATATATATTTATTTAATTAAAAATATTATTTAATTAAATTAAATAACTAAATAAAAGTTACCAAACAATAAAAATCAATTATTAATTAATAATAAATAAATATTGAGTAATAAATATTTAAAAATAAGAAATAAGGTAAAACCAAATAAATAACAAACAAAAATATTATAATTATTAATTAATAATAAATAAATAAATAAATATTGAGTAATAAATATTTAAAAATAATAAATAAAGTAAAACCAAATAATATATAAACAAAAATATTATAATAAATAATTAATAAAAATATAATAAATATTTAAAAATAATAAATTAATTAAAACCAAATAAATAATAATAAAATAAAGTAAAACCAAATAAATAATAAACAAAAATATTATAATAATAAATTAATAAATATTGAGTAATAAATATTACATAAATTAATACCAAATAAATAATAAATAAAATAAAATCAAGTAAATAATAAACAAAAATATTATAAATAAATAATTAATAAAAATAATACCAACTCTACAAAATTTCATTCCATACCAATTCTACCAAACATGGTTTGGTTTTTCAGCATTATTTTTTCTCATACCAAAACTATCTGCACCAAACATAATTTCAGTTCAAAATAAAATCACACCAAACCCAACTCAACCCAATCCAAATCAAAATTAAAAACCAACACCATACCGCACCGGTTGCCAAACAGACACTTAGTATTCGTCAAGGTAGAAGTGATTTTTCTTGTCTGGTTGTGTTTTTCCAAGTGCAGGTAGAATTATAGGGTTTGCTTGGTCTGTATCTTTGAAAATTGTTCTAGAGAATTCTGAGAATAAAAAATTATTTTCTGAGAACAATAAATTGACAGACATTTTTATAACTGAGTTTCGATTCCAGCATTATTTTTGTACAATTTTTTAATTTTTAATTTTTTAAAAATAAAAAATTATTTTCAAAAATACAAACCACTCGTTTTTTTCTCTTTCGACTTTCTTGTGGTATTCTTTAGGACAAAGCAGCCGTTCAAGATTTGAAATTCATACATGGATCATTGTGTTCATAATAGCAACATGCTGCATATATCTAATAACCAAGGGCGGTGTGTGCATTTTTTATCATTCAACAGATAAATAAAAAATCATGATTATAGTGCATGTTCTTGATAGCATCATGCATCATAATGCAATGATCAATGTCATGATTATTACATATATGTTCATGATAGCATCATGCATGCACCACAAACTGCATGTATAAATTAAGACAATGATCATCACATATCATGCACATAGACATAAGTTGCACTATATTTTTGTCTCAAGCTTATGAGTGATTGACTATCTAATTCATTTTGTTTTTCCCTTACCACTATTTAATTTCTGCTTTAATATCTTGTATTCACATGACATCATTGAAGAATAGCAATCATTCCTCCCAATGTTTCCGGTGCCTTTATAAATTTGGATAAAATCACAAAACTCTTCTCCTTCTGACGAAAAATTCTAAATATCATAAAATTTATTTAATGACGTAATCATGATTGATTTGGATGCATACGAAATTATTAAATCTTATACCATTGTTTTTTTTTTTTTTTGGCTAAATTTATACCATTTGTTTTCATTTGTGCCGTTATATAACTTTGTATAAAATAATTGAACTATAGCCCGCAAATTTCAATACTTTAGAAGGTCACATGTGTAATAAAATAGACCATGATTATAATAAAGTAGCCCAAACTAGTGTTTAAAGTCCACTACTGTTTAGCAATAGAGACTAGAGAGCTGTTTGTTCAATCTTTCTTTAGGTGACAGTTTGGGCTTCATAGCCAAGCCTTTCTACTCTAGCAAGTCATTGACTCATTATGTGGTGTTTATATTCTTAAAACCCAAACATGTGATTAATGAGCCACCGACATACCTCTATATATATACTTTAGTAAGATTTCTTACATTAAGCGGAAGAACTTTCTCAAATCCGACTTTAATTGAGTTAATTTGTTCTCTCACAAGATGAATTTTTGTTCATCAAATCTTCACCGATGAGAGAACAACTCGACTAAATTTTTTTTTCTCAAATTCAAAGAACAATGTTGAGGATTTTATTTTAGCCCGTACGATTAATCCATGACTTTAAATAACTTAAATTTAGTATTTTTTAAGTGAGTCTAAAATATCGAATTCAAGTTCCACTCGTTTATTTAAAGAATCATAAATGTTAGAACTAAAATGAATTAGAAATAACAGATTTTATAAGTGCTACTATTCTAACTTTATAAATATTTATAATTAATTAACTTTTTATTTTTATTCCAACAAAACATGCTCTTTGAATCTGAAATTTCAAAGTCACAATGGCTTGAAAAACACAAGTCCGTGACAAGTTTTTACCTAACAAAGCATGTTTGAAAAATTACACTTTACTTAGTAAGTGTTAAAGTAGTATAATCAACTTTTTGAAGTGACACGTGCATTAAAATAATCTTAGAATAAACTCAGTTAAGAAAACAACACTTATCTTTAAAAAAGTTTTATGATGCACATCACAAAGAATTTTGTATGGGTCCCATCTAAGTCAATCACATAGATAAAAAAAAGGACACCAGTCTAGTATCTCTAATTTAAAACATCTTTGTAACTTTTGACTCATAAATTTGTGTTCTAATGAAGTAATAAAATTAGTTGAAGAGTTAGATTTATTTAATTTTTTGACGAAATACTTCAAAAATTAAATCTAATTTATTAAGACACCGACCTAAGTCTTTCAAAGTGAAATACATGTGATATACTACTTTATGATTTGATATTTAAATTGAGTGAAGGACGGTCAATTTGGTACAAAGAGGCCATATTGTATTCCATAAATAAATTGTACTAAATGAAGCTCATTACATAGGTAACAAACCACACATATACATATACATGTATATGTATAATAAATATTCTCCCCTTAAAGCATGGTCAAAAAAGTAGGCCAATCACGCAACAAACAGCATTAAAAAGTCATGAAAGCTGGCTAGGTTCATTGGTTTTTGTCAGTCTTTGAGACACAGCTTTGGCTTTGCCTCATGCAATACAACACTCAACATCACACACAGCACTTGGACGAGTCCAAAACCTAGTAGTGACTTCAAATTTTTTTATTAGCTTTTCTCACTGATGTTTCACTTTTTTCCTTTTTTGGATCTGTATATGAAGAAAAGACCACTTTTTTAGCATACCATCATAGACTCATATGAGAAAATGCATTAATAGCTAACCATTTTTTTCTTCCTTCTATGTCCTTCACTTATTACAATTTGATAATACTCTTAAAAACTTCAAGTCTTGGCTTCTCTAAATACAAGTTCCAAAATTCACCATCTTTAGGTGGGTCCAACTCCAAGGAAATCAATGAATTGCATGGCCTCTTTCTTCTCATTCTTGGTCCTGGTATTGGCAACTGACTCAGTTGCTGAAACATCTGAGTTTGAATCAGAGTACTGACCACATTGGTCCACTTTCACTACCATGCCCGCTGGCCTAGGTCCATACAACTGGACAACACCTACATTTCTCATTGTCACCACTTTTTTCTCTGCAGATGTTCCTACATCCCCCAAAAAATTAAGAGTTAAAACATGATGATGAAAGTTTTAACTAAGTACCTACTAAATTTAAAACCAAAAAATTACACTGGGTGAATGCTATTTTATTATATATAGTTAATATCGGTCTTAAAAATGAATACAGGACATGTTGCGGTATTGGTACTCGTACCATCACCCTCTAAAAGTGTTATGAATCAGGTGTGGTACGCGGATTCGTAACACTTTTGGAAGTAACCACTTGCTAATACTTCTCATTTTCATGTTTAAGGCTGATAGTATGTGAGTAAGGTAAACCGTTGTCACAACATAGAGTCAGGTAAACTGTTGTCACAACATAGATCAATACCGCGACTACAAATCATGATACAGGTAGACCGTTGTCACAACATACCGATACAGCGACTACAAATCATGTTACGAAGAATTATGTTTCAAATAGAGAGGTAAAGACTACACAATGGCAAAATATTTTGAACAAAAAAGAGAGAGAGGAAACAGATATTTATACCCAAGTGGAATCCATAGTGCTTCTGAAGTGGATTGAACCTGGTGAGAAGAGCAGGAGGCACTTTGATTGAAGAGTGAGTGAGGGAGAGATTAGTGCATGTTGAGACAGATTCATGATCAAGATTGTTGTTGCTAGAATTGGTTGAATCACTGCATGCATTGTGTGGGTATTTAGGAGAAAAAGAAGAAGAAGAAGAAGAATTTCTTCTCCTCCTATACAAAAAAATGTTGCGGTCTCTGAACTTTCTACCCAACATCACATGCCAGTGGTTCTTGACAGCATTGTCAGTCCTGCCTGGGAAGAGCCTAGCAATCAAAGCCCATTTGTTGCCATACATTTTGTGTGCACCCAAAAGCCTCTCCTCTTCCTCCTCACTGAATGCCCTCTTGTTTATCCTTGGATCTAGCTGGTTAAACCATCTTAATCTGCAACTTTTACCTAAACCCAAAAAAAAAAAAAAAATATATAAATTGAAATTGAAATAGAGGTAATATTTTGCTATTAGGAGGGTCTCATATCATATTTAGTTGAGTGTATCTAAGTGAAGAGTGTCTTCTATTTTCATATTGTTCAAACTCATTCTTGTGATAAACTAAATAAATGGAGCCTTGGTTGGAGGTAATATGTTACATATATTTGATTTTCTTTGATCCGAACAAGCTATGAACTTGTGCATTATTCTTCCTCAAAATTTCTATATATATATATATACATACATACCCATATACATTTATAAATAAAAAAAAGCTATTTGGGGGTGGGGATGATATTATGTACCTGATCTTCCTTGAAGCTTTTCAGCAATCATGTTCCAGTTTTGAGGACCAAACTGGGCAACAAGTTCTTTGAGCTGGGAGTCTTCATGTGGTCTCCAATGGCCTCTGGCACAGAGCTTTGAGGAGTGCCCATTTTTCCTCTGATCAGTTTCTTCATCCCCAAAACACCCATCATCTGTACTCCACTTACTTCCCCTGACTTCTCCCACTGCCCATTTGAGACTCTCTCTCTCTGCAACATGGTTTGCAGAGAGAGAAAGCAAATGATGATCAACAGGAGGAGCCATAAAGTTCATGCTTTGAAACCCAGTGAGCCTATCACCATCATGATTGTTCATATGTTCAAAACTCATTCGATAAAAATAAAAAATAAAAAAAAGCCCAGATGAACCCAGGAGTTAAAATGAGAGAAAATGAAGGAAAACTCCAAGAATCCAATGTGTTTTGGCCTTGATCACTGGTACAAAATGCCACAAAAACAGAGGAAAACAGAGGCCTAGTTGTGACTGACAGAAGCAAAATAATGACCAGAAAACAATTGGGTTTCTCTTTTAATCCTCTCAAATGACTACAAAATCACAAGAAATGAAGAAAAGATTTCATTTTTTTTCATGCCTTAACACTCTAATCTTTTGTTTTTTCTTTTTCTTTTTTTGTCAAAGAGAAGAAAAAGGGACGGTTACACTGCTAATTTGCAAGGAATAAAAAAGGTTTATGAATCAGGGAACAGAAAGGAGAAATGGGGTTTTAGAGTGGAGAAAAAGAAAGCTAAAGAACAAAAAAGGAACGGTCGGTTGAGCCCATACAACCCTGTTTTTACTCTGTTTTTTTCCTCTCTATAACGCATGATCTGAGGTCAGGGGTACACCTACACACCTACTGATGTGTGTGTTTCTCTCTCCTCTCTCTTTCTCTCTCTAGAATATAGTGTGAAGTGTTCGTTCATGCAAGTCGAGAGCCGCACGTGTGGTTCGTGCTTTGGGTGGAGAGCCGTTACTGTTTCTCTCTCGATGTTGGAGAAAAACCAGAATCTCTCTCTGTTTATGTGAGCCCTTTTTAGCTTTTTTTTTTTTTTTTTATCAAAAGGAAAATTACATTAAAAAAGATAGTGCAAGAGTCATAAAACACCACCCCCACCACCTGCAATCAGTACTATATTTATCTTTCTATATATATGTTTATATCTACATATAAATCTTTACATCTCTATAGTAATTAAATTATTTTGTAGTAATTTTGGATACATTTTATATCTCTTTTATTATATTAAGGTAAATTACTCTGACCTCCCCTGAAATTTTGCATAATTACTCTCAGATTAAAATTTGTATAAATTTACTCTGACATCTCCTATAAGATTAATATTACATTATTATTTTTGTGCATTTACTAAAATACACATAACTTGAGTGTTTTAAACTGAGTAATTTATGTTAAAATAACCAAAGCAACTTGCATGGGAAGGGATAAAGATATTTTGAATGTTGTCAAATGATGGGTATTTTAGTAGTTTAAATGATAGGAGGTCATTAGACATGCAAATCATAAATTAATTCAGTTTAAAACACTTAAGTTAATGGTATTTTACAATATACACAAAAATGTTAATGTAATATTAATCTTACAGGGGATGTCAGAGTAAATTTATACAAAATTTAATCTGAGAATAATTATATAAAACCTCAGGGGAGATGAGAGTAATTTACCCTTATATTAATTTTACTCTACCATTGAAACCAAAGAATAAATATGTTATAAGACAATATAACATGGCAGAGCGGTGAACGCAAATGTCACTACATTTAATTAGAACTTTGACTACATGTAAATTTTTTATAATACAATATATCTATCTATTGTATTCAATTTCAGACAAATCTGTGGTTTCGATCTTAGATGCCATAGTCATTTTTGAGTTCAACAATGTTTTAGACTGCATCGGTGGGTGAACTCAAAATAATACACTACAATTTTTTTATTTAGTAGATTTGGTATTGCATAATTAGGTATCACTTGGAGAAACAAATTCGATCTAAAATATCTATAAAGCTATGTTTGAAAGCTTGTATAAATACTAATTTATTTTAACTGAAACTTAAATAATTCTGTTAAAAAGAATGGAGGACCTAGATATTCACTTTTGAACCGGGTAGTGTAGGTTTTAATAAAAAGAAAAAAAATTCCTTTCCTCCCTTATTATTTCTCTGAAAAGAGAAACTCCACATTATGGTTTTTCATTTTTGTTCTCAAATTTACTACAAAATTTATTTTCTTGAAGTGAACCCAAGGCCCTTAGCATTTCCACATACATGAAAATTTTCATATTTAACGAAAAATAAAATAAAACTATCTACAGTAAAAAAAAAAAGAAGGATCTGGACCATTCTTTTTACTATTATTATTATTATTATTTTCCTAAAGAAACACGCACCAGTATCTCTTGTTCCACAATGTGTAATGTACACCAAATATCTATCATTTTCGACAAAACTAATTTACAAGAATCCAAAACTAATTTACAAAGGAAAACATAACTGCTGAGTGTAAATCTTCCAATATTAAAATCATGATGGAGAAAAAGGTGAGAAAAAATATCTCCGATTGACCCAATGAATCTACAACAATGTAAAAATAGATGAAAGCAACTCAAATGTTTAATTGGTCACTATATAAACAACCTTTACACAAACAAAACATCACACCGAAAGAAAAAGAAAAATTTACTCTGAATCTTCTTCATTGGCACCGGATGAAGAGATATGATATCAGTTTCCAAAAACAATTTCTAAAAAATTATAAAAACTAACAATTTAATATTTAATTAGGAAAATAGGTGAAGATGCAGGGATAAAGAAATTTTATAACATTATGATTAGTTTTTTTTCGAAAAGAAAGATTCAGGAAAGAGGTAACGTTGGGTATCCAATTTGACCGTCTCTGTCTCTTCCATAACTCCCGCAGTTGACCCACCCGTTTTAGTAGTTTCTATTCAAAAAAACTATTATATAAGATACATTTGTTTATATTTAAGTTAATTTCATAATTTATCTATATGCATTCTAATAATACATATATCTCACATCTATAAACTAATTCAAAGTATATAAATGTACCAATGTTTTCTAAAAATCAAATATAATGTAACAACGTGTTTTTAAAATCAAGTATAACAAAAACTTTGTTACAATGTAGCAAAGTGTTTTGAAAAATAATATGAACTACATTTATTAGCCCAATTCTCTATAAATAAAAAGAGAGAAAAAAAAAATGCACTATAATGATTTAAAAGTGCAAAAATAGGAAATCTAAGTAAAATACTTTCACAGCTCATGTTCATGTGAAGTAAGGACTCAGGAATGGATTAACTAAAATCAGAGGTTTTAACACAAAGTTTACCAACCTCTAAACTATGTGAATCAGATAAAAACCAAAATATATTAAACCAAAACATACTTCTACTACTAAACCATTTAGATGAGGAAATCAATGCCCCCAGTCTCCTATCTCCAACTATGAGAAGAATATGTGATCTAGCATGTTTAAAATATGAGCTTCTAATATAAACTTCAGAAAGAAGAGAGATCAAAGGAACTTAAGGTAAGGGTTGGTCAATCACTCAAGCTTGCAGATAACCTTTCTCCTCCAAGTAAGTAACAACTTGCCCCGTCATTTCATGCGGGCTAGGGCAAACTCCATCCTTCTGCTGTATTTCAATCTACATAGCAAGAAAGGTTTCTTAGTTTCAAACATATAGAACGAAGACAGTATTGGAGACGCACAAATGAATTTAGCAATGTGTCGAAATAGAAATCTCCTAGCACAATTTGTTTGCGTCATTAGGCGTACGCACCTCACAATTTAAAGGTGCTTCGTAAGGATCATCTATACCAGTAAATCCTGCAATGTCGTAATTTTTTTAAATGAAAAATTTTAATACACCAAATGTGCAATAAACCCAATCAATCAGGAGAAACTATTCCTACTTTTAAAAAGAATCAACACAGAGAATATATAGCAAGAAGCAACTACTATCTTTACCAGCATATGCAATCTAGTATTTCTGTAATTAATTCAAATTCACAATTGAGTAAAGAAGTGAAATTTACATCAGCAAATAGCAGTAGTTGGTACTTCAACAACAAACACATTTTATTACCAATGCGACTTGAAACTTGGACTCTTGAAAAAGGTAAGAGAAGGGTAAGGGATAGGAAAAAAAATTTCAATGCTTCAAGTTCTGAGTGATAATTTTACCGGTTGTTAACTTCAAATGTTTTTCAGCTGAAGGCCAACACAAATAGCTAAATAAAATATTTGCAATGTTATGTGCCAATGTCGATTTTTCATTTCAACTATTTCTGCTTTCCTTGTAAAATATTCTGAAGTCTTCATGTCAATTTGTAATATATTTTGTCTACCAATCCACGCGACGATGCAAATATATAATGCAACCTACAGGCAACTCATGGTTGCAAATAGTCACCCAAGGCTGCACAAGAGACATAATAAAAGTCACACCTTTAATCTTTCCAGCACGTGCAAGCTTGTAAAGCCCTTTCGGGTCTCTTCCTTCACATACTTCTAGAGGCATGTTCATGAAAACCTATGAAAATAGTTATAAAGTCATTCTCATCTTGAAGAAAAAATTCAATCTGGTCATGGAAAGAATTCATCAAATGGAGCCTTGCCTCAATAAAATCCGCATCTGTGAACATTGCACGGCAGGCATCACGGTCCTTTCTATAAGGAGATATCAGACTAGCAACACAGATTAAGCCAGCATCCGCAAAGAGCTTTGCAACTTCTCCTAAATTAAATTAGAAATAACCTAGTCAGAAACAGGGGACGAAAGCACCATAAAATCAATACCTCATGCTTCACAAAAGTTAACGATATATATATATATATATATATATATTGTCATTGCTTGCATAATTTATGAACCATGAAATGCAGCTGGAACAAGCACGAGTTCAAAATTTGTGACGTGTCCAATTTGTCAAAGTGTTTCTTCCTTGACAAGCCCCTCTAGAATAAATTTAACATGATATCCCAACACTGGTAAAGTTGCGCTAGCTCATGAGACATTCAGAGTAGTAGCATTTATTTCTGAATCAGCGAATGACTGAACAGATCCTAATAACTTCTGGAAAAAGGAATACTTCTCTCTGTTTTCCCAAATTTGGGCAGCTCCCAAATTTTGGAAACCTCGGGATAAATTTGACATGATACCCCAACACTGGTGAAGGTGTACCAGCTAACGAGGCATGAGGCATTCAGGGTAGTAGTACTTGAATCTGTATCAACTACCGACAAACAGATACTACTAACGTCTGACTTCTCCAACACACATTGATGAGTATAAATCGACTGTTTAACCAATGAAAGTGACTGCATAAGCATATCCATAAGGAATGCAGAGCATATCATCTCTATAATATATCGATGAAACTACCAATACATGATTTAACTATATGAAACTCCAACTTTCAGATGAACCCAACTTAGGTTCAGAAGTATAATTCATTCAAAAAAAACATACTCACCAACCCTGCGTATATTTTCAATCCGATCTTCTGGTGCAAAACCAAGATTCTTATTTAATCCATGCCTGAGGTTGTCTCCGTCAAGAATGTAAGAAAGTTTTCCCCGGGAGTGTAATTCTCTGCCTAGGGAGCATGCAAGTGTGCTTTTCCCTGTTTAACATGGACAAAATTATACAAGAGTTGGGATAAACAAGAACTACACAGCACAGTTTGTAGCTACTAAAATTATTTTACACTTTTGATTCTTCCCTGCAATTCCTCCCCCACAATTGAACATCAGCAATATAGATTTATTCGTAAATGGCTCGTCCAAACAACTTGCAAATTTTCTCATATTGTACATTATTGATTTACAGAACTAAAGGTTCCATCAATAATTTGTTTCTCAAATAATGTTTTTCACACTCACAATCAGAAGCTTGGCCCTACAACGTCCATACTAAAAGGTACAAATTCTATAGTTTTCATAAAGAAAAAGAAAATACAGGTAAATGAGGTGAGGGTATCAGATAATCAAGTTGGTATATGCTTGAGATAGTCTACAAAGGTATTTTTCTTTTCTAAGGATAGACGGAAAGGTTTAGAAAGAAGGAAATGTACCTCAGTTTGTAACATAACTGAAAGAAAGTATACGATCAAAGGTCACTACAACGACAAATGGAGAACATCAAAAAGGAATATCAAGCTGCATTGCCTGACCAATTAGCGTAATCACTGCATTTTGAAACAGATTATGCTTACAATAATTACCAGAACTGATTCCTTATCTTTTTGGAACGAACTAGTAAATGAACTTACCAGGAATTTTAAAGAGACATTCAATTTCTAATGTTAAAACTAACTAAATAACAAAAGGAGCGCTAAGAGTTAGACCTATAATTGTAAGCTTGGGGAAATTTACTTTAAGGATATGCAGGAGTGCACAAATAACATATGACATACATGAATTGCAGTACTGGTACAATTAAGAGAAAGAAGCAAAAATAACAAAACCGACAGTTGGTGAAATAGAAGAAATAATAAAACTAACAAGAATCATATACATTAAGCTTGGTGTCACTATAAAATCAAGCTACATGGGACCATTAATGTATAGCAAATGTGATATATTCTTTCCCTTCATTGAAAAATTATGTCACTATGAAATTAAGTATAAGAAGGTTAAAAAGAGTGTTAGTAAAAAAGGTGATTAAAAACATGAGTTTCTATTTCTTAACAAAGGACATGACTCCAGATAAAGAAGAAAAGCAAAAGAAGGCTTCATGCTAGCTGTTGGTACGAGCATCACATATGAATCGACACATATGGTCCAGATGTCAGATTTATTAATATAAGACAAGCCGCAGCAAAAACAGAATTAAACCTGATCCGCTAAGCCCTGTGATCCAGACTACGCATCCCTGTTGGTTAAGTAGCTTTTGCCTTTCAAGCTTCCCAACTGGAAATTCGTTCCAAAAAATATTTGTTGAATTTCCCACTGTAGACATCAGAAATATCTTCTCTCTCTTATCTGTTCATGTATAAACATACAAAATCAAGGATATTGTTAAACTGGAATCAGTGCTTGATGATAATGTTGAGGACGACAATGATGATGATGATGGAAAAAACTTCAGAAAAACTAAACTTGAAAAGCTAAGAAGCAGTCACACAAATAGCACTTTTTAATCAAATTGGTACAAGCAGGACATTTGCACTGCCAAAATTCTCTTGCTCCACTCGGAAAGAAATGAAAAGAAAAAGGGAGCAAGATTAAATTCCAGACTTTGGTATTTGAAGTGAACCAAGAAATAGAATATGCAGATATTTCGACCTTGTCAAATGGGACAAAACCAAAGGGGGACAAAACCAAAGGTGGACACTCACAACCAATAGACAGTTCATAGCATCATATTTTGGATCCAAGCATGTATTTCCATCCATTGTTGTTAAAATCATGGTTCAGATTGTAGAATCTTACGAGCCTACAACCCCAATTGCCTAATCCATCCTAATTTCATAAACAACTCTGGGATGTAAAATTGAGAGTGAGACCAGTCCGATCTTGTTGAACCTACGAAATCATGTAATTTTGTTATTTTTCTAAATTTACTTGGGCCTACACCCCATTTTGGGCAAATAAACTTAATCGTTTAGAAAATAACTGTTTAGCCTAATTGCATTGAATTAAATTTAAGAAACAGAAATTAGAGACTTGACATCGAATGTAGACACATCCACCTTTTAAAGGTATAGTTCAAATTTAAGTGTTTGTCTTGTGTCTTATTTTTTATTGTTCGAATGACTCGTGTTAATTGTAGCTTTATTCTCAACTTGTATCAAATATATTTGATTATAATTTGTTTTTTGCTATTTTTTTTTAATAGTTTAGTAATATCTTATGATCTTCGATGCTGTCCTACGAATCAAATCCTATGGACCCATTATCGAGCCTACACAGAATCCCAATCTTAACAAGCTTGTTTCCATCATGATAAACAATATACATGTTAGACTCACACCCTCCCTCTAAAAATATTAATTTGGCCCTAACTCAAGAGACCAACATTCTCTCTTAAATATCAACATACATTTTTTTATAGGTAAATACCAGACATACTTGCAACCACTCTAACAAAATCATATTGTTCTTCCACAAAACAAACCAAAATTAAGACCCATCTTTTCAAACAATAAAATTAATGTCCCATGATCACAATGCAGCAGTTATACATATATTTATAATTACATATATAACAATGTTTTGGGAAAACGCAAATCAGATATCCCAAATTAGACGTCCAATAGATTCACAAACAAACCAAATGACATACATCATAAAGTGTACATAATCAATGTAAATGAATCATTTAAACATTGCATCAAAATATATACATATATATATATATATACACAAACAGAGACGAGAGAGAGAAAAAAAAAAAAAAGTACCTCTGCGATGGGATGCCTTGGAATTTTCTTGTGTGGAGAGAGTGTGTGTTTGTGTGTGAGAAGAGGAGGTGGTTTTTTAAGGAAGAGAGAAATTTGGGCTTTCCTTTTCGGGTTTTGAATCTGGACGCCTTTTTATTCATTTCGCTCCGCACACTTCACACACACACACACTTCCACTTCTCGTGTTTATTTTTCGCGTGTTCCCATTAATGCGACGGTGACTATTTGATATATAATACCGTATGATTTAAGCCCTTTATTTAATTTTAATTTTTTAAATATATACGCGTTTAAATATGTGAAATACTTGAGTCCGATTATTTTATTTTATTTTTTTTAGAATTAAAAGTTGAAACAAAAGGTAAAATCGGAATTTTTAGATTCTCATTCTTGAAAGCAACTATAAGTTCAAATAGGAAAATTTTGATCCTCATAGGTTAAAAATATTGAGACTTAAAATGATGAGTGAGATTCATGCGAACCATTTGCGTTTGATTTGAAAATTGATTCTTGGTAATCAAATAAATTTAACACATCAAAAATAATAATTGCATAATTAGAATTTTATTATTATTATTATTTTTAATGTTAAGTAACTCACACACCCAACACACTCACATACTCCCACATGAGCTCATAGGGCTCTACCCTGACCTCCCTTTGGGGAGGAAACAAGGTTGGTCTTGAGAGTGCAAAAAATTTGGATCCCTAGGCAAGATTAAATGTCAAAAAAAATTTGGGGGGCAAGATTCACTTCCCACAATACAAATCCTTAACTAAAATTTTTGGGGGGAGGCTTTGTTTAATTTTTTTGAAAGCCAAAAATTTTGGAGCCCTAAGCGAGATTGAAGGCCAAAAACTTGTATCAAAATTATCACCAAACTCACATTCCAAACAAAAATTCCAAAATTTTGAATTAGAAAAATCAAAATTAAGCAACGATGATGACATTAACATTAATGAAGATGAGATGTGTTTACTCTTAACCAAATCAACTTTGGTGGTGTAATGGTTAAAATAATTCATGGCCCAACCGAGATGGGCCATAGGACGGATGGGCCGACGACTGATGGGCTAGAGACCGATGGGCCGTAGGCATATGGGCTGCAGACAAATGGGATAAGGAAATAATGGGATTAACGAAAGTTCTAGAAGATGAGTGACCCCCAAGACAAGGAGTAGTCCAGTTATGGAATAAAGAGTCCAAAAAGGGTTAAATTTATCAAATCCCTTGATTTAGGGGATTGATAAACCTGGGTACATGGGCTTGGCCCATTTATCGCAATTGTGTATAAATAGAGGACTTTGATTAATGAGAAAGGATCCATTTTTTATCCCAATTTATATTGTGTAACTTTTCTGCATTTACACAATTGGCGCCGTCTGTGGGAAACCCTATTATTGAAATCATTTTTTCAATAAGTTTCTCACCCTCTGCAAAAGAGCTAAGATTCGTGCCATCAATGGTGATCACACGTTCACAACAGACCGATTTACCTCCAAACGGAGGCCAACAACCAGAAGACCCGATAAGACGAGCCCTAGAGGAGAGGACTACCGAGTTAGAAAGGCAGAACGTTGTATTGGCTGCAAAATTGGCTCAACTGCAGAACCCACAGGAGGACCATGAGGATGAGCAGTCCGGCCAGCGTGAACGATCTGTAGGCCGCCAGACAGACATGGATGACCGGCCCGCTAGAGCCCATAACGATCGTGAGGAAAATGCAGAGTCATCCCTACAGGTTCTTGGGGTACATAACCCCGAGGAGGTCCTGACCATGAAAAAACTGGAGGAAATCATGTCCAGATTCCAACGGAACGTGCTTAGGGATCTGAAGATACAGACCCCGATCGATCTGGCATCCGAGGCATCCATAGACGCCGTTCAGACACCGTTCACCGTCTCGATCACCAGCGTGCCCTATCCGGAAAGGTTCAGATTACCGAAGTTCACCCTGTTCGATGGCACAAAAGATCCAACGGAACACATCTACCACGTTCATACCAAGATGAATGTTTACAACGAGAACGAGGCCTTGTTCTGCAAAGTTTTCCCCACCAGCCTGACCGAAGTAGCCCTCTTGTGGTTCAGAAAACAACCACCCCGATCGATCGGTAGCTGGCTCAGACTCTGCGAATTATTTATTGCCCAGTACTTCGGCAATAAAAGGCAGAAGAAGACTATCTCCAGTCTGTTCACCATGATCCAAGAGAAGGGCGAATCCCTGAAAAGTTTTGTCTCACGGTTCAATGTGGAGATGTCTTCGATTGACAACTGCGATCAGCATTCAGTTGTCGAAGCCTTCAGAATGGCCCTGATCCCTGGATCCAAGTTCCATCAGTCCCTAATCAAGCGGCCACCAGCCGATATTGGAGAGCTCAACTCTAGGGCACATGGGCACCTCCGAATAGAAGAGGAATTGGCCATACGACAAAGAAGGACCGCCTTTGCAACAGTAGAGGCCAGAGCATCCAAAACTTCCAGGGTAAAAAATCGGGCACCAGACCGGAAGAGGCCAAGCGCTCCTCCTGCTCCTTCCCCAGTCCCAAAGAAACGACCAAGGTTTGAGGAGAAGGTCACCCCCTTAAAAGTGACCTTGGCAAAGCTGTACCAGGAGACAAAGAGCAAAGGAATCTATCGATCACCACCCCCCATCAGACAGCCGATGGACCAAAGGGATATGTCGAGGCACTGCGCCTTCCATGGCGAATACGGGCACCACGCTAACGAGTGCAGAAGCCTCAGGAGACAGGTGGAAGCTATGATTGCAAAAGGAGAACTAACCGAGTATGTTGCCAAGGAAGGAGCCCGATCAGATCAAGTGTCGCACGTTCCTACCAAGGGAGCTATGGGACAACCCGTGCGGGTCATTCATATGGTCCATGGAGGGCCCAGTCGATCAGAAGCGGAAGAAACCCGTAGATCACAGATGCGGCAAGCCCAGAAGTTGCGAAGGGTTGGTGAGGTCACCGAATTCCGAAGCCCGAAAGAGGATACCCGGATTATTTTCACCTCTGCAGATATGCGGAATATTCAGACACCTCATGACGACCCCCTGGTTATCTCCCTCATGGTCTCCAACTGCTTGATCAAGAGGGTAATGGTCGATCCAGGAAGCAGTGCCAACATTATCACAAAGTGGGCCTTTGAGAAATTGGAAATCAGCCCCCAGGAAATAGTCCCCTCCAGAAGCCCGATAGCAGGATTCGATGGAAGAATAGTGGAACCAGTGGGGGAAATCCAGCTACCAGTAACAGCAGCAAGACTCACACTCCGAGAGGCTTTCGTGGTGGTGGATGTCAAACCTTCCTACAACTTCCTCATGGGAAGGGGATGGATCCATCGTATGCACGGAGTCCCTTCGACCATGCATCAGGTCATGCGGTGTATTGAACCGAACGGAGTTGACGTAATCAACATCAGGGGCGATCAGATAGCAGCAAAGGAATGTTATGCGGTCACTATGAAAAGTCTAAAAAGAAGGACGGAACCGAAACCAGGGTCGCAGTCTAAGACAACACCTGATGCCAAATAGCAATTACAGGAGGGTAGTTCGGGGTCACCGGTGGCAGTCGAACCACTACTGGAAGTTCAAATTTGTCTCGATCGCCCTGAAAGGTTTACCTATGTTGGTTCAGGCCTCAGCACACAAGAAAAAGAGGAAATGGAGTCCCTTCTTCGATCCAATGCTGACATATTTGCGTGGAGCCATATGGACATGACCGGTATTGATCCATCAGTAGCCCTGCATTCTCTCAATGTGGATCCCAGCGCAAAGCCCGTTAAACAGAAACAGAGACGAATGGGGGCCCATCGAAACCAGATCATAGCTGAAGAAGTCGATCGGCTTCTGCAAGCAGGATTCATAAAAGAAATCCAATATCCTTCCTGGTTGACGAACGTGGTGGTGGTCCAGAAGAAAAACGGCAAGTGGAGGGTCTGTGTTGACTTCACTGATCTGAATAAAGCATGCCCAAAAGATTGTTTCCCTTTACCAAAGATCGATCAGATGATAGATGCCACCGCGGGATTCGAACGCCTGAGCTTTTTAGACGCATACTCTGGATATAACCAGATTCGAATGAATCTGGAGGACTAGGAAAAAACTGCCTTCATCACTGAGTCAGGTACATTTTGTTACACAGTTATGCCTTTCGGACTAAAGAATGCAGGTGCCACCTACCAGAGGTTGGTCAGAAGGGTGTTCCAAGGTATGATGGGATCCACCATCGAAGCCTACATCGATGACACAATGGTCAAAAGCAAGATAAAAGGAGACCATCTAACCGATCTACAGCAGGTGTTCAACACCCTCCGGAAGTACAATATGAAGCTCAACCCGGCCAAGTGTTCTTTCGGAGTATCCTCAGGCCAGTTTTTGGGACACATAGTTGATCGGACGGGAATACAAGCTAGCCCTGCGCAAGTCAAAGCTCTCATAAAGACAACGAAGCCAAAGTCCCGGAAGGAGATCCAGGTACTAACCAGAAGAATAGCGGTCCTTAGTCGTTTCATCTCTCGGTTAACCGATCGGTGTAGGCCTTTCTTTCAAGCGGTAAAGGCGGCGCAAGGAGAAGTCTGGGGGCCAGAGCAAGCGAAGGCCCTGAGCAAACTGAAAAGTTACATGGCGAAGCCCCCGATTCTGACAACCCCTGAAGCCGATGAGCCGTTGCACCTGTATCTGGCCATTTCAGCAACATCTACCAGCGTCGCTCTGGTCAAGGAGGGCAAAGGGTACCAGACACTAGTCTTCTACACCAGCAAAGCCCTTGCTGATGCGGAAACCCGTTATTCAAAGCAGGAGAAATTGGTACTACCACTGATCAATGATAAGTGACGTCTTCAACACTATTTTGAAGCACACCCGATCATAGTTCCTACTGTAACTCCGATCAGATCCATAATGGCGAAGCCAGAGTTATCCGGGAGGGTATCAAAATGGGCAATTGAACTTGGGATTTTTGACATAACCTATGTCCCTCAAACGGCCATCAAAGGGCAGGCGGTAGCTGATTTCCTGTTAGAAACCGAAGTGGCAGACTCCGTAGAAGAATGTGAGCCCGAATTATGGGTCATGTTCGTGGATGGATCATCAAATGTCAACGGAGCAGGGATCGGAGTAGTACTCGTAACACCAGATGGTACTAAAATTCAGCAATCCGTTCGGTTGGAATTTCCAGCCTCTAATAATGAAGCCGAGTACGAGGCCCTTCTTGCAGGAATTCGGTTGGCCCGAAGCCTTCAAGTGCAGAAAGCAGAGGTTCGAAGTGATTCCCAACTAGTCGTATGACAGTTAAAAGGGGAGTATGAAACCCAAGAGCCGAAGATGGAAGCATACAAGAATCTGGTTCTAAGAGAGGCTGAAATGTTCCAGCAAATCAACTTTGAGCAGATTCCCAGAGGAGATAACTCCGTAGCAGATCACCTGGCTAACCAAGCCTCCGCGGCGGGAAAAAGTATGACTCGCACTGTACCAATAGACTTCGTCGTCCGATCCAGCTTGGAACCCCCCGAAGAAGTAATGGTTATCCCATGGGAACCAAGTTGGATGGATCCTATAGTAGATTATATGAGATTTGGTACATTGCCTGAATCAAAATCAGAAGCCCGGAAGATAAGAATGAAGGCAGCCAGGTATGCCCTATACAATGGCCAGCTATACTGAAAGTCTTTTTCCGGACCATACTTGAGATGTCTCACCACATCCGAGGCATCGGCAGTCATGGAAGAAATTCATGCAGGAGCTTGTGGCAATCACTCCGGGGGAAGGTCCCTGGCTCATAAAGTCCTCACCCAGGGGTACTTCTGGCCCTACCTGGCAAGAGACGCTGAAATTTACGTCAGACATTGCAAAAAATGTCAGTTTCATGGAGATGCCATCCATCCACCGCCGGAGTTCTTAAACCCAACTATTGTTCCTCACCCCTTTGCCCGATGGGGTATGGACATTGTGGGTCCTCTCCCGCAAGCAATACGATGTACCACGCATGTTCTCCTGGCTACCAATTATTTTACTAAATGGGTGGAAGCAGAGGCATACCCCACCATAACAGGCAGCCATGTTATAAAATTCATCTGGAGCCACATCATCTGTAGATTCGGTCTATCCCGAACCATAATGATGGACAGTGGCACCAACCTGGACAATAGAAGGGTTCAAGCATTCTTAGCAAAGCATGGGATCAATCAAAACACTTCTTCCGTCGGCTATCCACAGGGAAATGGGCAAGCCGAAAGGACGAATAGAACCATTTTTGACACACTGAGGAAAAAACTTGAAGACGCAAAAGGGCCATGGTTGGAGAAATTGCTTGAGGTGTTGTGGTCCTATCGGACTACTCCAAGACAACCAACTGGAGAAACCCCTTTCGCCATGGCTTATGGGGCCGAAACAGTTATCCCGACCGAGCTAAAGGTACCTACTTTAAGGAGTCAAGCATGGGAAGAAGGTCCAAACAATCAGCACCTAGCCCATGATCTGGACCTCCTGGAAGAGAGAAGGGAAGCCGTCGGGATAAGACTAGCTGCCTATCACCATCAAGTCAGGGCACGATTCAATCAGAAAGTCAAAAGAAGAGAGTTCCAAGTGGGCGATATGGTGCTCAGACGGAAGATTGGGATTGTAGGCAAGTTACGAGAGACATGGGAAAGACCTTACACAGTGGTTGAGGTCATCGAACGCGGTGCTTATCGGGTTCGGAAGAACGAAACAGGTCGCCTCGAGTCCAACTCTCAGAATGCTTATCGGTTAAAGAGGTATTATCCTTAGATAGTTACTTTTCTTGTTGAAAAATAAAACTGTGTCTTACTATGACACCCTTGTTACGAAACATCTGTGCCCAATACCAGCACCTCTGCTTCATGATTTTTAAGTTCATCCCAATAAAGATACATTATATTTTTATACAAGGCTTCATGTTTATTAAAATTTTCCTAAGTGTTTGAGTTCAAACCTGATTTGAACTAACCAGAGGATGAAATCAAGCCTCAGGGGCCAAATGCCCGAAGGCTTCATGTTTATTAAAAATTTTCCTAAGTGTTTGAGTTCAAACCTGATTTGAACTAACCAGAGAATGAAATCAAGCCTCAGGGGCCAAATGCCCGAAGGCTTCATGTTTATTAAAATTTTTCCTAAGTGTTTAAGTTCAAACCTGATTTGAACTAACCAGATGATGAAATCAAGCCTCAGGGGCCAAATGCCCGAAGGTTTCATGTTTATTAAAATTTTCCTAAGTGTTTGAGTTCAAACCTGATTTGAACTAACCAGAGGGTGAAATCAAGCCTCAGGGGCCAAATGCCCGAAGGCTTCATGTTTATTAAAATTTTCCTAAGTGTTTGAATTCAAACCAAATTTGAACTAACCAGAGGATGAAATCAAGCCTCAAGGGCCAAATGCCCGAAGGCTTCATAGCTATTAAAACTTTCCTAACTGTTTGAATTCAAACCCGATTTGAGCTAACCGGAGGGTAGATAGCCTCAGGGGCCAGATGGCCGAAGGCTTAATAAATTCATAAAAAATTAAGTGCAAACGCTAAAAACCAACACAAAATCTTTACCTCCATAACCATGATTGAAGTCTTCTTAGCCAGATCAGTTCTGGTGATCTTGGTTTGTGCCACCCTATCAGCTGGTGTCCAGATCCCTTTGGCTATAGCCCGAAGAGCTTCCGGATGATTAAGGGTGATTTGATCAGCACGGACCGGAGTCCCATTTGGCAACAGAAATTTAGGCTCCCAAGGAATCAAGTCTTGAGATGATTCAGGGACAATAGGAGCTTTGCTTGAAGAAGCATTTTCAACTTGTGTCCTAGCCCTTTTAGTACCCACCCCACCGGTTGTACTAGATCGGGTCCTCATAGTCGGAGCATTAACAGGAGGCGGAGGTGGAGCCGATGGGTTTTGTGCTGATGGCGTTGTTGGGTTCTGCGCAGGTGGAGGTACCGAAGTCGAAGGCGGTGCTGTTGATAATGGCACAACATCAACAAGGGGAACCCCTTCAGGAACTTGTGGAATTCTGGCAGACATGGGTTTATCAGGCAAATCCATCCTGTCAACAGCAGCGCCCAAATTAGAAATCGATTCAAGGTTGTCCGGAGTCAACAGGTCAGTAGCCGATTGGGCTTTCCCCAGACATGGGTTTTTAGGAGGCCTATGCGTTGTCTTATAAAGGTGAGTGGAAGGTCCTTATCTTCATAACCCAGGAATTTATAAGCATAATCTCCCCGATGAAGATTGCAGTGTTCGCAAAAGCAAGAGACTTTATGAAGGGGACGGTAGATGGGGAGACGGATGGCACCAAAAACTATTGGGATCGGGAATATACGAGAGAAGGGATAAGACCAGTTTCCGCTCACTACTACCATCCTTTCCTTCCATCCCTTATCCGACTTTTCAGTATCGGTGCATATGCTGCGACCATGGAAAGGAAAAAGATTGTATCTACCTTTACTCGCTCGGGCGTTTTGAAAAAAGTAGCATAGGAGTAGGTCTGCTAAACCTAAATTGAGATCTAGGTCCCTATTATACAAAAAAAGCATGGACATGATCCTAAGGCTGTTCGGGTTCAACTGAAGGGGATGTAATCCCAGCATGAAGAACGCGTAGTGGAAGAAGGGATGAAGGGGGAACCTTAGAACCCTAAGGTGGGATGCCGATAACAGAATGCTACCGGGTGCCAGTCCCTGACTCTGGGTAAAGTCTAAATAACCGGGATAGGGGGATACGTCAACATCCCCAGGAACTTGGGTTTCAGCCCGAAGATGTTTAACGTCTACTTTCGGTCGGACTCTCTTAAGTGGGGTCACGACAAATGGTTCTGCAGTCTTAGGATTTACAGGTTCGGGCAATCGATGAACCCGGTAGGCCAGTACTCTGAGGAGTTGTGTTTCTGGTTCTTCTACGGGTGGAATTGGGATTGTCACTACTAGTAGGATTAGTGCCCGAAGTAGAAGAAAAAACTACTTCCTCTACCGACCGGGTATCGTCACTGTCGGACATAATGTTAAGAAATGTAAAAGAGACAGAAGGAGGTAAAGATGAAAAATTAAAGAAAGAAGAAAAGAAGAAAACCAATCGACTTACTTAGTTGGTGAAAGAAGAATTACAGAAGCTCTAAGTAACAGCAGGTTTCTAATATATCTGAAATGACCGACGGAAGGGACGGCGGCAATGACAAAGAAATAGATCCCAGTGATGAAAAGCTAAAGGAAAAAGAGACAAGAATAGAGAATTACAAAGTATGAAATGTGATGTGAAATGAAGAAAGGGGAGGTTTTTATAGAAAGAGAGAAGGAAGCCAAAAAGGCTGCACGAAGTCCGAAAGGCACGCTAACGCCGTCATGGTGCGAGATTTAAGGAGGTGATGGTCGCACGTTTCGAAATGCCATTAAATAGATAATGATGGCATGACAACTCACTGTTTTAATTCCCCATAAAAGTTATTACTGTATATATACATATGCATTTACATTTATGAGGTCATGGGCTTTAGAAAGGATATCAAGCCCATAACCTCAGGGGCCTGTGTAATGATTAAAATAATTCATGGCCCAACCGAGATGGGCCATAGGACGGATGGGCTGACGACTGATGGGCCAGAGACCGATGGGCCGTAGGCATATGGGCTGCAGACAAATGGGCTAAGGAAATAATGGGATTAAAGAAAGTTCTAGAAGATGAGTGACCCCCAAGACAAGGAGTAGTCCAGTTATGGAATAAAGAGTCCAAAAAGGGTTAGAGTTTATCAAATCCCTTGATTTAGGGGATTGATAAACCTGGGTATATGGGCTTGGCCCATTTATCGCAATTGTGTATAAATAGAGGACTTTGATTAATGAGAAAGGATCCAGTTTTTATCCCAATTTCTATTGTGTAACTTTTCTGCATTTACAGGTGGTTATAAAATCTTGCTATAGCATTGGACCCCAAAATAATATTACGCAATTACAATTGAAGAAAAAAAAATATTGCCTACAATTCAAGGGAAAAAATATTTCTAAAACTAAAATATAAACGAAGGACAACTACTGAAAATTTTGTGAAGAAATGAAAACAAATTTTTCCCTTTTTATAATTGAAATTTGGGGACCCAAATTTTCATGGCTCATTTGTTTTAATTGAAATTTTGGGCTGATTTGTTTTAATTGAATTATTGGGTTGAACTTGATTTGTTAGTTGTTACACATGAATTGGTATTAGATTGGGCCAATATTAACATGACTAATTTTATTTTTCGATTTATGGGCCTATACTATTCTAACTAAAAAATATATTTTTTAAGGCCCCTTGGGCCCTAGGCGGCCGCCTAGGCCTGGAAGAAAAGGAAATACTATCAGATTACAAAGTATTTGGTCATAATTAAAAATTTAATAAGCAAACAAAGTATATAATGTTATTTAAACATGTAAACCACTTTTAACTAGGGCTACAATTGAGTCGAGCCGAGTTTTGAGATATTCAAGCTCGATTCATTTACTTAACGAACCTATAAAATATGTTCAAGTTTGGCTCATTTACTAAACGAAAGAGCCCGAACCGAGCATTAGATTTAACGAGTCGAGCTCGAGCCCGCTCACGAACGATTCAGTTCAGTTGCAACATATATTACTCTTCTCAATAATTGTTTAGATTAAGTTGTTGTAGGTTTGTTTTTAACATATTTTCATTTTTCAAATACCATATTCCTCGGTTCTTCTTAATTTTCCTTTATTTATATTTTTTTTACTCGTACAATTTTTTCAAAAGTGATTATTATGCAATAAGCGCATCAGTCCTATAATTTCCCACAACACTCTTTACAAATTTTCAATTTGAATACCTTATTTTGTAAAATATGAGATAATTTTACTATTTCACTTAAACGAGCTTGTTCACGAGCTTGGCGAGCCGAACTCTAATGCTCAAGCTCAACTCGTTTACTAAACGAATCTAAGAATTGTGCTCAGACTCGACTCATTTACTAAATGAATGAGCTCGAATCGAGCTCTTAACGAGCTGAGCCCGAACCTGCTCATGAGTGGCTCGGTTAATTTGCAACCTTACTTTTAACCCTCAAAATAGACCGGTTAAAATTTTCCGAGTAGTTTTTATGATTAAGTTGAATGAAATTGTGTAAAATTTAGTAGAGTAATATTATTAAGAAACATTTGTAAAATCCCTCATAAAATAAGTTTTTTTTATGTAATAAAGAGAATAAAAAGATGTATTAAGTGACAAGCTTGGAACTAGGATTTGAGTTGGAGGGACAGTGTATTTGGTCATCAAAATTCTTCACATTAAAATTTTGTGCCTTTAGTTTTCCTTTCAAAATTCTTCACACCAAACAATATTTAAGGAAAAAAGAAGAAGAAGAAATTTAGACAACCATTAATACAATTTTGCTAAAATATACCTCTAAACATAAAAGAACCAAATATTCATTACATCTATGATGAATAATTCATATAATTTTTTTTTTTGAAAGGTAAGTTTTTTTTGTTTTTGTTTTTTTCACACAAATACTATTTTGTCTCCAAGAAGACTCGAATCCCTCACCTTTCTCATTATGGAGGAGATGGCATACCGTTGGGTCAAACAGTCTTTTGATAATTCATATAACTTCTCAACTCCAACACGTTAATAATTTGATACTTGATATTTCAAGAAACATCAAATATCATATTCAGGTATAAATAATTTATTGGAATCATGATCACAAATATACTCTGAATCTCATCCTATCGGTGTGGAGGACTGCTTTGTACGAGTCTCTTGAATTTATAGGGGTAAAAGTCTAAAAAACTCCAATAAAAAAAAAACAAATAAAAACACAAGGGGTATTTATAGTGACACCCCGTGAGGTTTGCTTAAATTACAGTTAGATGCGACATTTACATTTTGTAAACGATTAACCCTCTAAGATTTCAAAAAGTTGACAAAGAACCCCCTAGTGACTTTTAGGCCCATAAATTTTCATTTTTGCCCTTGATAAATTACTCAATTAATTGATAACATATTTTATCTTTAAGATGATTCTAATGCCCTTGTACTTAAAAACCATTTTTTTAAAATTTATTTTAGATATTTTTTGTAGAGAGAAATTTTATTTGTAAACAAAATTCATATATCTATATACATATATGTATATTTATTATTACTATTAAATTAAAACTAACTCAAATAAATTTAAATTTAAATGTTCATGTTACACTATACTATTAATAATACTAAGTGTTAAGTGTCTAGTTAAATCTCGAATTACTCCGCATGCTACACTAATTTTAATCAATAATAATTTTATTTTATGTAACTAATAGTTTTTTTTTTGCTATTTTAATTTTTATAGTAAGTGCATGCTTATTAAACGACCAAAAATAAAAAATAATAAGTGCTAGCAATGTGTATATTTGCATACATTTAGAAAAAATATTACTTTTTATTATTTTATTTTTGGACAAATAGTTCTGAAAATTATTTTGAAACATACTTAATAGTTTTTTTTTACTATTTTAATTTTTATAGTAAGTGCACGATTATTAAACGACTAAAAAAAATAGTAAGTGCTACCAATTTTTATATTTGAATACATTTTTAAAAAATACAATTTTTTATTATTTTATTTTTGGACAATACACTATACAAATATATATTTTTTACTATTTTAATTTTTATAGAAAGTGCATGCTTATTAAATGACCGAAAAAAACTATTAGTTACATAAAATAAAAATAATATTGATTACAGTTAATCTAGCATGCTGAGTGTTTCGAGATTTAACTAGACACTTAATATTTAACATTATTAATAGTTTAGTGTAACATGGTCATTTAAATTTCAATTTATTTGAGTTAGTTTCAATTTAGTAATAATGTATATATATATTTATTTGAGTTATATATATATGTATGTATGTATGTATATATATATGAATTTAGTTTACAAATACAATTTATCTCAACAAAAAAGTGTCTAAAATAAAAAAGAAGGGCATTATAGTCATCTCAAAGATAAAATATATTATCAATTAATTGAGTAATTTATCAAGGGAAAAAAGGATAATTCATGAGCCTAAAAGTCATTTGGAGGTTCTTTGTCAACCTTTTTGAAATATCATGTGGTTAATTATTTACAAAATATAAATATTACATCTAGTTGTAATTTAAATAAATTTCACAAGATGTCAGTGTAAATAATTCAAAAGACAAATAAAAGTTGCTAGTCGACACAATGGGGCGGCCTGACCCTCTAGTGCTACTATTTGAATAGTGGGAATCCCAAGCCCAAGCTTATAAGCAGACCAATAAGTGCATTGAGCAAAAGTAAGTGTTACGAGCTGCTGCCCATTTATTGGTTTAAATTTTAAAGGGTTAATTTTAGTAAACCCTCTATACTATTTAATTTAATTAATTAATTTTTATTATGATCATTTTGTTCTTTATATTATTCAATTTCATTAATATGCTTCATCACCTTTCAAAATGCCTAAATTACCCTTAATAGTATAAGGGGGTTTAGTGAAATTAATAGTATAAGGGGGTTTAGTGAATTATTTGGGAAAAAATAATATATACTTTTTGCAAAAGAAAAAAAATTTTGAAAAAAAATCATATTTTGTTCTAAAATATCAAAATATGAATTTGTTTTTGCAAAAAGTATATATTATATTCCAAAATATGAAAAATATATATTATATTCCAAAATATGATTTTTTTTTTCCGAAAAATATTTTTTTTGCGAAAAAGTATATATTATGTTCCAAAATATGAATTTTTTTTTTCAAAAAATATTTTTTTTGCGAAAATAATATATTATGTTCCAAAATATGAATTTTTTTTTTCGAAAAATATTTTTTTTGCAAAAAATATATATTATATTCCAAAATATGATTTTTTTTTCGAAAAATATTTGTTTTGCGAAAATAATATATTATGTTCCAAAATATGAATTTTTTTTTTCGAAAAATAATTTTTTTGCAAAAAATATATATTATGTTCCAAAATATGAATTTTTTTTTTCGAAAAATAATTTTTTTGCAAAAAATATATATTATGTTCCAAAATATGATTTTTTTTTCCGAAAAATATTTTTTTTTGCGAAAAAGTATATATTATGTTCCAAAATATGAATTTTTTTTTCGAAAAATAATTTTTTTGCAAAAAATATATATTATGTTCCAAAATATGATTTTTTCTGAAAAATATTTTTTTTTGCGAAAAAATATTTATTATGTTCCAAAATATGAATTTCTTTTCAAAAAATATATACTATTATGTTCCAAAATATGATTTTTTTTTGAAAAATAATTTTTTTGCAAAAAATATATACTATTATGTTCCAAAATATGATTTTTTGCATAATAGTATATATTTTTTGCAAAAACATTATTTTTCGGAAAATATCATATTTTGAAACATAATAGTTTATATTTTTTGCAAAAAAAAATTTTTTCGAAAAAAAATTCATATTTTGGAACATAATATATATTTTTTACAAAAAAAAATATTTTTCAAAAAAAAATTCATATTTTGGAACATAATATATATTTTTCGGAAAAAATCATATTTTGGAACATAATATATATTTTTCGCAAAAAATTATTTTTCAGAAAAAAAATCATATTTTGGAACATAATATATATTTTTTGCAAAAAAATTATTTTTCAAAAAAAAAAATCATATTTTGGAATATAATATATACTTTTTCGCAAAAAAAATATTTTTCAAAAAAAAAAATTCATATTTTGGAACATAATATATACTTTTTTGCAAAAAAAATTCATATTTTGGAACAAAATATGATTTTTTTTCGAAATATTTTTTTTTTTGCAAAAAGTATATATTATTTTTTCAGAAATAATTCACTAAACCCCCTTATACTATTGAGGGTAGTTTAGGCATTTTGAGAGATGGGGGGACATATTTATGAAATTGAATAGTATAGGAGGCAAAATGGACACAGTAGGAGTTAGTTGATTAAATTGAATAGTATATGGGGGTTTACTGAAATTAATCCAATTTTAAATGAGTGGATGTTAGTCTTATTCATTAACTTAAGTTTTTGGGTCGATCCGCGAAGCATTTACCCGTTATAGCAAGCATGTTTGGGAGTGTTATGTGTTGTCCATTTATTTATTTATTTTTTATTTTATTTTTATATTTCAAGGCTTAACTTCTACCATTTAGAATTTGATTAAAGTTTTCAGCAGAGAAAAATCACTTTTATCTATGAGTCTGATACTGAAAACTCTTCGAATTTTGTATTTTCTAATTTCACAACCTTATACAGTGTCTCAATATTAAAAATTCAGAAAAGAGATTTTGAAAGTTTTTCTATATTTTTTTCACTAAAGAACATCACTAGTTATAATTTAGTGCTTAAAATTTTTGTACTCCATGATTTTTAATATCTAATATGGGTAAATTACACAAACCACCCCCTCAACTTTGCCCTAATTATAGAAACTACCCTTAACGTTTCATTAATATCAGTTACCCCCTTAACTGCATCTGAACAGTGATCCAATTATTAGTAGTAGGGAAATGACTGATATACCCTCATATATGTGGAAATATTTCAAGAGTTTTCTGGAGCCACGTGAATTTACATAATTACCCTCAAAAATTTATCTTTTGGATAATACAAAATATAAATTATATCAAATTTGTTCCCATTACTAATAGCTTTCAAATTTATAATAACAGAAATGCAATTAACATATATAATAAATAGTGAAAAAATATATAAATTCGGAAAAATATATAAAATTATAAAAAGTATTTAAAATTCGGAAAAAATATATAAATTCGAAAAAAATATATAAAATTATAAAAAGTATATAAAATTCGGAAAAATATATAAATTCAAAAAATAATTTTATATTTTTATATTTTTTTCCGAATTTATATATTTTTTATAATTTTATATTTTTTTCCGGAATTTATATATTTTTTCTAAAATTATATATTTTTATATATTCGGAAAAAAATATTGGGAAATTTTCGGAATTTATATATTCAGAAAAAAAATATTCGGAATATTTTTTTCCGAATAAATAAAAATACATTTATATTTTTATATTTTTTTCCGAAATTATATATTTTTATAAAAAGTATATAAAAAGTATTTTTTCCGAATTATAAATATATAATTTTATATATTTTTATACATTTTTTTTTTATCAAATTAACAAATTAAGTAGGGGTATTCTAGTAATTATCATTACAAAAGTAATGGTTAAAATGTAAATGTATGCGTAGTAAGGGTAAAATAGGATTTTCAGTTCTAAAAAATAGTACTTTGACCAATATTTTCATTTTCTGGCGTTGACTTCTACCGGAGGGGGATATGTTACAAATGAGCAAAAGTTAAGGATGGTAATTGATATTAATGAAACATTAGGGGTACCACCTGTAATTAGGAAAGGTTGAGGGGTACTTTGTGTAATTTACCCTATCTAATATTATCAAAACACTGCCCAAAGAATACAAAAATGCAAATTGAGATAGCCAAATTGATTTACGACGGATACTTATGAGCAATTTATGTACGTATGGAGTCTGTAGTTGATTCTCATTATTTCCAATAACTAACAAATCAAATCAACGGTTGAAAATAAAAAAAAATTTTGACATTATTACATCAGCTAATTTAACCCTTAAGAAAATGTGTCGTCCTCTGAACCATCCGATCAAACACCAAGACGCCACGAGACAGAAAACAACGGTGAGATTGCGATTCCTTAACAAATGTCCTTTGCGTCTGCATGGAACTCTATGCGACCTCACTTCTAACACTGGGATCGAAACCTCCACAGAGGAGGAGTGTGGGACACGAGTCCCTGAAGAGCACAAAAAATGCAGGCATACCTCTTACTGGGACCCACCTCCATCGACGGCGGCGGAAAGCTCACTCCGGCCACCGCCTCCTCCTCCTCCTCCTCCTTCGCTCGGAGCCTCTTCATTGCCCCCTGCGGCTGGTGGCCCCACTCCCGTAGTAGCCCCGGTACTCACCGCCGCTTGTGGGCCCCAGTTGCCGCGTCCGCCACCATCAACGGCGATCATAACCACTACGCCGTCCTCGGCGTATCTCCCGATGCTTCCCCTGCCGATATTAAGAAGGCCTATCGTCTTCTCGCTCTCAAGGTATTATATATATATATGTATATGTATTATATTTATATGGATGTGTTTGTATGTTGCCGAGTATGTATATAATTTAGTTTAGATTCGGGATTGTTCTTTTAATGCTTGAAATGTTCTTCTGGATGATTTTGTTCCTGTGATTTAATTATTTACCAAGAATTCAAAAGAAAAGCAAAGGCCATGGAGTTTGTTAAAGATCAATTTTGCCCTAATCTGTTAATTGTAGATTCATGTGATTAAGCTAAGACAAGTGAGAACCATATAAAATGGTGCATTTTTTTTGACTCTCATCATATCAATACATGTATGATTTTACATTGAATTTTAGAGTGTTGTCCATATGATAGTTATTTGAGTTTTATACTTCAAACTTGAAAATTTAATGGTTCAATGAGGATATTCATATATCAAATTATCAATGGTTTGTATTTGTGATGGTCGGCATTAAGGACCCATATTTGCCATGCAAGCAGCTATATAAAACCCTTTGGAAGATTGAATTCGCGGGGCTTCAGTTTCAGGAGTATGGCACATAACGATGAAAATTGACTAGGGCGATCTTGTGTTTCTTATAGGGATCTGGTGATCCAAGATTTTGTAGTATAGTGATTGGGAAAACCATGGAGGTTATATAAAACCATTGCCCAATGGTTGAATTTTGATATGTTTGCAAATTTTGCTAATTGTTTTGTATTCCATTTCCCAGTTAAAAAATGAATGTACTATGTTTTATGACATACTCAAACCACCTTTCTTCAAACTCTACTGCCATAAAAAGTTGGCTCCACCATCTAATACCGCCACTATGTTTTAGCAATGACAAAACTGTAATTCATCCGTTACCTCTACAATAGAGTTTAATAAAAATCCGCTACAGAAAAAGTTGGATTTCTGAAATGCCCATAAATTTGGGACAAGATGGAGTATTAGGAATTTTACTCTTTTTTTTTTTAATTATTTAATTAGATTGTTTTATGTGAGGTCCCGTGTTACAACACTGACATCTATATGAACAGTCTAGACAACATACTCCAGGTGTTTGCCTTGCCAAAGTTGCCACGCTCTTAGCATCACTTTGTACATATTAGCTGACAACGACTCATGAGAAATTGAGGTTGATTTATTAGCTTTCACCACCAATGAAATGGTTCTAATTGTTATTCACATTTGTGTCTTGTATTTCATGAATGCAGTACCATCCAGATGTGAGCAAGGTTTCACAAGCTGATGAGGTGTTCAAGAGCATCCGTCTTGCATATGATGTGAGCATTTCTATTCTTCTTGGTTTTGGCACACTGATAGCTGCTTTTAGTATAATATGAAATATTTCTAAAAACTCCCTCAAGTTGTTGAGAGACCATAGTGGTTTAAGGTACAGTTTATTAGTTAATGTAAAGTATGTATGGATTGCGATAGTAAAAGAAACATGGTGGGATGTTGTTCAATCTTTGATCAAGATATTGGTTATTACTTCGTAGTCTGGAAGCCTTTTGAATCAATTACCCCCAATTAGTAGGTGGTATTATATAATTGTTATAGCAGTTTATTTATTTATTTTTGTTGGCGTGTGGGGTGTGTTATGGTTATTGCTGCAACGTTTGTTGCACCCAGAAACAATAGGAAACAAGGTGTGGCTGAACCACCCTTTTCAAACTCCGGTTTCAGTGGTTTGGAGGCTCCTTGTTTGTTTGAGATATGATTTATTAGGATTACAAGATTCAATTATGTCTTTTTCCCAAGTATCGTTGAGCCTGAGATTTTTCTTTCAATTTCCCTTTTGATTTTCTCCTTATTACATTACTCAGGAACTGTAACTGGTAGACAGTAGAATAGATATGAAGAGGAATGCCAACCTCAAGGCTTGCTTGGATATTTGTCCCATTTGCAACTGTAATTTCTATGGCCTTCCTCTTAGGCAATTCTTGCCATTCATATTTCATCATGAATAGTACTGAAGACTCCTATGCCATCTCAGATTTTTGAGAAATACATTGATAGCCAACAGGCCCTCCAACATTTCTGGGAGATTAGTCAATTTTTGTTTACATGAATGGATTGCTTTTACATACTAGACAACATAGTACTTGAAAACTGCTAGAGTTTACTAATGTGAAAATCCAGTGACAAATCTCTCTGTTCTTTTCCATTGACAGATACTGTCAAACGAAACAACAAGAAACCAGTATGATAGGGTCCTCAAATATCAAGAGGATACTGGTAGGCCATGGAAAGGAAATTGGGAACACAACCCTGAATTTGACGACGGCATAAGGGTCTATAGGTGGGCTGATTTGAGACGGAGAATGCAGCGCGAGAGATCCTGGGAAAGTCATAATGCGCGAGAGGACAGTTATTCCCCTGACAACGAAACAGAAGAGGCGTTTGAAGAAGAAATCCCAGACGAAGAAAGAGGATCCTTCATCGAAATGCTTAAATCTGCTTTCGTCTCTTTGTTTCTAATGCAGACCATTGGATGTCGACTCTCTCTCACATTCAGTAGCCTAATGGCCTTGCTCGATCGCAAGTTGGATGCCGGATACAAGGTGGGTTATTTGGTAGCATGGGTTTTGGGTGGGCGAGGAGGTATCTTGCTTAGTTTGTGCCTCTCATTTGCAAGTTGGGTTTGTGGCAAAACCAGCAGTAGTGTAGTTGCTCTAGTGGTTGTAGCCATGTGGGTTGGCTCAAATCTTGCAAGGTATGCCCCACTTCCCCAAGGTGCACTCCTTACTCTCTTGTACATGTCTATTAAGCTGCAAGTTGATTTGAACTAAAACTATTGCTGTTGCATCATCTGTAATGAGTATTTGTTTTTCCCTTCTTAAATGATGTTTGTACAGAGATGTTGCTTCATGTTCATATATTTTCATTCATAAAATTATACTACAAATGCTCAATATATGCACCAAGGTTTATAATACTTATTTTCTGTGCCCTTGAGACTATCTTAGTACAATCTGATGTAAGATCTCACAGAGGTTGATAGTTCCTAAAAACATTATTCACCCGAGATTATTTTTTTCTTTTTTCTTTTTATTTTTTAACCTGGGTGAGAAATCACATACCCACCTACCAGTAAGTATTACCATACATATTTTAAAAAAAATCAATTGGGATAGAACCGAAACATTGCAAAAAGAAAAGAAAAAAAAGATTCTACATGCTTTTCTTTCTCAAAGACTTGAACCCCTATAATTTTTGAAACATTGATGGGTTAAAGAAAATAATATCTTGTACTTGAATTGAATACACTAGGATTATCGAAAAATAATCTAACGGCTAGCTCTTGATCTCATCTTTCTTCATCTCCTTCAGATTTCTCCACAAGTACCTCCCACTGGCCATATCGACAAATACCCAGAAGCCACTTTGAATTTTCTGCAAATAAAAAACATATTAGAGACAAAAGAAAAGAAAAAAAGAAAAAAGAAAAAAAAAGAATCACAATGTTATACCCTTGTGAAATTGAATTCTTGTTTGTCTCTCAAAGATTTCTTCTCCCCGGATGAATCCTCCGAAACCAATACTCTGTTTTCTTCAGAAGAGCGGGCCATTCTCCATGCAAAATAACCAGCAAGTAATGCAGAGAAGAACACCAATATAAACCTTAACGGACACATTTTCAAAGAGGGGTGGAAAGGAAAGGAAAAGAATTCCCAGGTTAATTTTATGGCAATTGGAGGAATTTAGAACTCCGAATCAAAATTTTCTTGGATTTTCCTGAAGAGAGAGAACAAATCTATGGGTGATTTTCCAGGAATTGGAGGAATTTAGAACTTGTAATCAAGATTTCCTCGTAATTACTTGAAGAGAAAGGAAAAGAATTTATGGGTGATTTTCTAGGATTTTGAGGGAAATAGAAGTTTGTAATGAGAATGTGTCGGTTGATGAACGGGGATAGGTTATTTACAGAGAGAATGCAGAAGACAACACGATTTTGTAAGAAGGGGAGGCTTATTTAGGGGTTATGTGAATAGAGAAGACGCGTTTTTCGTAATGGGTGAAGTTAGTGGGATATATATATATATATATATATATTTATTTATATATTTTTGCATAGTCAACGGTTGTGCCACCTACTACTTTGACAGTTGTAATTTGAAAGTCTATTTTTAAAGAAACGGCTATTATCAATAAACCCCCTATGATTTTATTTTGTATCAACTAACCCCTCTCTAGTTCAAAAAAACCCCATGTACTTATCAAATTGTATGAGTTTGCCCCCTTTTCTAAAATTTTGGACCAAAATAGCCCTGAGATTTAATAAAAAATGATTTTTTATGAAAAAATACACTTTCACCCCTCCTATTTTACTAATTACACTTCCACCCCTTATTACAAAAAATATATTATCAAAATTATAATTTGAAAAACAATATAAAATTTGAAAAATATATATAAAATTAAAAAAAAAACATATAAAATTTAAAAAATATATATAAAATTCGGAAAAAACATATCAGATTTGAAAATATATATATATAATTCAAAAATATATATAAAATTTGAAACAAATATATAAAATTTGTAAAAAATATATAAAATTCTAAAAAACATATAAAATTCGAAAAAATCATATAAAATTCGAAACAAATATATAAAATTCGTAAAAAATATATAAAATTTAAAAAAACATATAAAAATCGAAATATATATATATTTTCCCTTTGTTATACCAGTAGAAGTAACCTTCATATATTCTCTTGTATCTTGCATCTTCTTACTTGTTTTTACATGGTTTTAGCAATGAATCTTCAATTTGTACAAGGTTAATCCTGAAAGACTCATATAACATACATGGAAAAAGAATTTCCGTGCTGTTTATTTGGAATAGTTGAAAGTTTTTTTTTCTCCACTGTGACAATTTAACTCACTCATTTCTGTCTCAACACACATACAGATATAACTAGTTCAAATGATAAGAATTTTATTTATTAATTAAATTCTTTAATAACAGCGATGGAATGCACATGGTTCTTGTGGGGGCTGGTCTTTACTATGCAAGTTAATGCAAATTTGGATTTATCAAAGGGAAAATGTATGCATCTGGTATGGGAGTCACTTGTTCTTATTCTTATCTTATTATAATAAAAATAAATGACATCAATATGTTGAGGCAAAATATATATTTTTCAAATTTTATATGATTTTTTTTAATGAATTTTATATAATTGTTTCAAATTTTATATGTTTTTTTTTGTATTTTATATATTTTTCTCGAATTTTATATGTTTTTTTGAATTATATATATATTTTTACGAATTTTATATATTTGTTTCGAATTTTATATGTTTTTTTGAATTTTATATATTTTTTTATGAATTTTATATATTTGTTTCAAATTTTATATGGTTTTTTTGAATTTTATATATTTTTTACGAATTTTATATATTTGTTTCAAATTTTATATGTTTTTTTTAATTATATATATATATTTTACGAATTTTATATATTTTTTTCGAATTTTGATATATATTTTTCGAATTTATATCTTTTTTTAATGAATTTTATATGTTTTTTTTTTTACGAATTTTATATGTTTTTTTTAACTTTTTATATTTTTTACGTATTATATATATATTTTCAAATTTTATAAGTTTTTATATATTTGTTTTGAATTTTATACACTTTTTTATGAATTTTATATATTTTTTTCAAATTATAATTTTCGTAATATATATATTTTGTAATAAGGGGTGAAAATGTAATTAGTAAACAGGAGGGTGAAAGTGTACTTTTCTCATAACAAATTATTTTTCACTAAATTAGAGGGGTATTTTGATCCAAAATTATAAGAAATTAGGCAATTTAATAAGTACAGGAAAGTTTTTTGAACTAGAAGGGTTAATTGATATAAAATGGAACTATAGGGGTTTATTGATAAAACTACGTGTTGAGATTGTGAGTTTAGACTTTCTAGATATATTTTGTTTTAGTAGGTGATGATTAGGTACAATTTTGTATGATTTGAATGATGTATTTTACTTGATTATTATAAGGATATATGGGCTGGAATGCTTCTATGCACGGAAGCATTCAATAAATGGTTTATTAAATAACGAAAAAGAACTTTCACATTAATTCGAGGGATTGACTTATTTGAAAAATAAGTCAAATTTTGTGCTTCAAGAAATATGAAGTCATGTTTGATTCCTTAATGGAGCATAAATTAGTCCGAATATTATAAAATTAAAATAATAAAATCTTCTAATATTATTTAAAATCAGTCATATAACTCTGTAACAGGAAAATATTTGAATTTTTTTTTTTTAAAAAAGTTCATCATGTCACTGGTGATTTTTTGTAGGCGACAAACACCATCATGAATAAAATTTAGGTCTTCATCAATAAATATGTGCATATTGTAACATATACTTTGATAGAAACCGCGCATTGATCATTAAGTAATGAACACTATAGTATTTTTTTTTCTCGAAAAATTGATTGTTTTTTACAGAAATAAATCTAACAGCTCTTGATCTCATCTTTCTTCATCTCCTTCAGATTTCTCCACAAGTACCTCCCACTAGCCATGTCCACAAATACCCAGAAGCCACTTCGAATTATCTGGAAATTAAAAACATGTTAGAGATCAAATATATAAAAAATAAAAAATTAGAAAAAAGAAAAAAAAAACACAAATCCAGAAATATATATATATATACATATATTCACAATGGTGTACCCTTGTGAAATTGAATCCTTGTTTTTCTATCAAAGATATCTTCTTCCTAGCTGAATCCTCCGAAACCAATACTCCGTTTTCCTCAGAAGATCCAGCTGTTCTCCATGCAAAATACCCAGCAAGTATTGCGGAGAAGAACACCAATATAAACCTTAATGGACACATCTTCAGAGACCGACTAATTGTCTCTACACTTATATATATATATATATATACATATATGAGTGAGTATATATAAGCAGGGATCATATATAGAGAGAGTTTTACACTTTTTCGGAGTTGGGATAGGAAAAGGAAAGTATAATTAGGAATTGGAGTTTGGAGAGGACAAGGAAAGTAATAATCGATAATGCTTTGTTTATTAAAAAATACAAATGCATTAATACATTTATATTAATTGTTTTAGTACAACTCTATATTTAATAATCTAAAGAAGATAATTTGTTTTTATAATTTAGAATAATAATTAAATAATTTATATTTTCATATTGATTATTAATCGGAGGGTCTCTCTTTGTCCAAACACACTTCTAACCCGATAATTTCAAACCCATCCCTCTCTAGAATACGCAAGTAGAGGTTGGTGATCATTAATTCTAGGAGCTCTTTTACCATCTCTACCAAACTTTGCAACAAGAAGCATCTATTTTGAATACCAAACACGGAATTTTATTCCACAAATTAAACCAAACACATCCATCAAACTATATATATGTGTGTGTGTGTATATTCAAGGCTGAAGCAGGAACAGGGAGCATATCAAACATCAACAAAAAGATATCACCAATTAACTCTCATTTTAGATACTTACCATTCATACACTATCATGTAATAAACTATGACAGATAAAAACTACTCATGTTTTTTAAAGATCAAATGTCAACATCAGAACCATAGTTAAATTAAATTGCAAAGCATCTGGAAAATGACAACTCCAAAAGAGGAGAGCGCTGAGGACACAACATGTTCTAATATCTCCCCCTGCCCCTAAAACCACCACCTCCACCACGGCCACCACCTCGAGGGGCACCCCTACCCCTAGGAGCACCCCTACCGCGAAAGCCACCACCCCCACGTCCACCACCTCTGCCACCTCCTCTTCCTCCACCTCGGCCTCCACCTCTAGAGAAACCTTGTGACGATCCCCTGCAAAACATAATGAAACAATAAAGTCAATCGAAGGTAAAATAATGTGTTCATGGTGGCGCGCACCAGATCAAGGAATGATTACCTATGAGTGACTATATGAGCTATCTCTGCAGTCAATCGAAAAACAATAACTAATTCCAATTTAAAGAATTCACAAATGAATTATTTAACAGCCATTCTTACCTAGAAGAAACCTAACTTCACAGGCTTATGGTAGAGCAAAGGTGGAAGAAAGAGATTTGGTTGAATCTTTTAATTAAGTTGCCATTTATGGAACAAAATAAGGCACCAAAAACACATCCATAAGCTAGCGCTACGAGGGAACTGTACTCCCTATTTACGAACAGCCTGAACTTGACTCGTTGGAGGCTTGGTTTGTGTTTGTTCCTTACGCAAAGAACACTATCTTGAGCATCGATTGTGAGCTCAATGGTAAGTCTGTCTGAGTTAATAATGGTCGGTCCAACTCATGTTGGTTCGTGAACATATAAACCTAGTGAAGTTCTCTGTTAAGGGAAAACTATCTTCCCCGTAGATTTAAAAGTAAAAGATAAATACAATTCAAAACTGCATGAAATATGTTTCATATACTAGATCATGAGCACACTTCAAGTCAAGAATTGAGATCAAGCTCATTTTTCTGAACTTGTCATGAAAGCAGAGCCAATCTCTACCCAAGCCAACAAAATAAAAAACAAAAAATCTGGACAGTCTCAAGCAGGCTTTAGCTCGATTTGTTTTCAGCCCTAATAGTTATGTATATCGATGCAAATATATGCACTTTGCATTGACCGGTTGATGTTTTAAAAGTGAACATATATGAGAATATGTACAAAAAATAAACCGTAATTACATAAGGGCATATATAAATTGTAGATGTGAATTGGCACAACTCTACTCCCCATGTGCTCATATATGATATATGCATGGGCATTCATATCTATCCTCGACACACACAAAACAACTGTATCTGGCACATTAGTGCACCTGACAATTTGGAATATGCCACACAAAACAACGTCTAAGACATTTTTGTCTTTCCAAGCTACTTCATTTTTTAACTAATAATATAGAAGAAAAATGAAAAAAAGAAGTGAAAAACATCTTATAACAGGCAACAACGCGCCAAAAGATTCCAGGAATATTATAAATTATAATAAAACTGCTATACATAAGAAGAAAGGGAGTGTATATTAAGGAAAAAAATAGCACAAAGGCTAGCATAATATAATGCAAATAGAATAAATAACTAGTATCGATGTTTAAGTAGAAAATTGATTTAAAAAATCGGACTCCAATTCTATTAGTGTTTAACCAGATAATTGGTTAGAAAATAGGCCTGCACGTAGTGGATTACCCTGTCCTAGTGTTAGAGAAAAGAGTCTCACCACAAATTATAGATGCTGGACAAGCCACAGTGAAAATTCAATATATCAAGCATAAACAGCGAGAGGGTACCACTCTCCTAAATTCAATGCACTCTAGCACATTAACTTTGGTATTTAGAAAATTGTGCTCACGGCTAAAATTAGTTATGTTCCAAATTCAATAAATGTTAACATGAAGTGGCTGCAATCATTCCATTGACTAAAAATCGTCGGTCCTGTTAACTACAGGAACATTCATGCTACCAAGGGAAAGGGGAATAACTGTGTAGGATATTAGCTTACTCTTCACATGATTACTGTGAATATAGGGTGTTTTACTTGATTCCAGTCTAAAAACCCTATAGATTAATATTGATCAAATTATGCACAGTGGACAAGCAATTACAACAGACTATTTGTCAAAAAACAACATTTGGTATTTTTATCAATCTATCTAAACAACAAAATTTCAAGATGCATCAAGTCTTTTGACTAAATAAAGCTATCAAATCCCATGCAAACCCTCTAAGAGCATATTTAATAACTGATTCAGATCACGAAAACACAAAATCATTTTGTATTTAAATCGTAGTTAAAATGAACATACTTCGGCTGCGGAAGAAATCTTGCCAGCGGCAGAAGCTTAGCCGGGTCAATGTAGAACTTATCGCCCGAGGAGTATGAAGTCGCCACTATCCCATCCATCATCTTTATTGAAAATAACTACAAATAACCCAAAAAGTGTATTATTAGGAAAAAAAACTGTATAAACCAGAAACTCAAAATAATTTCAATGTGTATTTAACAGGAAACATGAAAGAGACAAGTAAAAAAAGACCCTAAATTCTGTCACTTAATAATAATGATAATCTGCATCAATCAGAAATTAAAATTAAACTTCAATATACAATATAACAGACAACGAAAAAACCTAAAATATGTAAAGACAACAACTTTTTTTAAAAAAATAAAAACAAGTAAAACTCAGATATTAAATATAAATTTCATTATATGTAATGATGTTAGTGACAACATAAATACCCTAAAATTGATGAGAAAGTGAAGAAGACTCACAGATTCATTGATGGGACCGAAAATTTCATCGACTTTGCCAATCTGGGTTTTGTTTTGCAGATAAATAGGGGCATTAAAGAAGGGTATTTTCTCATTGGTGAGCTTAGTCACTGCATCGCCCTCGCAGGCATGAACAAATGTCGAAATCTCTACATATATAAAAAAAAAACCTCAGTAAAAACCACAGACATGTACGTATGACAATATATATAGAGAGAGAGAGAGAAAAGAAGAGACCTACGACATCGGCCGGAGGGCCTTCGTCACGAAAACCACCACGGCCACCTCCACCGAAGCGACCGCCTCTGCCGCCGCGGCCACCATCTCTACCGCCCCTGTATCCGCCGCCTCGGCCGCCGTCTCTGCCGCCCCTGAACCCACCACCGCCACGGCTCATCGGAGGTCTCATGGCTTACCAATCCAATGAGAGGAGAAAAATGGTCTCTTTAGTGTGTGTACTGTCTAGTGGAGGCGGGAGGACTAGGGTTAGGGTTTTGGGGGTTTAAGCATCCGCTTCTTCCACTTATTGGGGATGTAAAAGGACTAAACTCTCCCTAAGCGAAAGCGTGAAAACGATATTACACCTGGACTATTATGGCATAAAATTACCAAAAACCCCTTCTATTTTGTTAAAGTAATATCACTATTAAATATTACCATATTGTTCCTTTCAGCAAATTATCGAAAATATCTTCCCATTTTGTTATTGATTTGAGAATTAAAAGCATAAAAGCTCCTTATTCATATAAACTCGTATACTAAAAAAATATATCTAAAAATTTAATAATTTTTAAAGTTTGTTTGTCATCAGATAGTGACAAGACTTTTGTATTTGTATCATAGGTTATTTAGTATTTAAAATATCATATATTGTGTGCTTAATTGTTTTTAGAGTGTTCTTCCTTTTTGAGAATTTGTGGGCGCACCCATGAGCTATGTCTTCCAAGTAATCTTCCTTTTTGACAAGTTGTGGGTGCAACGGTTCGCGATATCGTCCAATAAATTTTGGAAAGTGTTGATTTCATTATCGATATTTATTTTTAAAGTCAATATTGTCCGAATTCGTTACACTGGTATCGGCGACCATTACTGAAACCGATACTACGATAGGAACCATAATAAAATTGTTTTGCATTTGGACTTGCATCATAGATGTTTCAAACCATTTAAATCTGTGTGTGAATTGACACTTAAAAATTGAGTTTCATTATCATTTCCATTGTACTATCATTTCAATTAATTATCCTTGAAGAGGAGAGTCTCTGGGACAGATTTTGACTACTTGATTTCGAGATAATAACATTATGGCTCAAAATTGGGCACTAGATGACTTATTATTCCCCATCATATAATTGGCTCTATCATATTTTACATTCAATCTTTTGGCTTACATGAAGATGGTGAAACTAATTATGAAGCTGGGACTGCCAAGAAATGAGTATCAAAAAGCTTAAATAAGCAACACTAATGTTATGCAGAAAAAAGATAAAAAATAAAAGAAGAAGAAGAACAACTGAATTCAAGTTTAAGATGATTTGTATACTTGAATAAGCTAAAAATAAGCACTTTGTGGTAATTTCAGCTTTTAGTTTTTTACATTCAGAATGGCACAATGTTTGCCTAGAAGTAAAATTTATTTGTGAAAGTCTCATTGATTTATACTAATTGATAAGATCATTAAACTATGTATCGTAAACACTATGACTTGCCCTCAAGAAGCAAAACATTATTGCTGATGCTTCAGATTTTCATAACTAGATTTCCTGAACAGATTCTGAAACCTCAGAAAATCCATGTCCATTACCTTAAACTAGTAGGTGGTCGGCGACGCTGCTGCATTGTGGTGGTGTCAAAGTAGCCGAGTCCATAGGCCACTCCAACTGCTGACAACAGCCCAACTGGATAGCCAATACCTGCGAATTCCCAGGAAAACCATGTCTCCTTGCTCTCATTCTCCTCCAACTCTGGTGGCGGCGAAACATCATCACAAGACACCTGAATTTGCATCCCACATAGTCCGCTGTTGTTCGCGTACGAATCCATATCGTTTATCCTGTCCATTTGAGGACCTCTTGGAATCTTACCCACAAGCTTGTTGTTGCTCAAGTCCAATGTGTTCAATTCTAACAGTTGTCCCAAAGTTACTGGTATTTCACCTGATAGATTGTTGTGTGACAAGTCCAAGGTCTCTAGCCTCTCCAAATCGCCAAAACTCGTAGGAATTTTTCCTGAGAGAGAGTTGAAGGAGAGATTGAGTAACTTTAGGCTTCTAAGAACACCTAATGAAGCTGGAATTTCGCCCGATAATTGGTTGTTTGATAGGTCTAACAAAGAGTAAATGTCAAGGTTGCGGTTGGATAGACCTTGCTTTGATTTCTTCCAGTTAACAAACAGGTCTTGGATTTCAATTGGGAAGGTAAACATATCTGAGAGAGTTGAGATATAGGGAACATCAACCATTCCCCTCAGGTTTCCGAAACTTGGAGGTACATTTCCAGTAAGGTGGTTATTGGAGAGGTCTAGGATCCGAAGACTAGTAAGATTGGAGAGACCATTGGGGATTGACCCTTCGATGGAATTGTTCCGAAGACTAAGGACTTTAACAGAGGACATTTGGGAGAGAAAATATGGGAATTCACCTGTGATTTTACTGTCATGGAGATCAAGGTGTTCGAGCTGGCTCAAATTGGAGAGGTTCGAAGGCAAGTGACCAGAAAACTCATTTTGACTCAGGGACAGCATTATGGTGCTCATCCCAAAATTTGAAGGAACACTGCCAGACAATCTGTTGGACGAAAAATCAATGTAAGCAAGGAGGGCATCAGGGTCGAAAACTGGGAATTTGCTTCCCGTAAAACTGTTTGATGACAAGTCTAGTAACAGCAACCGGTAGATATTCGAGAGGGAAAGTGGCACAGGACCAGAAAATTTGTTACCAGACAACATGAGTATCATCAATGCAGTGGCTTCACCAATGTTTTTTGGTAATTTCCCGGAGAAGTTGTTTCTTGACAGCGCGAGGACAGATAGACTTCGAGTTTGGAACAATTGAGGGGGCAGAGAACCTTTAAGCTTGTTATCTGACAAGATTATGGTTCCAACCTCCAATTCTGCTAGCCACTGTGGGAAGATTCCTTCGAGTTCATTTTCGCTCAAGTCCAAAAAATTAAGACTTGTTTGATTGGAAAGCCAATTGGGAATGTGCCCCGAAAGACCACAAGAACTCAGAGACAACTCAGATAACACACACTTCGGAACTACACTGGCATTGTTATTCCAAGTGAGTCTGTTTCCTCCAAGGTGCAAATTCTTCATCCCGGTGAGGCTGAACAACCATGTTGGGATCGCACCAGAGAGAAAATTGCTGTCAAGTCGAAGCGTCTCCAAATTACCCATCTTTTGAATTGATGATGGGATTCCACCACTCAAGTTATTCTTGCTCAATGCCAAAGTTGACATATTGAACAAGTCCCCAATACTGGCTGGTATCTCCATTGAAAGAGAATTATTTCGGAGATCCAACACTTGCAGCTCCCTCAAATCTAACACGGACAATGGAATGCTACCCGAAAATTTGTTTTGTCGAAGTGACAACGTTTGCAGCCTAGTTAAGTTTCCAATCTCCGTAGGGATATTTCCTTGAAGAAAATTTTCATCCATGTTCAATAGCTTCAAATTCCTAAGATTCCCAAGCTCACCACCCAACATCCCTTGAATTGAGTTGCTACTCAGATCAAGGTACTCTAGGTACCTCAAATGAAACAATTGAGGAGGAATCGAACCGTTGAAGTTGTTCATGCTCAGGTCAAGATGGACTAGTTTGGACAAATTGGCAAAACCAAGTCCTGGGATTGGACCTTGTATTGAATTGGAGGAAATGTCGAGCATCATGAGACTTTTTATGCAAAAAATCGGTGTCAAGACAGCTGAAGTCACAGCAGTCTTCAAGGGTAGTAATGGAATGAGATAGTAGAGATTGAGACCAGTCACCTGTGGTGAAGATGAGCTGTGGTGGCAAGTGACCAGGTCCCATTTGCAACAATCTGTGCGGGACTTCCATGAATCCAATGCAGTGACCGTTGCGTTTATGGGATCGTTGAGGTCACCAACTAGTAAGGATTTGAAGTGGAGGAGAGCTTCTTTCTGATACTGAGGACAACAAAGTGAAGGGCTACAACATAGATTGAGTATGAAGTAGAAGAAATAAAACACTAGTAGATGTTCTGAATTGGCCATTTTGGGTACTTTTGATCTTTCTTTGCTTTGCTTTGCTAAAGGAGTTTGAAATGCTTATAAGAATGTCATAAAGGAGAATGAACGACAAAGGACCATTCTTTATGGGGGGTAAGGTATTCAGAAAACAGATGATTATTGCGAAGAAATAACTAGATAAGAATTGTTGCAATTTTTTATTTTTATAAAAATGGCATATTTGTATACGTGTCAAGATGTGATTGTCCCGAACCATACCATCATGGAATATGCTATAAAATCTCCTCAAGTTTTGACTGGAAAGAAAAGGGAAGCTTCATTGTTAGAGAATTAGAGTTGCTTGACTTGTCTCTTTCAAAAAACCCATCTGAAGGTTTATCTGGAAATTTATGTTTAAAGGAAGATAAAGTCAAATTCAACCTTGGGTCTTTTTTGCTTTTAGCACCAATGTCTCCTACACTTCACATAGTCACATGGTGTCCCCTATAATAGAGGTTATTATGATGAAAAAATGACTAACAAGTCGTGCAGTGATAGAAGTCAAACTCCACTCCAAATTAGTCATTTTCAATTCTGCAATAATTTGGCCCTATGCTCTCTTTTTCAACACGGTTGTAGGTAAGAATAAAGGTAATTTCTGGGTTGTAAATTGGTAATATCTGGGTTGATGGAGTGCATTTACATTGTTAGTAAGCAGCTGTTCATGTATATTACCTATGCTATGGCAAACACTAAAAACTGAAAAATTAAAGTAGAAAGGAATCTGATTAGTACCAGTTCATTCCCTCATTATTTGTAATCTACAGTATATTTCACATGCAAATCTTCTTTATCCTAGAGCTGTTTTGTTTGTGTAAAAACTAAAGACCATCACATTGAGATGTTCTGAACAGATTATGAATCCTTAGAGAATTCATGCCCATGGCCTTCTCCGAATAGGCCTCCTCTGACGGCGCCGTGTTGCATTTTCAAAGTAACCACTAGCATAGACAAATGCAAGTGTTGAAAACAACCCTACTGGGTATCCTATTCCTGCAAATTCCCATGAAAACCCTGTCATATGATGCTCATTCTCATTCTCATTCTCATTCCACTCTTGTGGCGGTAAAACTTCTTTACAAGGCACCTGAATTTGCGTTCCGCATACTCCACTGTTGTTTGCATAAAAGTTCGGGTCGTTTAGCCTGTCCATTTGAGGACCCTCCGGAATGCAACCCACAAGCTTGTTGTTGCTCAGGTCTAATGTGTTCAATTCAAGCAGCTTTGCAAAAGTTTGCGGTATTTTACCCGATAGGTTATTGTGTGACAAATCTAAGGCCTCTAAACTCTCCAAGTAGCCTAAACTTAGAGGAATTTCCCCCGAGAGCGTGTTGAAGGACATGTTGAGTAATTTGAGGCTTCTGAGACCACCTAATGAAGCAGGGATTTCACCTGATAATAGGTTGTTCGATAGGTCTAACAAAGAATAGAGGTTAAGGTTGCTGGATAGATCTTGCTTCGACTTCTTCCAGTTGACGATGAGGTCAGGCATTTGAGTTTTCAAGAAGTCCTGCAATGCTCTAGGGAAGATAAGCGTGTCAGAGAGAGTCGATGGGATATAGGAATTTTCAGTCATTCCCATGAGGTCTCCAAACCTCGGATGAATAGTTCCGTTAAGGTGGTTGTTGGAGAGGTCTAAGATTCGGAGACTAGTAAGGTTTGACAGATCACTGGGGAGGGACCCTTGGAGGGAGTTGTTCCGAAGACTCAGGACTTGAAGAGAAGACATTTGGGAGAGAAATGATGGGAATTCACCTGTGATTTTATTGTCATGGAGATCAAGGTGTTGAAGCAGGCTTAAGTTAGACAGGTTCAAAGGCAAGTGACCAGAAAATTCATTTTGGCTCAGCGATAACGAAATTGTTTGTTTCCCAAAAGTTGAAGGAACTTCACCTGAAAATCTGTTAGAGGACAAATCAATGTAAGCAAGGAGGGCCTCTGGGTCGAAAACTGGGAATTTGCTTCCCGAAAAGCTGTTGGAGGACAAGTCTAGCAAGAGCAAGCGACTGATATTAGAGATGGAAACTGGCACAGGCCCAGAAAAATTGTTACCGGCTAACATGAGAATCATCAATGTAGTGGCTTCGCCAATGTTTTCCGGCACTTCCCCGGAGAAGTTATTCCTTGACAGAACGAGGACTGATAGAGTTCGACTTTGGAACAAACGAGCGGGCAGAGAACCCTGGAGCTTATTATCTGATAAGATTATGCTATCAACATCCAATTCAGCCAGCCACAGTGGGAAGGTTCCTTCAAGTTCATTTCCACTCAAGTCCAAGAAATTAAGACTTGTTTGATTGGAAAGCCAGATGGGAACATGCCCTGAAACACCACAAGATCTAAGGCACAACTCAGACAAAACACACTCTGGAACTACCATGGCATTGTTATTCCAGTTGAGTCTATTTCCTCCAATGTACAAACTTTTCATCCCCTTGAGGCTGAACAACCATGTTGGTATCTCACCAGAGAGAAAATTGTTGTCCAGTCGAAGCGTCTCCAGCTTAGCCATCTTTTGAATTGATGAAGGGATTCCGCCACTCAACTCATTCTTGCTCAATGCCAAAGTTGACATATTCGACAAGTCCCCAATATTGGCCGGTATCTCCATTGAAAGAGAATTGTTTCGGAGATCCAACTCTTGCAGCTCCCTCAAATCTAACACTGACAATGGAATCCTACCGGATAATTTGTTTTGACGTAGTGACAATGTTTGCAGCCTAGTTAAGTTTCCAATCTCCGTTGGGATATTCCCTAGAAGAAAGTTTTCATCAATGTTCAACACCTTCAAGTTCCTAAGATTAACAAGCTCACCACTCAACATCCCTTGGAGTGAGTTGCTACTTAAATCGAGGTACTGTAGGTACCTCAAATGATACAATTGAGGAGGAATACAACTGTTGAAGTTGTTCATGCTCAGATCAAGATGGACTAGTTTGGACAAATTGGCAAAACCAAGTCCTGGTATTGGACCATGTATTGAATTGGAGGAAATGTCGAGCAACATGAGACTTGTTACGCGAAAGAGCGGTGTCAAGACATGGGAAGTCACAACAGTCTTGGAGGGTATTGAAGGAATGACATAGCTGAGATTAAGACCAGTCACTTGTGGGGATGATACGCGGTGGTGACAAGTGACCATGTGCCATTGACAACAATCTGAACTAGAGTTCCATGAATCTAATCTAGTGAAGGCTTTGCTCAATGGATTGCTACCGACTAGTAAAGATTTGAATTGGAGGAGAGCTTCTTTCTGATCTTGAGGACAAGAAAGTGAAGGGCTACAACATAGATTGAATATGAAGTAGAACACTATAAGATGTTTTGATTTGGCCATTTTGGGTACGTACTTGTGTTCTTTCTTTGGTTTGTTTTGCTAAACCAGCTTGAAATACTTATAACATTGTCCCAAAGGAGCATGAACAAAAAAGGACCATGCTTTATGCATAGGTAGAAAAGTTTTCCTAGGTCGGCTGATTATTTTAAGCAGTATGAACAAAAAGGACCATGCTTTATGCATGGGTAGAATAGTATTAGTGGGACGGCGGATGATTTTAGGTTTCTTCATTGTTCAGAGACTTGATTGATTTGTCTGAAAAATCTCAACTCATCTCAAGGTTTATGGACATAGTAATGGAACATAAACTGTAGTTCAACTTCTTCTTTTTCTAGTGTTCTTCATCTCCTCATAGTGTCAAACGATTTTTTCCCCTTGATGTCATTTTTTCCCTTTTTTTTATTTTTTTATTTTAATTTGTTGTTCTTAATCTTTATTAATAGATGGTAATGCCTCCGTTCTTCTAGACCTGTCAATGGATCGGATTCGGATCGGATCAATTAAATCCAAATCCAATTTGTTAAGAAATCGGATTATCGGATTCGGATCCTAATCGGGTTATCGGATTTTATTTTCAATTCATATCCGGTTAATATCGGATTCGGATCGAATTCGGATCATAATCGGATTATTGATAAGGATGACAAAAACTTCCGATCCGCGATCCGAATCCGATAATTCGACAGATTTTCACTTAATTAATTCATATTCAAATTTCTTCATTATAGAATATCTGATCCGAATATCTAATTAAAAAAATACAAAAATCAATAAATACTGAAACACTAAAATTATTCACACTTTTAATAATTGTATTTATGATCAATCATTATTAATAAATAATAAAATAATTAACAAATAACATTTATATACATGTACAATATTAAATATATACACATATATATAGATATATATATATGTATATTTTATTGGATCGGATTATTATCGGATCGGATTAGGCTAATCCAAATCCAATTTGTTAAGGAATTAGATTATCGGATTTGGATCATATTCGGGTTATCGGAATTTTTTTTGCAATCCAAATCCGACTAATCAGATCGGATTCGGATCAAAATCCAATCCATTGACAGGTCTACGTTCTTCACGTAAAGGTTATGAGAAACAAAGAATGGAAAGTCGAGTGTCACATGCTATGCAACACTGATACGGACACGGGATGCAGCTACGATATGATACGGATATGGGGATACGACAAATCTAAAAAAAATAGTATAAGAACATTTATAGAATTGTTCATTATTGGCATGTTCTCGACAATAACCATGTTGAGTGACTTGTGATGTCAGATAGGTTTAGGAAAATTAAATTGGTCAAGCAAATGCATCAACAAGCTTCGTCAAATTCAAATAAAGTTTAAAGTAGTGAAGTGGAAGCAAGTTTGAGCGAAAAATGTATTTCAGATGGCATAAACGACATTTTTCGGAGCCGAAACTTCGAGAAACATATCAATGGAGTCGAGGGAGTTCATATGGAAGAAAAGTTGGGAAAAAATTTCATGAATTTTGCTAAGCTTATTGTAGCTAAAAGTGGCTAGAAACACTCAAAACTACCCTTGTGGATTTTGGCATACGACTAAGATACGCTTAAGCGTAACAACCCCTATGCTTAAGTGTAGGGGCCATACGTAGAGTTGCGTGAAAATTTTGCAAATAGTTCTGATCTGTTTCAATTTCTATCAACTTGGGTTACTCTCCAATATATACGTGTATAAAGGATATATACACCAATATTGGTCATATTCACTCTAAATTATAAGAGGATTAAATAGGAGAGGAATTATAGTCCAAAAATGATACAAGTTTACTCATTATAGGATTCCTCTCTCTATAAATAAGATGAGTCTATAAATTTGGAGGTGGCTTTTGTGAAATATTTGCAATACTTTCATAAATCAGATTCGTATGCAGAGAGAGAGAAAAAAAAGATTGCTTGATTATTCTATATCAAGGATTTCTCTAGTTTTTGGTGATTATTCAATTGTGCTTCTACATTGAAGATCTTTTATGCACAATAGAATGATTCGGTTGCTGTAAAACTATCACACCACAATGTGGTTGCGTCGATCTGTTGAGAAGCGAAACCATCAGAGTACGGAGATTGGAACAAGAGCTTCGTGGAGCATGAGTGGATCTAGACTTTCAAACGTCAAGTGGAAAAAGACAAAAAAGACAGATTATGAGTGATTTGTAAGTCTAAAACTTCATAGAGTTTGTGTACCTCTTGATTTATAGTGCATCGATACCCGAGCGTATCCGTAATTTTTACTTAGAGCGTTTTTCCACGTAAAAATCTCTATGTTATCTCATGATTGCTTGATTAATCTGATTAGATAATTAGGGTTTCGTGATTGATTAAAATTAAAATTTCGCTAGATAATTTTAATTGATTATAAAATCGATAAAAAAACCTATCCACTGCCCTTCTAGGCTATTTTCCTTAGTCGCCTATGTAATTTCAAATAGGATACGGGTACGGCGGGATACGACAAAAAAAAATGACAATTTTTATATATAAAAGACTAAATTATGGTCAATTCTTGAAAATATTAAGAAATTTGAACCATTACAAACACATGTCGTTGATACATATTAAATATTAAATATTTCTTTACTATAGTACTTCATAATATTGTTAGGAAAGTTTATTTCGAATTTTTAAAACTTGTTAAAAACGTATTATTTAGTATTTAAAAGGTATTAGTTACGTGATCGAAGTATTTTACGAACATCAACTACGTGATCAAAGTATCTTAGAAGTATCGAATACATGTTATAAGTTAAAAAAATATAATTTAAAATTATGAATATGTTTAAGAAATATCGGACATGTATCCACGAGTATTCGAAGAATATCGATATCCGACATGTATTCGATACCGGTACATTACTCTTTTAGGTCACTGGAAATAATATTTTCAATTCAACAGTGGGGAGGTGTATCATTACATCAAAGACTTGAAAAAGCACGTGTTTTCGGCAAGTATATTTGTCAGGGGTATTTTATTTCATGCGTAGAAGAAAAAAATTACTCTGCATTATTCATTTTCATGTCGGCAATACTATAATCAGACCTATATTATCTTCAACACGGCCTGTTAAGGTCGGTGTGAAGAAGTTGGATTCATCATTTATGCCGAAAAAACAGATCACCCTCATATGCATATCAATTTGTTGCTCACTGTATCTATGCTAAAAACATGGTTGACTAAAAACATGTTGGTTGTATGGTAACATTTTTGAAAGGTGATATCCTAGTATAATATCAATACTCATTTAATATTCAATACTTATTTTTGAAATAAGATCGATATTGTCCGAATCTATTATATCATTATCGCAATCGCGAATCATATATAGTTAACCTGACCTGATTCGTGCGGGGGCTTGCCTTGCACGGGTCCCGTAAATTAGTCAAAGTGCGCGTAAACTAGCCCGAACAAAATAAAATAAAATAAACAACTGTACCGTTTTTTTCAGTTCCTTAAAAATAAGAACTAGAACCGAACGAGTAAGAAACTGAACCGAACCGGAACCTAAATTTCGGTTGAATTCTGGTTCTTACTATCCTATTTCAAAAAAATAAAAAATACCAAATATAAAAATATATATAATTATAAATCCAACCGAATAGAGTATTTCAAATTTTTGACTATTACAAACCCAAAATAAATGCATAATTAGTGGAATAACACTATTTCAATATTACATCCCCTAATAAAAAATTTGCATTTCAAAATTACAAAACAAAAACATTCTTGGATCGGTGGTCGGTACGGCTGCTAAGTTACTTGTATCTCAAAACAAAAAATAATCATTACTTAACCAATTTGTAAAAGAAAATGAAAAAGTAAAAAAATAAAATGGACAGTGTTAACTTTTTTGAAAACTTGATGGGCCTGTTTGGATAGGTGGTTTTGGGTCTGGTTTTGGTTTTGGTATTTGATTTCAAGACCAAACCATGTTTGGTTGGACTTGGTTTTGAGCTTTTTAAAACCAACCACTAAAACCATGATTTTGGCCTACCAATTTTGACTTTTCTCTTTCTCTCTCTCTTTATATATATATATGGCTGAAAATATGAATTATTTTGAAAAAAATAATATATAATATTTGGAAAAAAATAATTTTATTCCCAAAAAAAATTAATTTTCGGACAAAAAATATTTTTTGGGAATAAAATTATTTTTCCCCATTTTATATCCTTTTTTTCTAAATTTTTAAATTTTTTCAGTATATAATAAAATTATTCAGAATTTTATATTTTTTTGAATTATATATATTTTTTCGAATTTAAGATATATTATTTGAATTTTATATATAATTTTCACATTTTAAAATATTTTTTTTGATTATATATATTTTTTGGAATACAAAAAAATAAAAATGTCAAATGTTTTGGGAAATTTTAAGTATTTTTTAATTATATATATTTTTTCATTTTAATATTTTTTTCCAATTATATATATATATTTTTAATACATATTAGTATATAAATATATTTATACCAAGACCAACTTCTTACCAAACATTATATATAGGTTTTAGATTTACCTAAAATCACCCAAGATCACCAAAACCAAAATCACAAGACCAAGACCAAAACCAAATTCTCAAACGGGCCCTAAAAGTGCATTAGATGGACATTGGCAAAACTAATATGTAGTGTGTATATATATATTATATCAAAACTAAGTTAAGTTTATTATTAATAAGGGTTTTTTTGAGTTAAGTCATATAGTTTTTCATCTAATTTGATATTGGTCCCTTTTTAAAAATTTATTAGAGATTGGTCTCATTATTCTTATTTTAAGTTGGGTAAATTATATTTTCACCCTCTTTTTTTCACTACTTACACTTTCACCCCCTCAATCAAATTTTGATATGTGAAATGATTAAATTACCCATAAATGTGTGTGAAGACCTATTTGTTCATGCATAAAGATGCGAAAATATATATATATACATATAAAGGAGGGTAGGTTGGTCTTTTCGCATCTTTATGGATGGACAAATAGATACTCTCACACATTTATGGGTAATTTAGTCATTTCACATATCAAAATATTATTGAGGGAGTGAAATTATAATTAGCGAAACAAGAGAGGGTGAAAGTATAATTTACTCAACTTAAAATAAGAATAATGTGACCAATCTCTAATAAATTTTTAAAAATGGAGCAATGTCAAATTAGATGCAAAACTATAGGACTTAACTAAAAAAAAACCCTATTAATAAAGAACCGTTTGCCCAGTCTCCTAGATCTGTTTATATATATAGTTATTAAGTTAGGTAATTTACTGTAATAGGAATAAACTTAAGTTTATATTAGTAATATTGTATTAGTGTATATATATATATATTATAAAAATCGGTTCCGGTTCAGTTTGGTTCCAAGAAAACAAGAATTGGAATTAGAACCTAACCAAAATTTATAATTTTTGGAAATTGGGAACCGAAACTAAATCATTTGTTATTGGAACCGAATCGAACCACCGGTTCTGGTTCTACCGATTTTTTTGTGCAGCCGTATATATTATATAGTACTAAGTATTTAAGAGATGATGAGCTTGCATAAACAAGTCTTTCTTTATGGGGAGCAAATAATTGAAAATATTCTGAATTTCTGCTACTACTATATCATATGGTAGTTCAGGTTGTTCAAAGAGCTTGAATGAGGTCAACTACTGTAGGTGTGTTGAATCGCTATAACAGGGATCGAGCAAAATAAATAGTGAACACTTAAGAGGTGACAACATATAAAACACCTCTCACTTACATTATGGGAATCGAACATGTAGGTTGAATTGAAGGATGAAATACAAAAGGAAGTTGAGAAAACTTAACTAAAGGATATAGTTAGTTTAATCGAACTTGCATTTCAGATTATTGAAAGTTAAAGAGATGTAATGACAATAAGCTAAACATATTGAGTCAGAAATATTAAATATTGCATTTAATGCACCGCTCGAAAGCATCTCTTATTATTAACTTTAGAAATACATTTCAAATCAAATATTGTCGATAGCCCAACAATCGAGGAGGACCTTACGCCTATAAAAGGGAACCCAGTCGATGTGCAAGGGGGACACTTTTCTCCTATGAACTATTTCTTCAAATAGTCTTGTGTTCCTCCTGTTCAAGTCTTGTCCTGATTTCCTTCATATTTGGAACCAGAAATATTTCATAATATGTATTATTATAAATTGTATTGAACCCCTTTAACTACTAAGGTCTTGTTTGGTTCGCGGTCCGGTCTCATAATGGTTTTTTTGGGACCAGACACTGTTTGGCAACACGGTTCCAAAAAAACAAGGACCACTTGTGACCAAAACGAATAATTTGAGACAACAAAAAATGATGGTCTCAAGTGGTCTTATATACAATTGTTTTAACACATGGGACCATAAAATTTGAAATATATATATAAAATTAAAATATATATATAATTTGAAAATAATATATAAAATTAAAAAAATAATATAAAAAAATTGAAATAATGTATAAAATTTGAAATATATATATAAAATTCAAAATTAATATATAAAATGAAAAATATATATTTAAAATTTGGTAAAATAAAAAAATTCCAAAATAATAGAAAAAATGAAAAATAATGTATAAAATTCGAAAATAATATATAAATTTTGAAAATATAATATAATTTTTTTAAAATAATGTATTAAATTCGAAAAAAAATATAAAAATCAAAATTAATATATAAAATTTTAAATATATATATAATTTAAAAAATAATATATAAGTTTTGAAAAATAATATAAAAAATTTGAAATAATGTATAAAATTTGAAAATAATATAAAATTAAAAAATAATATACAAAATTAGATATATATATATATTTGAGAAAATATATAAAATTTGAAAATAATATAAAAAATCAAAAATAATATATAAAATTCAAAAAATAATATAAAAATTCGAAATAATTTATAAAATTTGAAATATATATTATTTTTGAATTTCTTATATTATTTTCAAAAATTTTATATTTTTTCAAATATTATATATTTTTCATACTTAATATATTTTTTGAATTTTATATATTATTTTTTTATTTTTTGTATTATTTTCCAAACATAAGACCAAACAGCTTGAATAAGACCATAAGACCAGACAACTTTACCAAACAGACTTTCATAACACCATCCAGATAAGACCAGACCGGACCGGATCAGATAAGACCAGACCAGACCGGACCGTTTACCAAACGGGCCCTAAATAACATATCTATAGTTCAAGATATAGAATGGTATCCATGGTTCGCCGAACCGGCCGGTTCGTAATGGTATTGGGCTGAACTGAAACTGGTTCAACTCGATATACTGGTGGGTAGGCCGGTTCACATCCGAACTGACCGGTTCGCTAGGAACCGGCCGATATATCCCCGAACCGGTTTTGGTTGAACCGGTTCATTTTTTTAAAAAAAAAAAGAAAAAAAAGAGGAATCCTTTGCGTTTGGATAGGGTGTTTCCATTTTTGTTCTTGTTTTTTCCACTGTTCATGGGAACAAAAACGCGTTTGGGGAGCCTTTGATGGTTTTTGTTTTCGTGAACAGTAAAAAAACGTTTTCTCACCCTTAGTTCAAAATTTGAGAACACCAAAATGGTATTTTTTTGTTTTCGGCACTGTTTGTTCTCAATCCAAAAAAATAATAATTGTTGCAGATTCCCTAACCTCCATATTCAACCTTCAAACCTTAACCTCCATCTTTAACCTCCAAACTCTAACCTCCAAAAAAAAAATTTCTTTTTTTTGTTCCCGAAAATTTTTTTGATAAAATTTTCAACCAAACATGTTTTTGTTTCCGGATTACCCTTAGGACAAGAACAAGAAATTTTTTTGTTCTCAAGAAATAAAAAACGAAAACGAAAACACTAGTTTCCAAACGCACCCTGTATCATTCTTTTATTTCTTTTGTTTTATAAAATTATTTATTTACCCAAAATAAATAAATAATAAACTCTTGTACATATAATATATATAATTATATATATATACTTATATAGTAAAAGAGAATATGATGTAAGAGAATATAATGCAATTGTATATCAACTTCAAGTCTTTAATACATATAGTTTATTTAGTATTAATTTAAAAGTAAAATAATATTTTTTATAATTTGAATATTTATTTATTTAAAATTAATATCATTGAATAGTCTCATAAGAAGATTAACGACACATTTAAATTTATTAATAAATCATTTTGGGTACTAAATATCTTTAAAAAATAATTTAAATTTACTTAAAATTATCAAAAAATATCAAAATTTAGTTATGTTGTCAAAAGTACCATATCAGTACATTTTAGCCACTATGTACGAGTTTTTAAAAAATTCACGATTGTGATAATCGAAACCATTACGTAACCCTGATACTGACCCGTTATACGAACCGAAACCGAAACCCTTTTTGCAAACCATGATGGTATCATAAACTTTTCAAAAAAAAATTTCATACCAATTGAAACACCGACAACTGGGATTTCACAATGCTCGATTCTCTAATAAGGATGGTATTAGAGAATGGCGTGGCAACAGGTCTAGTCAGGTAATTAATATCCAAAATACAATAAAATTTATAATAATATTTGTGTAACTCGAATAAACTAGCATTCACTTTAATAAAACACTTATCGAAACTACAAATTAGGATAATACTGCATTTTCGCATAATTTTGTTTTTCAAAAGAAAAATTGAACCTATTCTTGGTAATTTAGAAAAAATAAATAAATAAGAAGGAAAAATAGTCTACTCATTAATAAATGGGACTTTTCTAATCAAAATGTGTGTGAAAACCAGAGCAGACAGTAGAGTGTAAGGTTTGAGAATCAATGGCATCACCGGATCGAAACCCAGAAATCAGGAAGGACGCAGTGAACAACCGGTGGGTCATCTTCTCTCCGGCCAGAGCTCGCCGACCCTCCGATTTCAAATCCAAATCAAACCCTAACCCTAACCCTAACAACAACCAATCGGAGTGCCCCTTTTGCGCAGGCCATGAACACGAATGCGCCCCCGAAATCTTCCGCTTCCCGCCAGATTCCACCTCCAATTGGAAAATCAGAGTCATACAGAACCTATTCCCAGCTCTCAGAAGAGACCTCGAACCCTCTCTTACCCAAAACCCTAACCCTAATTCTGGTGGTGGGTCGGCATTGGTTGGGTTTGGGTATCACGATGTGGTGATCGAGACGCCGGTTCACCCGGTTCATCTCTCCGATCTCTCGCCGGCCGAGGTCGGAGAAGTTTTACTAGCTTATAAGAAGAGGATTGAGCAGCTTCAGAGTCATGATTCTATCAAATACATTCAGGTTTGTTCATGATTTTTTTCAGTGTTTTTTTGCTTGTTCTAGTTTATAAAATTGTGGGTTTTGTATTTATTGCAATGGGTTGTGCTATATAAAAACTGAAACTTTAGTCTAGTACCGTTAAGTGGTTGATCAGGTAATATTACAAGTGGGTTTAGTAAATTATTATAAAGAATTCATAACAATTATTTGACTACCCTGTTAATTATTTAGAGGATTGCAATTTTATTTTTTTTGTGCAATTATTTTTGAGTTTTTTGAGTCTTGTGATGAAAGAGGAATTGTGGGTTAGAAGTTAGAACCCTAAGCATTGGAGAAGGTACTAGGATTCCTGTGATGCTTACTTGTGATTTTAAAAATGGCCCATGGTATTCACCAGAAAGGCGGGTAGCGGAGGTATCTCAAGCCTACAGTTATGAGCTTGATGCACCAGATATCATGATGGTGTTTCTGTGAAATGTGAATTTGCCAGGGGTCGGGGGGCAGAAAGTGTTACTATGTAAATGTACATCGGAATAGTTAATGCGTTTTAGTTCGAAGGGATCAATTTATATATTGGAAAGAAGAAGAGAATAGTTGGTTCGGAAAAATTGAGAGTTTTGAAAGAGTTATTATAATGTTCTTTTTTTTTTGGGTAAGTAAATATATTAACCAAGGAAAAACGAAAAGAAGGCAACCAGGAGAAAAAACTCCGGAGTTCACAAGCAAACAAAAGCTGCTCAAAGTAACAACAACAGGAAGTAACCATAGCCTGCTCAATACAGCAACAGCAAGGCCCTAACTGAAAGAAACAGAAGAACAAAAACCAGAATTCTAGTTTGGGTTAAAAGGAATTCTCCATGATGAAGCAATGTTCCTGGACTGCCGATTGTCTTTTAGGTTGATGCAGAAAAGTTTACATCTGATAGCCTCTTCAATGTTGGCTTTGATGCTTCTAGAGGAGGCATATTTCCCAGCAAAAACTTTTCTTTCCCTCCAAAGATAATAGATGGCAGCAGCAAAACACAGTCTGAAAATAGAAGAAGACACTGATTTGGTTTGGGGGTTCCAAACACCTGAGGCCCAATCAATACTGAACACCAGAGAATGATTAACAAGTTGAACACCACACCTCTCAAGGCACCAATTCCAGACTCTAGCAGAGAAGGGACAATTGAAAAAAAGGTGTTCATGGTTCTCTGGTTCAACACCACATAAGGGACATAGATAGTTAGGACCACATGGAGTGCCTGGTCTGTCCTTAGTGCCTAACCTCATATGAACAGCTAGCCATGCTATAAAAGCATGTCTAGGAATTTGATCATGAAACCAGATGGAGTGGTACCATGAGGAAAGGGGAGAGGGAGGGATGAGAGCAAGGAAGGTTAGCTTGAAATTAAAACTGCCAGTAGGAGATAGAATCCAAGAAACCCAATCACTAGAGCCTTGATGTAAAGCTGGAAGGTTGTCAATCCACTGTCTAGGTATGATATCCACAAGGGAATGAGGGATCCTCCAAGAATTCCTTATGATAAGACATTTGACCTTAGTGTCCTTGCTCCAACCTGAATTTTCAATTACTTGACTATCAATGAGGGTGTCAATGCTGCCATTTGGGAGCCAATAGTCATACCATTGAGAGGTAGATTTTCCATTTGCCACATGATGTCAAATAAAGGACCTAGCAAGCTCTTTGAGCTTTAAAATTCTCCTCCAGTTCCAGGAGTTGAGAGGAGAGGCTTTGATAGACCAGAAACTCCTTTGCTTGATAAGAGTTGAATGAACCTAATCAAACCATAGAGAATGCCCTTCATCCTTGAACAAATGCCTAATATGTTTAAGGGTGGCAACTTTGTTGAGGTGAATTAGATTTGGAAGGCCTAAACCACCCATAGACTTGGGCTTGTAGATGTTGTCCCAGCTAACTTTGGCTCCGGATGCCTTCATTTCTTTACCTGACCATAAAAATCTCCTCAGAATTGAGTTAATATCAGTCAGCATATGAAGAGGAAAGGTGAGGTGAGAGCTCCAATATATATGGATGCTAATCAGGATTGATTTGATTAGTTGGAGTTTGCCGGCATAAAAGAGATACTTGGCAATCCAATTAGAGATCCTGTTAGTGATTCTCTCAACAATGGTTCTGTAGTCATTGGATTTAAGTCTTGAAGAAGAGAGGGGAAGGCCCAAATATTTGTAAGGAAAGTTACCCATCTCAAAACCACATTCAGTTCTCATAGCATTGTAGTTGTCAACACCCACATTTGCCAAAAACAGCTGGATTTTGGAAAGGTTTGGGGAGAGGCCAGAGAGGTTGGAAAAACAGTGAATGCCTTTTAAAAGAACTTTGAGGGACAATGGATCACCATGACAAAAAGTCATTAGATCATCCGCATAGCACATGTGAGTGATTTTGTTTTTCCTGCACCTCTAGTGGTAGATGAAGTTGGGATTGTTATCGATGTCCTGTTGAAAGGAAGCAGATAACACATCCATAACAAGCGCAAACAAAAAGGGTGAGAGGGGATCTTCTTGTCTAAGGCCTTTGGCACCCTTGAAAAAACCCACTAGTTCTCCATTAAGGGAGATGGAGAAAGAAGGGGAACATATGCAGGCTCTGATCCATTCAATGAGCTGAGAAGGAAGGTTCAGAATGTGGAGAACATCAATCAAGAATTTCCAGCTAACACTATCATAAGCTTTGTGAAGATTGATTTTCATGGCACACTTAGGAATAGTTGAAGCAATGTGATTCCCATTCATTAGCTCTTGAGCCAAAAGGAACCCATCTCCTATCCTTCTATTTTGAATAAAAGCAGATTGGGGTTTTTCAACAATATGAGGCAGAAGAGGTTGCAACTTCTTAGCAAGTAGCTTGGCAATGACTTTATATATAATGTTGTAGCAAGCTATTGGTCTGAAATCGTGCATGAAGGAAGGGTTGGGCTTTTTAGGCACAAGGGTAAGAGAAGTCGTGTTGATAGCTTTAAGGAGCTGCCCATTGTGAAAAAATTCCAGAATAGCTTTGGTCACATCTTGACCAACGATTGGCCATGCCTTCTTATAGAAGAATGCATTATAGCCATCCGGCCCAGGAGACTTGGAGCACTTGAAACTGAAAAAACATGCTTGAATCTCTTTAGAAGTTGAGGACTCAGAAAGGTGGTGCAGAAATTCATTAGGCACTGTCTTAGAGTATACCTCTTTAACGGCCTCAATCCCTGGATAAATAAAATCATCAGATCCCAACAAATTCTGAAAGAAGGAAATGGCTTCCTGCTTAATCTCAGGTAAAGAATCAGTGGTGGTGCCATTAATCAATTGAAGGCTTTTGATTCTCTTCATATTGCATCTGGAATTAAAACTCTTCATGAATTTTTTTGTATATTTGTCACCATCATTGAGCCAATGGATTCTAGACTTCTGAGAGTAAAGAGTTTTCTCAGCTTTGGAGAAGCTCAATTAGAGTTGTAAAAGTCTTTTCTCCTCCTCCTTATTGGCTACATCAAAAGGGTTCAAATCAAGTCTAGTTTGACAATTGATAAGAGCATTTTTAGTATCTCTGGCTCTGGAAGCAAGGTCACTAAAATTCTTGGTATTAAGTAATTTGAGCTTAGCTTTGAGGAGCTTAAGCTTTCTGACAACTTGGAACATTGTAGTGCCATCAATCACCTGAGTCCAAACTTCATTCACAGTGGTGAGAAAGTCTTTATGCTCAGCTAAAAAATTGAAAAACTTAGAAGGAATGTTTTTTCTAAGATAAGGAGTACCACATTTGATGATCAATGGAGAATGATCAGAGACTCCATGGGGAAGACAACTGCAATCAGAGAGAGGGAAAGAGGTGGTCCAACTATCATTGACAAGAGCTCTGTCAAGCTTCTTGGAGATGTTAGAGATGCCACCACTTCCATTGGTCCATGTGTGGAAGATGCTTGTGAACCTCAGATCATAAAGTTCAGCATTGTTGATGCAATCTCTGAAATCATTGATGCCACTATTCCATTTCCTTGAACCCCCATAGTTTTCATTAGGGCGTGTGATGGTATTGAAGTCCCCTACTATGATCCATGGGGTAGAGGTCATGGAAGATGCCATAGAGGTTAAGTTCTGCCAGAGAGCTTTCCTTTGAATGGTTGAGTTGAAAGCATACACAAAAGATGCACAAAAAGAATCATGAGTCATGGTATTATTGACTTTGAGGTGGATGACTTGTCCAAAATTAGAGATATTTTGGACAGTAAACACAATGGGGTTGTAAATTACCCAAATTCTACCCAAAACAGAGTGAAGGTGGTTATGAATGAGGTGCCAAGAAGGTCAATAATATTGTGAATTCTAGAGATGTTAGTCTCATGAACTTTGGTTTCCAAAATCCCAATCATGTGGAGGTGATGCTCGTTGATGAGCTTTTTAATTTCCTGTTGCTTGGAAGAGGAATTGAGCCCTCTTTTATTCCATGAGGCAAAGGTCATTTAGAAGAGTGGGAGAGAAGACTTTTAATTCCCACACTAGGGAGCAAGGGGGCATGATTCCCTTTCTTCTTCTTCTTTTTCTTCTTGTTCTTACCAGAGGAGCCAGAGCCAATCACCTAAATGAGGGGCATATCTGAAGGAATGGTGGAGCAAGAGGAACTGGTTGAAGTTTTTGGAGACTCAGAAGGGTAAGAACTGGTGCACTCAGCACCACCATGGTTCACAGAAGAACCTAGATGAAGGGGAGGTTGAGTTTCCACGACAGCCCTAGAGCTATCACAACCCATGGTGGAGAGGTTCGGAACAGGCTCAACAACTTGATGCTCAATATTCTGGATCTCTATTGAAGTGTCAATGGTAGAAGGTTGTTTAAGCTTCTTCCTCTGTACTTGGATCCATTCAGAATCAGGAGAGACAAGGATAGTGGGAGTAGAGTGAGAAGGAATGAGAGGAGAGGGTGAATGAACAATTTCAACAATTTCAATGTCTTGGTTGGGAGCAGGAGAAGATGATGGAAAAATTTCAATGGCATGGTTGTTAGCAAGTGCAGGGGGGGAAATAGAATGAACAGAGCATTTACTGGCCAGATGACCAAAGCAAAGACACGAAGAACAAACCTAGGGTTTCCATTGAAACTCCACCTTAATGTCACACATTTTGTGTCCCATATTGAGCTTAAAGGAGTCAATGAAAGGCTTAGTAGCATCAACCTCTATACAGAGCCTAGCATAATTGAATCTTTTCCTTGATAATGTGAACTGGTCAGCAAAAAAAGGCCTGCCCAAGAAACTGGCTATGAAACTTAGCCCTTTAACAGTCCAAAATTGAAGAGGGAGGTTGTGGAGCTTGACCCAGAGAGGGATGAACTTACAAGCCTCCTTGGTGAATTCAAACCCCTTATGCCATTTTTGTAGGATGAGGGGTCTCCCAACAATCATATGAGGACTGTTAGCTAGAACATTAGAGCAAGCTTCGTCATTGATGAACTTGAAAATGAAGAACCCTCTATCATCAGCAAGAACCTCTTCAAGTCTTTTTGAACCCCACATTTTCATGGTCATAGGTTGAACAAGGGAGTATGGAAGCTTTTTCTGTAGGAAGTGACCAACGAAGCACCCATTCCATAGTTTAATACCTTCATCAGCCAACTCAAGAGGGGGATCAATGACCAGGGGAAGATCCCTGTTGATTACATGCGCGTGGTAATGTAATGGCATAGTGGTGTTGTCAGTGCTAGGGAGTGCAGCAACAGTGGCCCATGATGGAGAGCTCACTTGCTTTTGGTGAGTGGATGTCATGTTGTGAGGTAAAGTTGCCTTCTCCACTTTATGGTTCATGAAAATGCGGAAAAGCAATGTCAGAGGAGCATGCCTGTCCTTGAGGTGGAGCAGACATCACATTGGGCTCAAGGTTTCCATTCGCGCGTGGCGTGTGAGGGCCTGAGAGGGCGGCATGAGTGTTTCCACCATGACTTCTTCTATCATCACCACTGGTCTGGATCTGACCTATACCTTTACCACTTGAGGGGGAAGGTTGGGAGAGTTTCAAGGTTCTCTTGGAAGTTGAAGATCGATACTTGTCAAGAGATTTTTCAATGTCAAGGATTTTCTCCCTTGCATTGTTGAGCTCGTTTCTTGCAAGGGCAAGGGCTTTGGCATTGTCAGAAGCCAAGGTCTTGCAGGTGTCAAGAGAGCCAATATTCATATCGGCTCCGCGGTCATCATGGAGATGAACAGGTGGCATGGCGAAGGGAAGGGGAAGTAAGTCAGCAGTGAGAAGAAAGAGGGGGGGGGGGGGGGGGGGGGGGGGGAAGGGAGGGTTGTTTCATGGTAGCTGTCAGGATACATGTACATTTGTGTGGTGAAAGGTTTAAGAAATCCTAGCTGATGGTCTATATCATACAACTTGATTACAATAGTTTGTTGAAACAAAGACACTTGTATTGGATTTTGAGTACTGAATCAGCACTTTGGAATTGAAATTGGCCTTTTGAAAATGCTCTAAATGTTCTTCTGATTGTGATTTTAAAGTTATTTGCAATGCATATTCCCATTAGATTTTGTGTTTTTTCATTAATATAGGTATTTGAATCTGTTACATGATTTACACCTATTGTTTTTGGTAAGGATGTGTGGTACTAATTGATGTTGGTTTTATGATTTAAAGGTATTCAAAAACCATGGTGCTTCAGCTGGGGCATCCATGAGTCATTCTCACAGTCAGATCATGGCTCTTCCAATTGTACCTCCTACTCTTTCTGCCCGTTTGGAGAGTATGAAGCAGTCCTTTGATCAGACAGGGAAATGTACTCTTTGTGAGAATCCAATGGATGACCTTCTAATTGATAAGTCAACCTATTTCATTTCAATTGTTCCCTTTGCTGCAACATTCCCTTTTGAGATATGGATCATTCCTCGAGAACACTCTTCCCATTTCCATGAAATAGATGGAGAGAAGGTAATCATTAGTGCTCCTTTAATTAATCGTGTTGTACCAAACTGTTTTCTAGATTTGGTAATCAGATGTGACGTTTGCTTTATACTTTTGAACGTATTAGAGACGATGACAATATGATCATAGGGGTTCTTTTCCGAGGGTTGGCCTTGTATCAGTAGGGTTTTGTAAGTACTTTTTTGGCCTGTGAGTGAAAGGAAGGGAAGGGGAAGAACAAAAGGGGGAAAAAATCGTTTGGATGAGAAAAGCAAGTGACTAGCAACGTTCAAGAATTAGGTGCAACTAAGGTATATGCTAAGGATGTTGCTATAAGTTATTGCGGACCCTTTTTTTTTTTCCCTTTTGAACCCGCAACCTGGATGGGAGCGCGATAAGTTACCAAGTGAGCTGAAGGCTAGTGGTAATTGGTAATTTTTAGATCAGCTATTGAGAATTCCTGCCAATTAGAATGCTGCATCCTTCACAGCAATAAATTGCTTGTGTAGAAGAAATTTTATTGCTCTTGTTGGTGATAGTGCAATTTTAATTTTTGGCTTGTAATTTGGATACTAAACCATTGCTTAATGTGCACTTTTGCAGGCATTTGATCTTGGGGGGTTACTGAAACTAATGCTTAGAAAGATGTCCTTGCAGTTCAATGATCCACCATTCAATTTCATGATTCACACTTCTCCGGTTGAGGCCAGCCTTTTGCAGTTACCTTATTCTCACTGGTTTTTGCAGATAGTACCGCAATTAACAGGAACAGCTGGTTTTGAAATGGCAACTGGATGCTACATAAATCCTGTTTTTCCAGAAGATGCTGCAAAAGTTTTGAGAGAAGTAAATATTGTTAGTTAGATTAATTTTTACCGCCTAATACTCCGTCCCATAATGTTTTATGAAATTATGAATAAATTTGCTCTGTACTCCACTCCAAAACTTTGTCCTCCTATCCATGTTTGTAATGAACCATATGTAGTAAAAGGTATACAAGTTTGGCAATTTTCAAGGAAATTGAGGGAGCACACACAGTTGGTATATAATGTTGTTGATTTGAATGCAAATTAGGAGGTTATACTCCTTTCTTATCATGATCATGATACTAATTTTGGCAATGAGGTGTGTTTCGTTGAGAGGTGACTGTTTGCCCTGCTAAGGTAAGGTGATTAGAATTCAGGGCTACCATCGTCGGTAACACTCGTTGAATTCATGTTATTTAAACTACAGCAAGTTATTGATGTTACTGACAATATTGAAATGAATTCATTGCAATTGTTTTGCTAATGAAATAATTTCTGTGTGAGAAATATTATGTGGTCTCCATATAAATGTCTGCAAATTCATTGCAATTGTTTTGCTAATGAAATAATTTCTGTGTGAGAAATATTATGTGGTCTCCATATAAATGCTTGCAGACCTGGTCCCTGTGTAGGGGAGGGAAATCTACTGGGATGTTTTTGTCGTGTCATTTTTATTTTTTTATATGGTATATATATATATATATATATATTTTTTTTTCGTTTCCCCTACCAAATGGAGCACAAATCACATCGAGCGCAAGTTGTCTAAAAAATATTTAGATCATTCATGACAATCTCTCAATGGGTTTTATGAGAAAACAAGAAATAATTAGATTATAAAAACCCCAGGTAAATCCATTCCTTTACATGTACATGATATGTGTTTGCAGTACTTTTCATCTTCAAAATCAGTTTCCTAACTAAATATAATATTCCTTTACATGTACAATTTGTGTGAAAAATCTTCTTCCACTTTCTCTCTGTTTATAACTCCTGGTACGTTCATTTGAAGTACCTCCATTCTTTTTTGCTAGTCACTTTCCAAGTTACATATATGACAGTAACTACCATAGATATATATATATATATATATATATAAGAGGTGGATGCTGAAGAAATTACCAACTGCTGTCACTTTAAGTCGAGGCCAGAATCCAATATCATCCTTGGAGACGAAGATCATGATCATTATCACTTGCCTTGGACAGTAAGAACTAAGATGTACCATCAATATTCAAATGCCTGATAACTCCACCTTCTTGCCCGGATCAGAATCCAGCAGTTCAGGTTACCAGTAATCTTTACACGAACAGTTACCTCCTTCAAAATGATGAAAGCGGTATGCATCTCTTACTACAATAGTCCGGTTTGAAATCTTTGATACAAACTTAATCCAATTATGGCAATCGTTGCAGACACGAAGGTTCTTAATAACACGCAAGGGTATTGCACTTGACAAGCTTAGGAGGCCAAAAGTGATAGCCAGTTTTTCACTGTGAATGTGCACAGTTGGGTCTTTCTGCTCCAGCTCTGTATCATTCAATAGGCTGTAACGGTCTTGTATGTAACCAATAACGCCTGCTCTTTTGTTCAGATCTTCTAGGTATTCATATATCTTATCCGCCAGAGGATGGAGTCTATCACCCACAAAGAACGCATGAACCGAGTTCTCTACCTCAATCCAGCTACGACCAGGCTCTTTCTTAACACCTCTGTCCTTCATCATTTTCCTCGTTTGATCCCTCAAAGCCCATTTTCCAGACACGGCATACATATTAGACAGGAGAACATAAGTTGCAGAGTCTTCAGGTTCCAGTTCCAGCAGATGATGGGCGGCAAATTCTCCAATTTCCATGTTCTTATGAATTGTGCAAGCGCTTAGGAGGGTCCGCCAGATCATGGCATCTGGTTCAATGGGCATCCCCTTTATAAATTCTCTTGCACGGCTCACATAGCCAGCTCGTCCAAGAATATCTACAACAGAAGCATAATGTTCTGGTTTAGGCACTAGGCCATGATCTTCGCTCATGGATTTGAAGTAGCTGAGCCCCAAGTCTACCAAACCCACATGACTACAGGCTGCCAAAACCTCTAGAAAGGTGACATAGTTTGGCAACACACGAAGCCGTTTCATTTCCTCAAAGAGTTTTATAGCTTCAGTACCATATCCATGTTGAGAGTAGCCTGCAATCATGGCATTCCATGAAACTTCATTTTTCTCGGGCATCTCAGTAAATTCTTTCTTGGCATCCTCAAGGCTCCCGCACTTTGCATACATTGTGATTAAAACATTGGAGACCTCAGTTTCTGTATCTTGCCCAGATTTTATTATCTCAGCATGAATCTGCTTCCCTTCTTTTATGTTTGCTGTATTAGCAGCAGCACTTACTGCGGAACAAAATGTGAATATATTAGCTTCTACTCCAGCTCGATTCATTCGAGAGAACACCTGCAAAGCTTCCTCACAGTGCCCACTCTGTGCAAATCCTGATATCAATCCATTCCATGAAATATTATCTTTGGCATCAATCTTGTCAAATGCCAAGTACGCGTCTTGTAATCTACCACATCTAGCATAAAGACAAACCAGTGCATTTCCAATTGAAAGGTCCATAGTGTAACCTGAGACAATTGATTGAGCATGAATTTGTTGTCCTTGATTGAGTGCTTGCATTCCAGCACATGCACTGATCGCGCTTGAAAATCCTATCTTATCCGAACGTATCCCTTGGTCTTGCATTTCTTGAAAGAGTTTAAGAGCCTCGCCAAACAAATCATGTTGAGCATACCCAGCAATCATAGCTGTCCAGGATACGACATCTTTCTCCTTGAGTCGTCTGAGAATTTTCCAAGCGGTGTCCAGTTTTCCATGCTTGGCATACATATCGATAAGCACACTACAAACATAAACATTTGGCTGAAAGCCAGTTTTAATGACTTGGGTATGGATTTGCTCTCCTATATCTAAAGCTCCCACAGAAGTACAGGTTTTCAAAATACTTGGGTAGGTGTATTGATTAGGTCTCAAGCCTTCAATCAGCATCTGAGAAAATATCTGAACTGACTCGCTCAGATTACCCATCTGCCCATAAGCAACTAGCATCACATTCCATAGAACCACATTTTCTGTTTGAGTTGTAAGGAAGAATTCACGGGCAGTTTCAACATTCGAACAATTCACATAAAGGTCAAGCAAGGAACCCTCAATAATGATATCCGAATAAATGCCAGCTTTTATAACATATGAGTGGAGTTGTGCTCCCTTATGAAGAGCACCAAGTGATGCACAGGCACTCAACAGGCTCGCAATTGTAACACAATCAGGTTTGAATGAATCACGCTGCATTTTTTCAAATAAGAGGAGAGCCCTCTCACCGAACCCACACTGAGCAAGACCTGAGATGAGTGAATTATACGAAATCCCATCCTTGTGAGGCATTTCGCACAAAATCTGTTCAGCGCATATGAAGTTCCCATCACGGGAATACAACGTAATAAGAGCATTACCAACATACGTTTCAGATGCAAATCCCCATTTGCAAACAAGGGCATGAAGCTGCTCTCCGAGCTCAAATAAGTCTATCTTCGTGCAGGCACTTATAACACTTGAAAAGATATATGGAGTGGGAATAATTCCTGACTCAACCATCTCATGGAACAGGAGAATGGCTTCTTCTTCGTGTTCGTTTTGAGACAAACCGGAGATCATAGCAACCCACGAAACACTACCCTTGAAAGATAACTTTTGAAATACCATTCTAGCAGAATTAACAAACCCACCCTTTGAATACAAATCAATTAAAGGATTACAAACAAGCGGACTTGAACCAAAACCAAGACGAATAATTTTAGCATGAATCTGTTCAAAACAACGGAAAGTGACCTTGCCACCACCACATGCCCTGAGAACATTTGCCAATGTAAATTCATCCAGAATCACATTTTCCGCTACCATTCGTGAAAAAATACACAATACTCTTGCCGTGAGCTTCTTTTCAACAAATCTGGAAATTACTCGATTCCAAGAAAATACACTTCTCTTTGGCAAATTATCAAGAAGCTGGAGTGCACTATCTAAATCATCAAAATCAACATAAACATCAATAAGCCTGCTACTAATGTCGCGATCCGCACCGAACCCGGACTTCAAAATCACGCCATGAAGCTTCTTAGCATCTAGAAAAGAGCCAGACTTTAGACATCCTTCTAAGAGCCACAGATAAGTCTGACTATTCGCGGCAATTTCACGCCGTTCCACCGAATTGGGAAAATCAAATTGACCTTTTTCATTTTCTTCAACAGGAAATTCATCAAGTGCATGAAAATTTGCACTAGTACCAAAAGCAGCCAAATTTTTTAATTTACCCACATTGCCACCAAAGTACTGAAGGATTCCCACACATTTTGGAATAAAAAATGAGACAAAAACAATATGAGAGCTTGTATATTAGCAAAACCATACAGGTATGGTGAAAAATAATTGGAGTAGAAATTAGTATATTACCTTTTGAAACTTTGTGGTAGGTTTACGCGGGAAGTGACGAAGCAAGGAATTTGAGAAGGACCCACAGAGTGAAATGGGGTTTGGAACCATGAATCCATGAATTTGAGCGGCCATCAATGCCTACGAAGAAGATTGAGCTCTATCATTTGGCTTCCCCTATCCCTTCACAGCTCATTGGAATTGCAGAGGCAAGTAAGAAACCCAACACAAAGAACACGCATTTGCTCTCTCACTTACACAGATTCACTCTATATACATGAATGTATCATATATATATGAAATATATATCTTTGGGTTGATTGTAACCTTTAAAGCTGAGTGCACCAAACACGACTGAAGAGACCTCTGCCTCGCAAATCTTCTTCGGAGGCTTCACGACGGCAAACAGTAACCAACCGTCTCAGTTTTGGTAAATTTTAGAAAATGAGAATATAATAGATTTATTTTATGGGTTTTAAAAATAAATAAAACAAAAACATAATAATATTTCACAAACAATGGTTAAGAAGTATGTCGAAAATTATCCAATTATTTTCAAGAATAATAAACCATACTGTATAAAACTTATGCTACCGACCGTAATTTATGGATTTAATGCAATTCATTGAAAAACAAAAACAAAATCTAGATTGAAAATTCAAAACTTTTGTTTGCTATTCATTGGTTTTGAAAATTAAAAAATAAAGACTTCATAAAAATTTAATTTTTCAAGTTTGCAAAAATTCAGCATTTATGATTGATGAAGATTTGATGTAGTTAGAACCCGATTCGCAAGGAAAAATCAACTGAATACCTAAATCCCCATTAAACGACGTCGTCTCCTTATTCTAAATCCTCCGTCCCTTTGAAACTGCAAGCCCTAGAACACAAAAAGAAATTCGTTTCTCAGATCACATGGCAATTGCTCGAACTGGAGTTTTCGTCGACGACTACTTGGAGTGTATGATCCTCTGCAATTACCTCTTTTATATATATATATATATATATTTATTTTATTTTCTCAAAATTTATAACCTTTTGATTTTGTATTGAATTCGAAATTGGAATTGGAATTGAAATAGATGCAAGCACATTGCCTGCAGAGCTACAGAGAGTTCTCAATACCATCAGAGAACTCGACGATCGTTCCCAAGGTTTCCCCTTTCCAATTTTCCTCAAATTTATTACATATTATGTATATATGTGTATGTATGTATGTATTATGAATTTGCGTTATATTGTAGAACTTATGCTAATTCATATTATGATAATGGGGTTTGAAATGAAGGTATGATAAATCAAACGCGACAGCAAACAAAGAATTGCTTGGGGTTGGTTAGTGAGGGGTCGAAGAAAGGAAGCAATGAAGCAGAGGAGGAGGCAGCATTTGAGAAAATGAGAAAGGAAATGGAAGCGAGGCAGGACAATGCATTGAGCCTCTGCACCGAGAAGGTTCTATTGGCCCGCCAAGCTTATGAGCTCGTGAGTTCAAAATGTTGTGTTTCTGTTTAATCATTGTTACATGAAATGCCTATTTTTAACCAAATCTTATTGTCCTGCGCAAAGTGGAGGCTATGCTTAGCTGATAATGAGTTTTGCATAGTAATAGTTCCCTCATTGGATGAGATAATATAGTTCAAAATTCTTCTTGAATTTAAAGTTGTTGGAAAATTCTATTGGATAAATGGTAGATATTTGGGTAGTGTAAAAGATTCTAAAATTGTTTTTGTAGCAAGTGAAGATTTATGAAGAAAGTTTTAAAGGTAGATAGTAATACTATATATAGGTTTCGTATTTCGATTGCTGGGAGCTATTGTTAATTTAAAAAGTAGTGTAATGGAGTCTGTCCTTTATTCCGTTGTAATGTAATGTTGGGGAATAACAATAAAATAGTAAAAAGATTTCAGTTTTAACCTCCTATTTTACTATGGATAGCTTCTCTACTTAATGCGTTTTGCTCTTTTATCCTTTTAATAATAGAGAATATTAATTAATTCCATATTTTTATTTAATGGTAATTGCAAGCTTTTGAATATGAACATTTATATATCTTACTTCTGTCACATTCTTTCAGATAGATATCCATGTAAAACGCCTTGACGAGGATCTGAACAATTTTGCAGATGATCTAAAGCAAGGTGCTGAAAATGCTTCTTGTTACTTCCGTTGTTCCTGTAATTTCAGAATGCAGGTTTCAAAGGATAATAATAATAATAACAATAGTAATAGAGTAAATCAATGAGGCATTATGTAGACCACTAGAAAAAATTTAGACTGCAACAACACCGTGAAGTTATATCATATTCAAGGTGGTCTAGCGACACGAACATCATTGTTCTCCATCTTGGAATTATAATTAGCTGACGTAATTTTCTTTCGTAATTTAGTTTTGCCAATTTTCCTTTTTATTTGATATTTGCAGAGGGAAAAATACCACCAGATGAGCCAGCAATCCTTCCTCCATTGCCTATAGTCCCCAGGATTGAAAAACGCAGGTCACTCTACGGAACACTTCAATCAAGAAGGTTCGATTACACGGATAGGGACTGGGACAGGGACAGGGACTTTGAACTCATGCCTCCTCCAAGCACCCTCAGAAAGGATTTTGATGCACCTCTTGATCTTGATCAACCTTTTGATCCAAACGAACCTACTTACTGCGTCTGTCATCAGGTTCTGACTTCTGTTTTACTGCTTTTCCGTCCATTCTGTAATTATTTCTCAAATTCCTCTTCAATGTTTCCAAGTGTTTGACACTTGAATGATCTCCTAACTACATTCGCTAACATACTAAAATTACCTTAATCTTTCAGGTGTCTTTTGGAGATATGATCGCCTGTGACAATGAAAATGTATGTCCCTTGGTTCTAATTGTTACTTCTTTTTATTTCAGCCTCTTTTTTTCTTTTCTTGGGTATTGAAAGTAGTGTTTAATTTGTAACTGAAGGAACTTAAATACGACTTTTGTTTCATAGACTTTGACATCACAATTTTTATAAACTAATCCGAAGCTATCTATTTATGCTTTTTCGTTCAAGACTCGCGATAATTGTTATCTTGTTAGCTTTATTTTTAGCTTAATGTCCGGTATTTCCATTTCAGTGCCAAGGAGGTGAATGGTTCCACTACGCATGCGTTGGGCTCACACCAGAGACGAGATTCAGAGGGAAGTGGTATTGTCCGACCTGCAGACTACTACCACTACCATGAACTCGTATTTTGCACTATTTTGTTACTAAAGAGGATCCTTATAAAGTTTTTGAAAACAAAAACGAAAATTTTGTTGGTCGAGGTACGTAGTCTAACACCTTCGTCATGGTCCTAATTGCGTTGAGGTCATTTCTCAATTCGAAGTGGATTGAGGCAAGAATGATGATGGTGGTGGCGATGATAATGATGAAAAGAGACAATAAGGGAAAGATCTGCTTGAAGGAGTTGGTGTTTCGTTATTTAAGAGTAGTCGAAAAATCTACTTACTCGGTTCTTGTTTCTATACATATATGTATGAATTGATTTCATATCATGATGGATGTTTTTGAAAACAAATTTTTTTATTTGAAACAATGCAGCAGTTGGATTAACTCAAAACTAGTTGGTTTTTTTTCCCTTTTCTTGTTGTTCGTCTGAATCCATCACTTTTTTTACTGTGTTTGATTTGCTTACATTTGGCACCTAATGGCCTAATCATACTTCCTGTTTATGACTTTCACATATCTAATAAGCTGTTCATATTTTTATTCGTTTATTTGCATGAAATTGACAGTATGATACCTTTTCAATTTGCAATATATAAGATTTACACTTGTGCTGATGATTATTAATATACATATAACATATATATAGAGAGTAATATTCTCTTGCTCTCCTGTGAGCAAAAAACTTATATTCACCTATCACAATAATCATATTAGATCTAATAATCTCTATCATAAGTGAGTATAAATTTTTTAGCAAAAAAACAAGATATCATTTTCATATATATATATAAGATAAGAATGTAGTTCATTTAATTACCCAAAAACTGATGTTAAATAGTTAAGGTCAGTTTTGTATAATCCTCAATGTGTTGCCGATTTGGTAAGGTGTGATTGGTGGATGGGAGGTATAAGGCCGGCCCTGGGGCAAGGTGACCCAGACGGTCACCTAGGCCTCTGGCTCTAGGGGGCCTATTTTTTTTTTCTTAATATTTTTTGAAAAGAAATTAATATTTCTATAAGTTCTAAAAAAATAATTAGTTTTTCGACCCAATTCAAAATAGAGCTTAATGTAATTACATAATTTAGGGCCTCAATTTTTTTGTTCTTAAAAAATTTGTTTTCAATAGGGCAAAACAAAAAAAAAAAATTTGTTTAAAATCCCAATTCATACTAAATCTTAATCCAATTTTCAAATTTAGGGCCCCAAAATTTTATATTTCACTCACTATTTGTAAAGACTCAAAAAAAAATAATAATAATAAATTTTCAATTTAGGGATAAAAGATTCTTATCACACTCGGACAACATAGAGAACTTAGGCTCTGACGTGACTGCTCGTCTCACTCACAATTTCATACCACCTTTAATGTATTTTTTTAATATATTTTTTTCAGTTATAATTTTTAAATAAAGTCTGTATAAAGGATCTCAATGATCTCATCTAAAACTTCTAAATATTTTCGGAATTTCAGGCGGTTCATGGAAAGGTATTATGGAGGACTTTGCTACAGAGAAGCCGGTCCTTCCTTTGTCAGTACTTGCATGGAATTAGTATATGGATTACTGGTCCATTTCATTTTATGCTCTGATACACTTTTTTTGTATTCATATTCTAATTTCTGTACTCCATTCAAGAAGATTGGAAAAAAAAGAGCGGGAAACAAAAACTTTTTTTTTTTTTGGTCCACATCCATTTACGGCACAAATTACGATATCTCTGTGCTACATGCCAAATCTTGGATACATGTGTTAAATGGCAAAATTGCCCTTAACAATTGGGCAATAATAGTTGATAAAGATCGATCCGACAATAATGAAATTAATTTTGGAACGAAGACAAAGGGTCCGTTTGGCAATCCGGTCTTGGTCTTGGTTTTGGTCTTGGTATTTGATTTCAAGACCAAGACCATGTTTGGTTGGCCGGTTTTGGACTTGGTTTTGGACCCTCTAAAACCAACCACTAAAACCTGGTTTTGGCCCACCATTTTTGACTTTTCTCTCTCTCTCCCTCTCTCTATATATATATATATATGACCGAAAATATGAATTATTTTAAATTTTTTTTTATATTTTTCGGAAAAAAATTAATTTCCGGGAAAAAATTATTTTTTCGAAAATAATTATCTTTTTCGGAAAAAAATAAATTTTTGGGAAAAAAAACATTTTTCAGAAAAAATCATATTTTTGGACAAAAATTAATTTTCTCCAAAAAATTATTTTCGAAAAAATAATTTTTTTTTTCGGAAAAAAATTAATTTTTGGGAAAAAATTCTTTTCCGGAAAAAAATTATTAATTCGGGAAAAAATTATTTTTCCGAAAATATTTATTTTTTCGGAAAAATTTATTTTTTCGGAAAAAAATCATATTTTCGGAAAAAAATTAATTTTCGAAAATAATTATTTTTTCGGAAAAATTTATTTTTTCGTTAAAAAATAAATTTTTGGAAAAAAATCATATTTTTGGGAAAAAATAAATTTTTCGGAAAAAAATAAATTTTTGGAAAAAAATCATATTTTTGGGAAAAAATTAATTTTCGGAAAAAAAATCATATTTTCGGAAAAAAATCATATTTTTGGAAAAAAATTATTTTTTTGAAAAAATTAATTTTTCGACAAAAAATATTTTTTTGAAAAAATTAATAATTATTTTTTTTCCCGAAAATTAATTATTTTGAAAAAAATATTTTTATATTTTTGGGAAAATTATTTTTTATATTTTTGGGAAAATTATTTTTTTTCCGAAAATTACTTTTTTTCCAATTTTATATATATATATTTTTCATATTTATATATTTTTAATACATATTAGTATATATATATATATAATTATACCAAGACCAAGATCAAGACCAAAAGCAAAACCAACTCCTTACCAAACACTATATATTGGTTTTAGATTTACCTAAAACCACCCAAGACCAAACCCAAGACCAAAACCAAAACCAAAACCAAAACCAAGACCAAAATCAAGTTCCCAAAGGGACCCAAAATGAGAACTTCCTTAGTTCAAATTTTGTTTAATTAAATAGAGTAATAATGTGATTTGATACTTCTTTACAATGGCACCAAAAGAGTCTGGTTTTGGTCTGTGATTTGTAATATGGTCTGTTACTATTCATCACCAAATCATATTTGATGAAACTTGGTATGATTTGATGAGACCAAATTTGGTCTCATGGTTTGTAATAAATAAATAATAATTAATAATAATTAATTATTATGGTCTCATGGTTTGTAATAAATAAATAATAATTAATTATTAATAATAAATAGTAATAATTAAAAAAATTAAGTAATAAATCATTTTAAAATAAAAATAAAATAAAGTAAATAATAAACAAACATAAATGAATAAATAATTAAATAAAAATTTAATAATTTTGAATAAAAATGAATAAATAAATATTTAAATTAGTTTAAAATTTTATTTATTATTTAAAAATATTAAATAAATTTGAATAAAGATAATTAAATAAATATTTAAATATTAAATAAATTGTTTGATTTACATTTTTCTTATACCACACCAGACCAAAATCATCACCACCCAACATGTTTTTCTTTCAGAATAAACCACACCAGACCAAACCCAAATGCTCTGGTTTGCATTTTTTCAGACCACACCAGACCAGACCATTACTAAACAGGAGGTAAAGTAGAAACAAAAGAAAGAGAATGAAAAATGTCCTACAATATGTTTTTTAAATTCTCGTAACTACTTGAATTATAATAAAAATACTCAATCAAAATTAACTTGACTTATAACAGAAAGTCTACAAATTATATATATATAAGAAAAAAAATTGTCGTTGCTGAATACTTCTATAACACTACACACAATTTCACCACAAGAAAATACCATTTCTCGTCTTATATGCATCTTATAATTTTTTAACAATTTTTGAATAATAATTCTACACTAAGCTCAAGAAAATAAAAATTAAAAAATTCACTATTCACTTGCCATTAAGTCAAGCACCATTAGTCAAACAACTTTCCCCTCGCTAATATAAAAAAAAATCACTATTCAATATTATAGTATATCACTTTAATAATATTAATTTGAATTATAGATTTTCCCTAGACGTCTTCCTTCTAGGGGTAGATTTGTCCAAGAAGGTATATATATACATGTATGTATATATATATATCCATCAAAAATGGAAAAAGGGATAGCGGCGGAATTTTGAGAAAAGATTCAAATTGGGAAATACCCTTGGCGTTCAAAGCCATAAAAAAGGAAAAAATTGATTCAGACAATTCCATCACAGCTGTGTCTATATTATCTAGATCTGCTTCTTTCCCAACTTTGTATAATTCAACAATATAGCTTACTTGTATGAGCAACCACACCACTATCACACAATACCAAGAAGAAGAAGAAAAAGCTGTAAACAAAGTTCAGTCTGTCTCTCTTCAACACCAGAAAGGTACTGCCTCTATTCTTCAACTCCAAGTTCACAAATTTTCAGAAAATTGTTCAGAATTGGAATACCCATATGGTATTTTTTAGTTATTGTTCTCTATTTTCAATCACATTGAGATAAAAAAATAATATAAAAAAAAAACCTTTTCTTTTCTCTCTCAAGAACCAACAGAGTTGAAAGGTTTGATCTTTTAGCCCCATCTTGAATTTATTACTGAAGAACCCTTTTTGAATATGGTCTTATCTCAGTCAGTGAAAGCTATAGTGACCCAAGTTTTCAGATTTCTTAATATCCTTCACAAATAGGTAGAATTCTCGATAAGTTCTTGGATATGTTGAAGAACCCCTGACTTATCTTGATTTCTTTCTAATTTGTTGTCTAATAAGTTTAATTACAACGACCCAATTTGTCAATTATCTCAATAAATAATTATGCGCGCTTCAATTATTGAATTTCTATGTATTTATTCATTTCACAGTTCTTACTGTATTGTTCAGAATCTGGATATTCATATAGATACATTTGAGTTTCTTTAATGTCAATAACAGTAGTTGAAATCCTTTCTCTCAGAACCATCACAGAGTAATCTTTAAAACCTAGTTGTGGGATTTACTGCAATTCATTTCGAATAGGTTCATATCTCATAAAGTAGAATACATAACGACCCAAGTTCGCAAATTTCTCACAACCCTTTTGGGATTTCAGAAATCTAGATGAGTTGTTGGATATAGAGATAACCCTATCTTTGATTTCATATATGACTGTTCTTTACTAACCCATATATAAGTAGCCCATTTACCAATTATGTATCAATAACCTTTCCTTGGGTTGTTCTAGGTTTAAAATGGGCAGAAGTCTCAGCCCAATTTTACGGCAAGAGTTAGAAAATCTGGAGAAAGATGCTGATAGCAGAAAGTCAGCAATGAAAGCACTGAAATCCTATGTGAAAGAGTTGGATTCAAAGGCGATTCCGCTCTTTCTTGCTAAGGTTTCTGAAACCAAAGAAACTGGATCATCAAATGGGGAATACACAATCTCCCTCTACGAAGTTCTTGCTCGTGTTCATGGTCCGAAAATCGTCCCTCAGATTGACAACATCATGACCACAATTATAAACACCTTGGCTTCCAGTGCAGGGTCTTTTGCTCTTCACCAGGCCTGTGCAAAGGTGGTTCCGGCAATTGCTAGGTATGGGATTGATCCAACCACCCCAGAAGACAAGAAGAGGCATACAATTTATTCACTTTGTAAGCCTCTCTCGGATTCTCTCTTGAGCAGCCTAGAGAGCCTGTCCACTGGTTCGGCCCTTTGCTTAAAGGCGCTGGTGGACTCTGATAATTGGCGGTTCGCTGCTACTGAGATGGTGAATGAGGTTTGTCAGAGAGTTGCTGTGGCTTTGGATAGGGATAGGCCTTTGCAGACCAATCCACACATGGGCTTGGTCATGTCCTTGGCTAAGCATAACAGTCTTGTTGTTGAAGCATATGCAAGACTGTTGATACAATCTGGTTTGAGGATTTTGAATGCTGGGGTTTCTGAAGGAGAATCTCAGAAAAGGTTGTCATCCATTCACATGGTGAATTTTCTAATGAAGTGTTTGGATCCTAAGAGCATATTCTCAGAGCTTGAATTGATAATTGAGGAAATGGAGAAGTGTCAATCCAATCAAATGGCTTATGTCAGAGGAGCTGCTTTTGAAGCTTTGCAAACAGCAAGGAAGATATTATCGGAGAAAGGCCCAAAGTTGGAGAGGGAAGTGGGCTCGATTACTGGATCAAATGGTTCTGGGAGTGAGAACAATTGTAGGAGGAATTTATGGGGTGCAGGAGATTTTTCTCCTGGAACAGCGTCACCTGAATCGCAAACTGTTAATTCATTTCTTGGGTATGACTCGTTTATCGACTCACCAATTTCTGAAGTCTCTAGGAACTGGCAGCATGATCGAAGGAGTGTCAACCGTAAACATTGGAGATATCAGAATGGTGGAGTAGATATTTCTCTCAAAGATGGCTTTTACTCCGAGGTGACTAATGGAAATGGCTTCGAGAACTCTGTGCATGAAGAGTTTTCTGATAATAAAAGAGATTATGCAGAAGGATTTGCAGGGTTCTTGCATAGGAGCCCCAGAAATGGAACACCAAGAAGCACCACCCCCAGTCCTCAGGTAAAATTTCCAAGCATTTCAATTCTTTTTTTCATTTGAATGTACAACTCTCAGTCAGAAATTAATTCACTTGATTTACCATTTTTCATTCTCTCCCTTTCATTTAGTATCTAAATACTATATTTTTGGGTGGTTTTCAGAGATCACGCTCTCAGATTAACATTGATAATGTCAAGATCTTCACAACTCCAAGGAAACTCATTCACTCTCTTCAGGAAGCAAATGATGCTGGCTCAAACATCTCTGTGAAACAAACTAGGAGATGTAGAAGTCCGTACTCGAGTGAGATTGAGTGGAGTCCTATGTCAAAATGCAATCAGAATGGTTCCTCCCATGAAATGAAGCCTGACGACAAAAAGGATGAACATTTATCTGGAGGCGGTGCGCAGTTGCATAGTGGCTCAGAATCAGTGTCATCAACAGAAGACCTTTCTGCTGATGCTGATTTGCAAGTGTCTCGGGATGTGATTCCTGAAATCAGAAGTGAAGCTAGTTTTGATGTTCAAAGAAAGCGTCAGAAGTCTGTTGTTAATGCGGTTTTTGGTGCACTTCTTGTGTTTTTCGCTGTTTTCCTTTGTTTGATGCGGATTGATGATCATGACGAAGGTTATCTTGTTCCCACTTAAGGATTATAGTTTATGTTAGGAAACCTTCGACGATATTTGAGTTGTCACTGTAAAACTCAAGTGGTATTGTTACTACTTATCTTCCAAACTAAGAGGTGATGCTTATTACTGTGCTCAACAGAAGCAGCTACCGCAATTTTAAGCAATATTATCATTTTCATGGATGGGTGTTTTTTGCTTTCATTTTATGAATGGAAATTTTGCTAGTTCACCATGTCATGTTTTCAAAATCAATATGCCTTAATTTTGTTTCATGCTACCTCTAGTGCTGATTTTTTATCTTGCCTTGTGACACAAACATTATTGTGATTTGTAGGAAATAAAAAAGAACTCCAAATATGATTTTTGCACTTCAGGTGATGGAAAAGATCAGCTCCTTTGCCTTGATTGTGGTACTTGCAAATCATGCTTGTCTTTAGCTTATTCCTTTTTATGTTGAACCAATGAACCAAACAACAGAACATTAGGTAGCAGCATAACTAAGAAGACTTGTTTTTCACAGGTATGAAAAGTGTTGTAATTATTGTGTAAATAGAAGGACAAGAGCATAACAATGCTTTTACAAGAGTTAGAGATTGGGATTGTGTATCTGCTGCCAGCCTCTCCATACACCTTGTGGATCCAGGATTATCGGTTCAAGCAGGGCCGATGGTCCAATGCATATATAAGCATACTTGCCATACCATTCATGACGTGAGCCGGGACTGAACATGTACAGTTCATTGAAGCCATCTCTTCCAATTACAACTGAGTTTCTTCTACCCTGGTTTATGGTAATAAGAAAATTTACGAAATGAATTGTCAGATCTATACTAGTTGCAACACAGACGATCAAAGATATATTAATGCTACTCAAATTTTCATTTTTCATTTCAAATGCTCTCTAGAACGCATGACTGATTATTGAACTTCATGGGAGTGATATTTGGTTTTGTTCAGTGCAAGCATAGAACTGCAGCTACTTGAAAGGAAATATATAACTATTCTCGAGTATTCATAGATTTACATACCCTGTCAATTACTGTCATGTATCGAGGTGAATCTGTGTAAATCATGCTCATTTCCTCAGTTAAATGCTTATAGTTGTCTGTCTCTTCGCTCTCCATCTCTTCTATATCTCCCTCCTTGCTTTCGGCATCATCAGCATTATTCTGATTTCTCGATCCCAAGTTGGACAAAAATTCCACGAGTGCCATAGGACGCCACGATTTTTTATTTTTTCCCTGGGCAAAATCTGGAGGTAATATACTAAAATTCGATAAAAATGGTGGCCTGTTAAAAACATTTGATCCTTCCAATCCAATTGCATAGGTTGCTTCTGGTGTGCTTACTGTCAGATGGCTCACTATAGAGCCCATCAGACTCAGGGATGAAGATTTTGAGTTAGAGACTTCAATCTCTGAGCTTAAAAGGTCCTTTTCAAGTCTCAAAATGTATTTAACTTCAACCATATCCTTCGCATTCCTGCTTATCAACTCTACCTGCATTCTCAGTTTCATGAAAATTTCTCTCAGAAACATAAGGTAGCACAATTATTGGCTAGTAAATCAAACCATTATAAACAGTGTAACTCTATCAATCTTGTGCTTTTAGCTCCAAACATTCTACACATTGTATTAATACATATTTTCGCTACATTTGAGATATAGCCATATTTCTTGATTATTACCGCTCAAATAGTGGCCTTAACTGTCGCAAACTGTCCTAACTCGTGTAGATATTGTCTATTTAGTTGGGAGGTGTGCACATATATAAATGCCAACAACCTCATCCCTGACACCTGACCCTTGTGGCCTTATGTCCGGTCTCCCATTTTTGGGTTTTTCGCTCTCATCTATCATGACTCACTCAGCCCTTTCAGATAGTACCAGATTTGAACATGCTCACAGTTTTTAAAACACGTTAACACACTTGGAAGGTATGCAGTGTGCACACTTAAAAGTGTCAAAGACCTCTCCCTCAACCTACATGGGACTTCCTATAAATGAAATCTCGAGGAATGGTAAGTATAAGTTAGAACAGACCTGAATGAACTCTTGAGGGGTTCCTTTAACATCATGAAGAGCCCAAGTACTGGGAGACCATGGAACTCCACCATCACTTTCACATTTGAAGGCGAAAGACACACCCCCTTGAATGACAGCAGCACCACTCTCCCCCTCGGACACAGACGTGTGCAGCAGCTCAATCGTGCCTCCGTGCCACATTGGAGCCTTGTACGACGTAATGAGTCCACTTGGCAGCATCAGACTGACCAAACTTCCGTTGTCCAATCCCATCTTGACAACGCAGCTTCCGCTGATGCTAGTAAATGAAACTCCATGGCCACTGAATTCGCTCTCCAAGTAGTCCACATTGGTAGGTGGATATGGAATTGAACTCACTGATGGCAATGGGAAATGTCTCTTGTTGATACTGTATTGAATTGGACTACAAGGTAGAGAAGGGTGTGAAGTACTGAAACTTGTTGTGGATTTAGGTGGGGAAAGAGGAATGAAGTTAGGAGACAAGAGAGAAGTGGAAACCATTAGTTTGCTTCTTATCAATGGTGAAGTAATTCAAGTCCTTCTTTTGGCATTGACATATAGATGTTACCACTACAAATGTGTGTGTGTGTGTGTGAGGGAGGAGCTATTTGCCTTGTTGATTTGGCTGAATAATTCTAAGCTCATGAAAGGATAACATGATCCTTTTTGGTGGGTTATGGTAGGAGACTATACCAGATATTTTGTATACTTTTTTCCTCTCCTCTTGTATTTTACCTAAATGACAAGTTTGGTATACTCTTTCACTGCTGACATTACATTCATGTTGTGCTTTTGAGTACTTAATGGTTGCCTTGAAATTCAAATTAGTGTGATTTTAGGGAAAATTCAATGTAAAGTATGAATTAAATTATTTTCCCTATTTTCAAACTCAATGCGATGAATCAATGAATCCATACAATGAGAGTGTTTCCAAACATAGTATAATAGTGTTCCCCACACACTCACCATTAACCAAAGATTTAGAAATTTCAATTGGAAACTGAAATCAATCATAAAAACCTTCCCAAAAAGGGCACTGATTCATTAAGACACAACCAACGGACACAATGATCAAGTTTTAAGTTGAGCTCCAAATCAACTAATTCAAGAAACTGAATATCAGCCACTACAAACTCAAAAAGTTGACAAATAAGGAGCATATACACCAAAATACATTATCCATTTCATGGTAAACCAAAATTTCTTTAGCCGAAACTGGCATTCAAGAGAAAACAAGACGTGCATAACCAGTTACATGAAAAATCCATCAAGTTACAGGCAGAGTCGTGACAATCAGTTGAAGACAAGCATCACCAGTTACAAGAAATGCCGATGAAGTTACAAGCACACTCATGACAATCAGATGCACCATCCTCGCTGAAAAAGTTCTAGTCCTCGTCCATTCCTGCCGCCGCCGGCTGCTCTCTTTTTGGGCCACCTGCTGGCTTTGCCATAATAATCTGCAATACAAAATCCGGACATGAGCACTAAATATAAAGAGAAAAAATGGAACTAGTTAAATGCACGGTGCAAGTATTTGCTGTTTCTATCATCTACCGTTTGGAGGTTCTTTAACTACTATAACAAGTATCGATTAAATTTATATTCTCCCTACAAATTTATTCACCTTGGGAGACAAAATTCTCTGAGCTCGTAACCAAACATGATAAATATTCTATATACAGTACTGCTCACTTTATATCAGCCATTTGGTCCTCCTACAACTTCCTCAACAAGAAGATAATATTTAAGGATCCTCAATTTCTATTCTCTAGACAAAAACAAAAACAAAAAATATCCTTGATATCTAATTTCGTCTTATGCAATTATCATCAACTCCCTTTTTTACTCCGATTTTGTCTGTTTTAGTAGCACATTCACTGTTCATTGACACATGGCCCATCACAAGACATGCCACTAGTCAATACAGTACTTGTCCACCAGGGATCACCTGCTTGGCTCAACTTCTTCCCATTCATTTAAGTGTGTCAAAATTTCTTCTCTTCACTCGTTATTTTATAATAACAGAGTACCGTTCATGGTCCTATCACTTTTAGTGCTCTCATCAGGTGGCTTTTTCAAATTTTAAAATACAAGTGTCATAGTTCATGCACTTTAAGGATAATAGCACTCGTAGCTCAGGCTTAAGCTGACATAATTCAAATCAGCAGCAAGAGAACCTTTCCTATTGATCAAATCTCCTCTAACATACTGACTAATAAATTTGTCAAAGAAAAGAGTAAAGAGCTTTTTCCCTTCAAAAAAGGGGTTAGGTTGATCAGAACCAAGTGATTCCATATGAGGGGCTCAACCACATGGTATTCAAGAATAGAAGAAATCATTAAACCAAACATCAATAGATAATTACCTGGTCTACCCGTAGCACAGTGCAAGCTGCATCTGCAGCATATTTAAGAGCAAAGAATCTGCACAACAAAACAATAAATACCTTATGTATATAAATATCAACCAATAAATATGCAGTGCATACCTTGTCAATACCCCCCCCCCCCCCCCTTCTTCAAAACCAAGATACACAACCACCAAAAAAAAAAATCAAGAACGCAAAAAAGAGAAAGTAAAGGGTGGAACAGAACAAGGAAGGTTGGACTGCAGTCCAAAGAATTCCCAGAACTGAATTCCGAAACCAAGAAACTGATCAGTAGCCAAGATATACCTTATGTCAACTCTATCGCTAATAATCCATGTACCATACACTAATTAACATGGGGATATAAAAACCATGTATATATCACAGAAAACAAACTGGGCTGTGATGCACAAATTCTGAAACCCCAAAGCAACATTGGCCCGGTTAGGATTTTCCAACTAACTCATTGTAATGACCCCAAGTTCTCTCAGGATTGGCCGTTAATCAGGTACAGGTCACACATCTCATTCAACTTGCCCAGTGCTTAATTAATGCATTAAACATCATAAATGGGGAATATACATTCCACACTACTATAGAGTATCTGCACTTATTTACTACTAATAGTAGCAGCCTATAGGAAAACATTTTCTATGGTACAAAGTAAAACAACAGACAAGGATTCAAGTGCAAAACATTAATCATGGTTTAATTCAATTTCTAGACCCTAATCACTTTTGGGACTTCAATTTCTATTTGTGACCTGTAATAATTTAATATCAAATCCTCAATATTTTGGTTCCAAAACATTCTACAAAGCTAAAAGTCCTCTATGAATCAACATAATTGAAGATCATTGGAGGTAAGTATCCTTTCACATAAATCAAATCCCTAATCAAAAAGTCAAATTATGGGTTTGCAAGAAACAATAATAACCAGAATTCAATAAGAACAGATCAAATTTTCAAAAAAAAAAAACAGAATTCAATTCAAGACAGCCCAAACCAGCTTACTTGGTGACATGAAGGTCCCAAATGTTCATGGTAGAGACATCTTTGCAAACACCTTGTTCCAAGTCAATGCCCACTTTGGTGTTGCCAGATGCGTGTTCCGCATATAGAGAAGATATAATCTCCATTGCATTGAGACCAGCATTCTCGGCCAGTGTCTTGGGTACCAACTCAAAGCTCTCAGCAAATTTTGCGATAGCATATTGATCCAATCTGAAAAGAGATTCAAATCCTAATCAGTTTGTAATCATTTCCACAAATAAATAAAAACATCATTTTGTGATATATTAAAGGTGCAGAGCATCAAGCCGCAGCACCTTAGGATGGTATAGCCGTAAAGTAAGTTAAGGACAAAGTTTTGACAAATCATATAAAATCTTTGGACATACGCCTTAAAAATAATCATCACGATAATTATAGGAGTATGAGAATGGGTAAGCCTGTTTTTGGATTAGTAACAACAAACAGCAAATACATCCGCCAATAATAAGTGGAGCAAGTTAGGAACTTGTTGATAGTTCTGTCCTTATCTCCGTAAATTCAAGATGCGTCACAGAGAACAAGAACCATGCTGTACATAACAAGCAATTTAAAATATATATATATATATATTTTTTAACCTAAAATATATAGGAACTAAAAGCAAATTACCCCGTTTCTTTGAGAGAAAATTCCTTCAATCTTCTAGCCAACTCTATTTCAGTAGCTGCAGCTCCAGGTACGATACGACTATCCCTGCACATTGCCTATACGTACATATATTTACATATATGCACATCCAAGCATAAAGAGGCTCTAAGATTAGACCATAATGATCAATCAGAACTGGCTCAAAATTTGTCTAAAAGTGGCCAGATAAACTACAGTAAAACTAAACTGACTAAATGTAAAAGTTATCAATGTACACGTTATCCTTATCTAATTTAAAATTACCTTGTATGTGTTCACACCATCATCAACTGCTCTCTCAAGGTCATCCAGTATACTATCAGTACTTCCTCGTAAAACCACAGTAGTGACAGAGTTACCACCTTCTTCATTTCTCACAATAGTGACCTGCAAATATGAGAATAAAAAAATAAATTATAAATGGTAGTGTAAGAGACCAGAAAAAAATCAACATACTTGAACAAAACTATGATACAGCAAATTGCAAGACTGTACCCTAACACCACCGACTTCCTCCACCGAAATGGAATCAACATATCCCAAATCATCTGGATTTGGTGGGCCAAGCTTCAACTGTGCCAAGATTAACTGAGAATATTAGAACAAGTCTTAAAAGAATTTTTATACACTAAACAAATAGCTAGTATGCTTACAAGAGCAACAGCACCAGTTGTACGGCAAAATCGTCGTAGTTCAAATTTGGAGCTGATTTTCAAGACCATGATCCTGTAAAAAGATTTATTTAAGAACAGGATCATTAAAACAGTTGGAAAAAGGCGCATTAAAAGGATATGGAAGTAACTAGATATTAGCACTATATAGTTTTAGAAGAAGAAAAATAACAAGACTCTGGATTGGTTACTTAGCAGCAAATCTGGAAGGGAGAAAGTGCTGCAAGCAAACTAGTTTATCTGAAAGAAATTAAACATTATTTAAAGGAAGGTAGATCTTCTGTTTGCATACATGTACACAATCATGCACGGCAATTAACGTTTTAACTCTTCACAGAGAGACAAACAGAAAAGGGAGGAAAGTTGGAGAAGATATTGAGTGCCCCGGGAATAAATACACGTGGTACCCCAAGCCAATAAGAGAAAGAGGGGTCATACACGCAGGGATTCTATCACTTGCGCGTAGAAATCACCACTTGTCCTAATTGGTTTGGGATACCACGTTAGACTTATCCCCGTGGTATCCAATAATTTTCCGGAAAGTTGATACAAAATCACTGGGTCTCTTTTACTTGGATAAAAAGATTACAACAGGTCTAAAATCACTTATTTAAAGGTCAATTTAGTGACATCAGTAATTATTCAGCATAGCAGACAGCAGGTCACTGTTTTCTTCTCAGCTGATCCCAGAAAGGGGAAGTCTATGGTGTGTCCCAATTTATACCAACACCCACAAAATGATACCAACTCATGTATGGCGAGAATACTAAAGATACACTATACTAAGCTATGTCCTCATCTGCAACCTGAACAAAGTAGAATGAAGATTTTGAACATCTTGCCAGCTGGTAAACCCACATTTAGGGCATGTTTTCTTAGTCATGCATGGGTCTCATTCCCAGTCAACCCACATTTAGAGCATGTTTTCTTAGTTATGCATGGGTCTCATTCCCACTACAAATATAAACAGCATAAATATTGCAAAGCCAACGGAGATCTTATGTACTTGTAACGTTCACAGAAATGTAGAGCCATCTCCCCAACTGCTGCTCCACTAACAATAACCTTAGCACCGGAGTCTGCAACTGCTTTGATGAGCTCCTCGACTTTGGCTTCTTCAGTTTTTGAATAGTTCTCTAGCTGGAGTATGCCCAAAAAAGGTTAGCACCAATACCGACAAAATTTTCAAATCCCAAGTACACACTGGTAATTGTGATGAAAGCAAACCACATAATTTAATGAAGTAAAAGCTGTTCTTCGATGAATACTGGAGAACAAACATCATGCAATTAAGCAAAAGCTATGAAAAAGAAAAACATAAGTACTAATTGTTTTCGTTTATGTAATATGTCATTATGTAATTTGCAAACTCAATGATAACTTCAGATTCCAAATTATCCCGAGTGCCGCAAATCAAGCAAACACCCAATATAAATTAACAGGAATGTGTGAAAACAAGTCATGCCCCAAAAAGCTTAACCGGAAAAAAAAAGGCATTTCTACAATTAAGATTACTCCTCCCTGAGTCCATGCTGGCCTCACACAAATAAAAATAAACAATAAAGACCATAGTCTCTGCAGTACTACCAAGTAGAATAAATGCAAAGTACATGCTTAAAAGATAGGGGGACAAATATCGCAATGTTGACAGAAGCAAACCCAAAAATAACTTAAGAATATACCTGCTCAGCACTATGAATAAGGACTGTTCCTTTTGTTTCAGTTGCAGAGGTGTCAACACCACCAGCAAACACAACAACCTACAAAAACAAAGATAAACTATGTGACTTATCCACAATGGTAGAAAATGAATTGACACCTTAAGTTGGTCCATTCCGAAATTATAACCAAATTCAATTCAATTTTGATTAAGAAAAAAGACAAATGAACTGTCCTATTCCCCGCATCAAATGAGAAAAACTCAACTTACCAGGAATAAACAAATCATCATGAGACACAATGAAGGGCACCAAAAGAAATTCAAGGTATAAAAAGGTGGTCACTATACTCTACCTTTGCATATCTGTATAGACAAAACATCCTCAACCATCACCAAGTTTCCTCGGTTAATGACCACTTCTATTTTAATTCCGCAAAGGCTTTGATATTCTTTTTATACTTCCACTCGTCCTATTCATCACTATATTATATCTTCTAACTTCTATACGTAGATTTTTTATAAGTATCTTCTAATTCCTATATTATTTATTTTCTTGTCATATTTTATCTAGGTACTCATCCATATTTACTAATTCCTAGTATGTCATCAAACCTAACCATTTTGGACTAGCTTTCCTACATGCCCTTGTCCAAAATAGCATGGAAAACCTTTGCCACTTTTCACATGCTGCAAATATTATTAATTCTACTTATAATAGAGTGTAATATAAAAATCTGTCAGTGTTCGGTAGAAACAGCCTTTGAAGGCAAACTATATTGTCTCAGCTTTGACTTGTTTCTTCAGTTGCAAACTATAGTTCTATACTCTTTGATAGGGTGAGAGACACTGTCGAAGATCAAACCTGGTCCTGCCTAAAGATATAGTAACATATACTGCAGTAAGAAGAAAATCAACTGCATCATGTACTGTGCATTCCACAAGTGAGGAGAAAAAAAGGTTTGCAGAAAGTACTTGAAAACCAACTGATGGATGCTTACCTTTGCCTTCTCCGCTCTCTTTATACTTCCAACAGCATCACTTTTCAAAACCATACCTCTGACGATCGTACAGTTGTGCAAACCCCCACCCAAAAGCTTTCCAACCCGAACATTATCCACATTAAAGTTTGCAGGATTCTTTGGACAGACTTGTATGCATGCCTGCAGCTCAACATGTCTCGATGATCAGAAACTACAAAGACTGATAGTATTGCTAGTAAACATTAAAAAATAGACGGCCAATAATTACATCGGCAATCAGAGGACATAAAATATCTTCCTGCCCAAATTGCTTGCTAGCAACAGCAGCTTTCATTCGTTTAACAACTTCCTCCTTGTTCCTCACATCCATCTTTTCAGAACCACTCTCAACCAATTCATCTAATACTTCAACTACCTGCAACCATTGCAAAAATTAATGAAATAGAGAACTAATGTTTACTTATTAAAAATACTGATAATAAACATATAAGCCACTCAGTACGATGTATCATACCCTGTTAATTGCTTTTGTGTACCCAATTATGATCTCACTTGGGTGAAGTCCCGTTCTGATAAGCTCCTCCGCATTCTGTAGGAGCTCCCCGGCAAAGGAAATTGTCAAATTAGCACCGTCTCCGATTTCCTCCTGTTGCGCCTTCCCTGCCAAAACAAGAAGCTTGGCAGCAGGATGTTGAACCTCAAGTTCATTTACTATAGTCGCAGCATCATTCGTGATGAAAAGCTTGTCCAGATGATTGATGACCATCTTGTTCAAACCTGAATACAAAAATACATTTATCATCACAAAAAAAATGATGGAATATTCCAAATCTCCCCCAACACATCCTTTCTATAAGCAAAATATGTAGTAGTCAAACTACCAACGTAAAAACTATCTAAATTGTACAACATAAAAGTTCCAATTGTTTGGTCCTGGAAAGCATTTGAGAACACTCTACAACCCTAAAACCACAAATCTCAAAAGCCCATTACTCAGCACCCACAGACAACCAAAAGAAATCTTTTTGCTACTATACTTTACAATCAAACTCGAATTTAAACTCCAAACAAACGCATCGAATCTTCCACACAAATATCAGTGGATCTCTAAGAAACATAGAGGAAACCAATTGAGAATTACTCTAAACCCTAAACCCTAAAATAACAAATCTCAACTACCCAAATGACAAAAGGCCATTTTTTTTTCGCTCATACACTTTACAGTCACAATCGAAACTGAACTCCAAACATATATACATAACAAGTGAATAAATCCTTTTTTAAAAAAAAATGTAATGGTGTGAAGAAAACTTAGAATATCAGTGGATCTTCAAAAAAACAAATAATCAAAAATATGTAAATAAATAAATATATATATATATAGTACCATTGGGACCGAGAGAGGTTCGAGTAATGGTAGAGAGTTGCTTGCAGGCGTCAATGTTCTTGAGCACCGCTTCGTCGAGGCCTGAGAGATGTTTGTGCCCTTCTTTGAGCATTGATTGAATACCGTACGGCATCTGATAACCCATTTCCGATCAATTTCTTCGCTTCGTCTACTACCTTCTTCTTTTAAATGGGGGTTTGAGAAGAGAGATACGGTGAGGGAGTGTGTGTATGTATATGTATGTGTGTGTGTGTGTGTATGTATGTGTGTGTGTGTGTGTGTGTGTGTGAGTGAGTGAGAGAGAGAGACGCCCAAAGAAAGCCCTAGAACTTCACTTACAAACTAGTAGAGGTTTACAACTACGAAGGCCCAATTAGGGTGTGAAACAAAAATAAATATTTTCTCATTTAGAACCTAAAACAAACAAAAAAATAAAACAAAATCTCAAGACATAATGACAGAAAATAGAAAAATAAATATTAATAGCACGAAAATAAAGTTTCAAATTATTATGAAAAAAAAAAAAACTAAAAGACACATGGATCTCATTTTACTAGTAAAATATGATATTAAATCAATAAAACATCTAATTTTATTTTCTCTCCTCTACCTTTTTCAAATAAATATAATATTATTTTGTATTTCATGTTTTATCTTACTAGAGTCACACTCATTAGATATATTAAATATTGAAAGTGAACAATAGATTAATAAATTGAAGTGGTTTTGAGTTGAATGTGCGTGCAAATTCGGAGTGATAAATATCATTTCTAATTAAAACCATTCATGTTGTAACATACAAAAGGCATTATTTAATGTTATTGGACAAAAAAAAAAAAAAAAAGCACAAATAATTATTTTTATCAATCATATCTCTCAATAAACTTGACTGAAATGCAAAATTATGCAATCATTTAAATTGTTTTTTTGTTCTTTTTATGTTACGTTTGGTAGGAATGAATGAAATGTTATTTTATTTCATTTTTTTTGTTTAGTATTATTATAAGTAAATTAATTTTAAAATGACTTTATATAATCTGATTATATTATTACACCTGACTGTACAACTGTCATATAAAAACTTGCCTACTTTTCTTTTTCTTGGTATATAAAACAATCATTCTTCCCCCTGAACTATATATATATATATATATACTTGCAACATTTTGAAAATACCCGTGTTTAATTTTAGAAAAATAAACAGTATAATGAAAGTAAAAACTCTATTATGGTCCCTCCAACATGTTTTTTACTTTCTTTTGTTAAATGTTTCCCACCCTCACATAATTTTATCCATCCATCCGTGCTCAATTATCTCTAATATCTTCTAATAAATAATATCTTATTTTCTTGTTATATTGACACGATAATTCAATATGAATTTTCATAGGGATATCAAACATAACTCTTATTTTTTCTTGCCAAAAACATGGAAACAATTGTATATAAATAGTGAAAAAAAAATTGTATATAACAAACAAAATCACATTTTAACATTTTCTTTGCCATTTGTACAATAATGATAGTTTTAAAAAATATATCAAAAAACATATTAGTATAGTTTTAAAATATATATGTATATGGGTTCATCATTGCATTAAAATATAAAGTTGTTCATACCGATTAAAATACATATTTACATCATTTCTCTCAACTATCCACTTCTCTCAATTATAATTGACAAACAATTATTGGGATTAAATTCACTCTGTATACTCACAGTACTAAATTAGTTCATTTCTCAAAAAAAATTTTGATTAAGTTCACCGCGTGTACATGTGAGTTTTCCCGGCCCATGAAAAAACCCGTCCCGACCGGAGTGATCCAGGAATGGTCCGAGATTGTGACCCGATCATTGTGCCCACGTCATAACCCGACCGATACATCAGTCCCGCGGTCCGAGAAGTATCTTGCCCCGACCCGAAGAGCATTTTTGAAGGAACTCGAAGGCCCATAAGCTCAAGGCAATGGCATGATATAGGACCTACATAGCTGACGTGTAAAGGAATATATTATGTAAAGTTGAAAGTGTTGCCCTAATGGGCCAAAGGCCCATTGGAAAAATGTATATAATTTAATGAAAAGTAATGAGAAGGGATCTTTTTGGTGTTGTGCAAATATTGTATCTACACCGCATATAGTCACACTACTAAATTAGTGGGAAAAAAATGATTTTTTCATGTTATTACAAAATTATATTTATTGTTGTGATTCACGTAATATGCATTTGAAATGATTCACATAAAATGTATTTTTATCTTAAAATATTCTTATTCAAGTATAGATGGTTTTTGCTCTTGTTTTTATTTTTTATTTTTAATTAAAAAAAAAAACATGTTAGGCAACTAAAAGTCCCAATTCCATTTCCTTGCACAGTAAAAAAAAATATCCACTCATTTGAGGCGAAAATGAGAACATCAAAATGATGTTCTTTCATTTTCTTGCACTGTAGCTATCCAAAGCAAAAACCGTGTCTGAGAATCATTTCCCAAAAATAGAAAACTCCTCTGTAAAACTCTTCTCTCGTCGCCTCTCTCTCCACGATGGAAATCGTCTCCGTCATTGGTTTCTCTCTCTCTCAAAAATTCATGGCGTCTCCGTCGGTGGCTAACGGCGACATCGCCGCCGCCAACTCTGCCGCCCCTGGCCGCATGGCGTCGGTGTACAGTGAAGTACAGAACAGTCATCTGGATCACTCTCTGCCCCTCCCTTCTGTCCTCAAACGCCCCTTCAAGGTTGTTAATGGCCCTCCTAGCTTTGCTGCCGGCAATCCAGGTCTACACATCTCTCAATACATGTCAACATTATATATAGATATATATATATGTGTGTGTGTGTATATGTGTAGATAAATAAAATTGTATATATAGATTGATTGATGAAAGCATTGGTCGATTCCTATTATTTTCTTGTGAATTTTCTATGCTTCCATACAAACCCTAATCGGACACAAAACGGGCTGGGCTTTAACCTGGAGAATTCACCGTGCTTGGGGTTTGAAAAGGGTTTTATGTTTCTCTCTCACATACAAAACCCCAACACACTGTGTACTCTGTCTCTCTCTCTAGCCGCAGAGGGAAGAAGAAAGAGAATTGAAGTTGAAATCTCACACACTCACTGTGCGTTGTGTGTGTGAATCAAGCAACAGAAACCAAGGGCAATAAATAGATTTAATATATATATATATATGTATATATATATATGTGTATATATATATATGTGTGTGTGTGTGTGTGTCTATATATACTTGTTTTAGGTGATTGTAAGGATTTTAGTATTGGGGGTTTCCATTTAAAAGTTCTAGTTTGAGAAACATAATGGGATTGTAGGTTGAATTACTTTTTCTTCCCTCCTCCTACAACTGTACCAGAAAAGGAAAAAAAAGGGTATTGTTATGAAGATTTTTTTGAACTTCAGGGAAAAAATGGTGCCTTCTATTTATTTATTGTTTCAAAATATGAATTGAACCAAGAAAAGTGCTATCCAAATGCATAAGATTTTGGGGGCCTTATAAACAAGGGATTATGATAAGGTTCATTATATGGAACACAGAGTGATTTTGTTTTGCAATTCTTATGAGTGAACAGACTTTATTGTAATATTTTACCCCTAAAATAAGAGGGGGTTGGATTCTTCAGTAAGTCTTGATTTGCTGGAATAATTTTGGCAGTGTCCTTGAAGCCTGAACACTTTGATTCAGCACACTTATTACTTCACTTTCAGGAGTACACATGTCATAGGTCACTTGCTATGGTGTAATTGTTGTATATTAGTTGGTATAATTTCACTGGAGATATTTTCTTCTGGTAGTTTGAAACAAACTTGGATCCTCTCAGTTGTTGTCTGTCAGTACTCTTGATGTGTTCTTTTTTATTCTTTTTATTTATTCAGGGTAAAGACTATAGGACCCAATTTCAGTTTGGAAATGGTGCCTTATTGGGAGCGAGTTACATCCAGGTAAAGTTTCTACCTCCTTTGGATAATTTTAGACTCTTATATGAGATAAGAAATTATGAAATATTTGACAATGCAATGAAGAAACCGTGGCACGTACTGAACAAGATGCTATATGAACATGTCAAGTTCCTTTTCATAAATCGAAGTTATCCCACTTAAGAACCATAATTAGCTTGTTTCGCTAGCTCAAAGGTTTGATCTCTCCTCCCCAAAGAGGGGAACAATTTGATCCTCCCGAGATTCATATGTTAGTAGATATATATATATATATATTATCTACATTCAAATATTAGTAGATGTTCTTTTATTTACAAATATTTATATTGAGTGATATATAAAGCATGTGACACATACAAGCGTACATGTATGTATTGGATTTTGGAAATTGGACACATGTCTTATTCAAGTCGAGTTCAGGGTTAGTTAGACCATAGCAGTTACCTATTACCGACTGTTAACTCCATCATTCAAGGGTGTGGGGAGGTATGAATGTGAATATACCTGATCTTTCGCATTATGAGTAGCAAGTGGCTATCGTCAGGCTCTAGCACATTTGTACATTTTGGCCATTATTTCTCTTAAAATTTACGAAGTGCTTACTCTCAACTTGTTCAGACGTGTTACTTCCCGAGTGCTTATTTTTTCTATTTAAAAGGAATTTTTCTTGAATTATTCAAAATATAGGATAATATTGAGACGGTAGCAATGACCACAAATTATTTAATTTCATCTGCAAAGTGTCCTAAGTGTTGTTTGTGATGATGACTCTCAACCATGCACCATAAAGCATCTCTCTGTATATATGCACAAACTACCAAGATGTAAATTGTAATAGGTTGTAATGGACATATTACCTAATTGGGAAAACTTCAAGTATTTTTACTATTTTTTGACTACTTTTTCTGCATTATTCTTCCATGGGAGATATATACTTTTCTATATCAATATGTGAAGGAATGTTGTACTGTGGTGAATAAGTTCTGTAATCCTTTGTGGATGGCGTTTATACGCTTTTATAATTTTTAGGACATTACCCTCTTTTATCTTCCTGCCCCTTCTGTTTTATCCCTCTCATGGTGAGGAGAAGGATTTTTTTACTTGTTTATGCAATTTTGTTTCACATATTTTACTGGAAGTGCCCATTTGCCTGCAGAGTATTACAAAACATTTGTCTTTGGGTGGTGAAGTATTCTGGGCTGGTCAACATCGAAAGTCTGGAGTTGGTTATGCTGCTCGTTACAACACAAATAAGATGGTACAGTGAATTGGCTTGAATTATATTTCACAAGTTTTGATAGTCTTTAAAATGTTTCACAGTCTCTGTCAACTAGTTGTTAATGCCCATATTGGCCTGAATTGGAATGGTGTTGACTGTTGGCTTTGATTTGTGAAGTTTGTGTTACCTTCTGGCATGCATTTTTTGTAACTTTTGATACATCATTTATTGCTTCACTTTATTGGCATAGCTGCACCTGATGGTTAGTTCTCGCCACAACGTACCGTGAGCCATCTTGAGACAGAAAATGGTATGGCAGTCGATGAAACAATAGAATATCAGGGCGCTGAAGGTTATGATAAGAGGGATGGGGACTCTGATTACAAGCAGGTTGATGGGGAAGATTTCAATCTAGAGGAAGGTGAGCACGTAGACCAGGAAGATGAACATGGGAATGACGATGATGATGATGGGGATGATTTTGTAAAGAAGATAAGTGTCATGTTCTCATAAAAAATGGAGAGAGAGGATGGTTTGGTTAATTATGAGTATTAGTATTTGCAAATGACCTAAATATCTCTATAGCATTCAGCTCTGAATAAGAAAGTTCAGTTGTTGTGGGTTCTTGTGCCTAGAGTCAGTCTTCTTATGTTTATGTTTTTTCCCTTGTATTATTAGAATCTATATTAGTTGTATTTAAACTCTTGATTGAATGAGAAATTTGCTTTAGAGGCATGACTGCAAAATTTATAAAGTTTTCATAAAAAGCTCAATTCTATTCTTTATTTAAGTTTCTGGTTGTTGTTGTCCTTTACAATTCTCTTCTCTTGGTTGATTTGATTTATGTGTTTTTCTTAGACATATTGTTTACAATTATATTGTTCTAGTTCAGATTGATGAGCATATTTATTACATACCCTTTGTTAATAGCACAACAATGGTTCACTTCACATATGAATGTTGGGGTGAGACTAGATGTGGAATTGGTGTGATAAAAAGATCGGTTTGTTAGACAAACAAGCAACATTTAAAGACATTATGCTAATTAATGTCTTCATATCCATTTGATTATTCATTTACTTAATTCATTAAAAGTTGAATACTTGTCTAAATTAAGTGGATTGGTCTAATGGAATTAAATCTCATTTAAATAGACATAATATCAAATTAATAACATTAAACTTTTCACTGAACAAAAAAAATATCTAAAAAAATATATTAAAGCCAAAATTTTAGTAAAATCTTTTAAAAAATAATTCAACTTTGTCAAACATGTTTTTCTGTTCTGTTCTCAGAAATCCAGGGAACACAGACGCTGCCAAACATGTTTTCCTCTTTTTGTTCTCAGATATTTTGAAAAAACAAGGTCTGTCAAACGTGTTTTTTTATTTTCTGTTCCCGGAAATATTTTAGACAAAATTTCCAACCAAACATGTTTTTGTTTCTGGATTACCCCTTAGGACAAGAACAATAAAAAAATTTTGTTCTTGAGATAAAAAATACAAAAACGAAAACACTAATTTGGCAAACGCACCCATAAGGAATTTACATTAGAAACATTCACATTTTGACACACATATACACAGAGACCTCATATCACAAGAACTCCATGATGGATTCCTTTAAAATATAACATAACATCCATAAAATTTATCATTCAAAGAAAAAGGAAAAAAAAAAAACAATTACTATTCCCAAATTTAAACACCATGGGTTTTTAATGATATTTCAAAAATACAAATTATACCAATAAATAATGTATTTTGATGAGTAGTTAGAAAAAATTAAATCATTTATTGTTAAAATAAAAACATAACCACCCCTCTAGTAGTCATAGTTATTGATGTGAAGAATTTTTATTTGTCAATGTACTTATGGTACTTAGAATAACGTTTTAAATAAATTAGATGATACCAAATTTTCAAAATAACTTGTGTTTATCTTTTCATTTAATATAAAAGTATAAACATAAGTTTTACTAAAAAATCAAAACCAGACTTTCAAAACCAATCATTACTATTGGAATAAAAGATGTTATGATATTATGTTAACAGAGATAATATAACAAAGACAATAAATAGATAATGAATATTGAACTGTGTATTGAGTTGTGTATTCAATAATATAAATTACAATAGAGATAACACCTATATATATGGGAGAAGGTGTGGAGAACAATTAAACTTGGTGTGAGGGGGCAAGTCAATATAAACTAGATAATATTAAATGAACTAGGATTATCTAAATGGGCCTAAACCCTAATATATTATAACCCCCTCCCCCCCTCAAACTCAATGTGGCAAATGAGAGGCCAATTTGAGTTTGAAAACCAATTTCTGAAATCGTCCTGGCGGTTGAACAGTACCACTATGTTGTTGATCTTGAGACGAGATATGCAGAAGACGAACTGTACCGCTATGCTGAAATTGTCCTGGCGGACGAACTTTGGTAAAAATATCAGCAAGTTGATTATGAGATTAGTTTCATTAGTTTATCAGCATGGTGTGGTAACATTTCCAGTAATTAGTCGCCAAAGTTTGCGACCTTTGAGAAAATTGGTATGAACTTGAGCCAAAAAAGTGTAATTAAGGCCATTGAGAATGAGAGAGTTCAAAACGTTCCATAGTAATTGAAAAATGGACTTGATCTGAGTTGGTTTTGAATGAAATATTCTAAATCACTAAAATAGATCAGAGAAGGTGATGTATAATTGAAGGTTCGATCGATCAAATAAGAGACAACGATCGATCGAAAAAGATGCGGCGATCAATCGAGAGAAGAGACGATGATTGATCGAAAAAATAGTGGTGATTTTGAGCGTTGCTCTATCGGCGGCGAGATAAGATTTTCCCGAGAGACGAGAGAAAATAAGATAAAGAGAATTGAACCAGTAAAGGGTTGTTCTCTAGATTGAGAGTACCCAAATGGGTCAGATTAGATTTTTTCGTGAGATGAGAAAATAAGATAAAGATAACTGAACCAGTGAAATGGTTGTTCTCTAGATAGAGAGTACCCAAATGGGTCAGACTGAGATATTTTTGTTAGACAAGAAAATAGAGAGTACCCAAAACGGGTCAAATTGAGATTGAGGTGGAGGAGGTTGTGAGGCTTGAAGATGGAGTCCAGAACTGGACTGGAGAAGATGAAGTGCTGAGGTCTGGTAGAGAGAGATGTTATGAGAAAGATAAGATGTATATATATATATATATATATTTGTATTGTGTGTAGAGATAGATGAAGAAAAAAGGATGTGAGCTGACGTGAGTTTGGTGGTGTGGGATTAGGGAGGACATGGATGCATATATACCATATATAGATATATATGTATGTAAGGATCGAATGAGGGTGGAGAAGTTGAGAGGGTTAGGGTTTGTGAGAGTTTTGAGATGAAGAATGAGAAGGGGTGTGAACTTGGTATGGTTTGATGAGAAAGATCATGAGAGTGAGATCACGAGGGAGGGAGGGAGAGAGAGAGACCGCGACCAAGAGAAAAGGTCATCGGTGGAGGGCGACGCTGGTCAGTTGGAGGATTCTGGTCGTCGGTGAGTTGGCGATGTGTAAGTGGCGGCGATGAGCAGGTGACATGGTGAGGTGAGGGCACGATTAAGGGGTTATTTGGTGGTGCAGTAGTTTGGTATGGATAGATTGGTGGTGATGGACGATTTATGTGTTGTGGTTGATAAAGGTGCAAAAGGTCGGGGTGGCGATGGGGCTTGGGATTCGGCGATGCCACCGTGTACGGCGGAGGGGACAGTGGCACTAGTGGTGGTGATTGGGAGGATGGGAGGGGCGGTGGAAGTCATTGATAGATTGTTTGGGTATGAGAGATTACTTTAGAGAGAGAGAGAGAATGAGAGTCTGGTGATGAGAGTTGATTGAGAGATTAGGGTTTTAATTGAAGATCACCGCGGGGGATGGAAGATGGAGTGTCATCCCCGGTAGAGATGACAGTACGCAAAAAAAACTATCAACAATCGGTAGTCTCTGATACCATGTTATGTTAACAGAGACAATAAAGAAAATAATGAAGAAGAATGAATATTGAACTGTGTATTGAGTTGTGTATTCAAGAATATAAATTACAATAAAGATGACACCTATATATAGGGGAGAATGTGTGGAAAACAAGTAAACTTGATGTGAGAGACAAGTCAATATAAATTAGGTAATACTAAATGAGTTAGGATTATCTAGATGGACCTAAACCCTAATATATTTTAACAACTATAAAAAAACCAAAACTAGATTTTGGAAAACCATTTCAAATATGGCTTCAGTAGTAACATTATCACTAGTTTGAGCCCATTTTTGTAAATGGGTTAAAGCTTAAGAATTTTTTTAAAATCTTTTATTCTCAAAAGGTTTTTTTATTCTCAAAACGCTGGTTACAAAAATTTGATTCAAGGCATTCATGCCTCTTCTCCGATTAAGAGGACGGAGCCAGAATTTAATGACAGGGGCTAAAGTCGCAAGTCTATAGTTATTGATTAAACACACATATATATATATACATGTCCTATACCTAATCATTACATAAAAAACACACACACACACACATACAAACACACACACACATAAAATTTGATTGCGGATGGGTGTCCGATGGGTCGGATCGGTGAGACTCGGGATGTGGCACCGGTGGTTGGGTTTTTGGCGGGTGACACAGCGGAGTGGGTTAACGGTCAGGTCATTCTGGTTAATGGAGGCTACGCAGCCTAATTTTGCTTTAATATTCAAAACTATATAGTAATATATATATATATAATTCTATTTTTATTTTCTTGTATTTTTTTCTTTTTATAGTGTATTATTTTCACTTCTTCTTTCCATTTAAGTACTTGTGTAAGGGGACTACTTCTGAATAATGAGAAATGTAATGAGAAGGATTCTGGTTTTATTTCCTAATAGTGGTTGATTGATTTGAAATATGAAGGTAATGTCAATAAAATAATTTTAGTCTTTAAAAGTAAATAGAATCAAGTAAATATATAAACAAAACACAAACCATAAGCACCAAATTCTTTTGCATTTAGGCTATGTTTGGATTGGCTTTTCAAACGCTGTTTTTGGTTTTCTGGAGGTAAAAGCTGTTTTGAACAGTGTTTAACAAAAAGTTTAGAAGAGTTTTTGGACCTTGGAATAACGTTTTAAGGAAGCTGTGGGTACAAGTTTCTTAAAACAGCTTCTGCTTCTTTTTTTCTTTTGCGGGAAGCCAGAAGCAGAAGTTATGTCAAACAGGACCTTAAATTAATTCAAGTTCAAGTTCGGTTGGAACATTCACTAAAAAAAAAAAATTTGAAAAATGAAATTTAATCGTTGAATAATACTTGATTTTCTTTATCGTCGTTTCTCTCTAATGTGGTACAATATTTATAAGAATACTTTATTTATTTTAGTCTCTTAATTTTAAAATAAATAATTTTTCAAATCAAACATCTCCTTAATATAATGTTGTGGAGACAAGCTATACATGTACATTCAATTTTTCATTATCCAACGTCACTAATTTGAATTATATCTCATAGTGTAAGAATTTATGAGAAATTAACCATAACCTTAGTTACACTATTAAATTAGTTCCCTCCCATATATCGGAAAAAATATATGTTGGGAATAAGGAATGAAAAAAAATGTTCAGAGTACTACACTAATCACTCACATATATCCGCTGACATAAATTGTCTAACTTTTTACTATTTCATGCCATTACGAAACTACATTTATTCTTATGAGTCATGTAGGATATATGTGAAATAAAATATATTTCTAATCTTGAAATAGTAAGTATAGAAGTGTTGAGATTATGATATATATATATAGACACATCATACCACAAGCAGTGAGTGATATTTTATAATTAGCAAAAATGAAGTAATTATCATAAAAGGATAAAACAATCACATCTTATGCTCACTGGTGATCAATGTGAATGATTTTTTTACCCATGAATACGTAAGAGATTACTTTACACCATGTTTAGATTAGCTTTTCAAATATTGTTTTCGACTTTTTAAAAGGAAAAATTATTTTGAATATTGTTTGACAAAAAATTTAGAAGAACTTCTGACCCTTAGAATAGTGTTTTGATGAAACTGGATGATACCAGCCAGGGGCAGAGCCGAGATTCAAAAATAGGGGGGCGAACTTTAAAAAAAAATGCAATATAAGTATATTTTTACTTAAAATATTCGACAATGGATTATATTTGTTATAAATATATAAATAGCTAAACTTTAATCAATTTATTTCTAAAAAAAAATATCCCTCCCCCTCCCCCCCAAAAAAACTACTAACGAAATTGAACTTGAAGATCAACGAAGGCAAGAAAAATAAATTGTAAACCCTATTTCAAAGAATAAACATAATTTATTAGAGAATCTAAACTAAAAGTTTGAACGATTTCATTTTTAATAATGATACTCAAGTAGCTTGTAGGAGGAACTCGTCTTCCATCTTATAACGAAATTGTGTTTTAATAAATTCATAATTAAGAAATACCCTTTTCGATAGTTCGACTACTAGCTTGTTTAGCTCATCTACCGCTCTAAAATGTATCAAAATCTATCAAATGGATAATTTTAATAATTTTGACATATTGCAATTCAATAATTGATAGTTTTTACTTAAAAAATGTTAAACATCTTGAAATAATATGGACGAATATATCCAAATTAAACAAATAAAGTATGAGTCTTTTTAGTAAAGAAAATTTAGAGAAATATTAAAATTGGAATTCAATTAATTAATAAGGTTATAATGAATATAAATTATTAATAAAATTTGACCATATTTTAATTTTAATATAATCTTAGATTGTTTCTTTTTATAATTAGGCATACATCTTTTATTTTTTTATTATTTTGAATTAAATGGGCCAATCAAATTGGGGTTTTAAGCATTTTAGGGGGGATCATGCATATAATTTATTTTTTCCTTAAATATATATATATATATAATAAGATTTTTTTTAAAAAAAATATCACCTTCTCAAAATAATTTTTACTTTTTTTTCTACTTAAAACCATAAACAAAAGCTACTATGTTATAAAACTTTTTATCAGCCTCTCATATTACATCATATATAGATATTTCAACACAGCTACGTCTTTAATAGCTTTGAAAAAATATTAATTAATATTTCGGCCAAAGAAAAAAAAAAAGAGGTACTCAAAGTAGATTTTGATTTGGGCTACTCAAAATTTGTTATTATTAATCAAAGTTAAATTGCAATGACCCTAATGAGGTTTAGGTTAATTTCACCTAGTATCGGTCAACGTAATTTTTAACAAAGACACCAATGAGGTTTATAAAGTATTGCAATGACACCCCGACATGAAATGATTTTAACGCCCTTAATTATTTTAATTTTCATGCAAAATGTCTAAGTTACCCCATGCATAAACAATACACTTCACCACTATACCAATCACCCTTATTACTACACTCTTATTATAAAATAATTTACAATAAATAAATTAAATATATAATATTATTTTAAATATAAAAAGTCAAAAACATCTAAAATATACTGAAAATTTATGTAAAAGTAAATTCTACCGTTACAAATATTTCATCAATAATAAAATACATAAAGTAAATAATAAAACTACATTATTTAATTATTACTTTTAATTCTAAATATATTACTTTATAAATGTTTCACAAAAATAAAAGGTTATAACTAATAACTATTATAAGTATTACATACGTAATAACATATATATAAACTTTTATGAACGTATAAATGAAAATATATATTTTTATATTATTGTCAATCAACAATTTTAGTGAGATTTGAAAATATAATTATATTTATTATTAAATATGAATTAGTAATAATTATTAATTTTAGTGAGAATCTCAAAAACAAATTGTTACATTTAAGTGTGAATATAAAATAAATGAATATATGTAATTATTTAAATTAGTACCAAGCGTAAACAAAAAAAAAAACAAAAAGTTTTTTAAAAAAATCAATATGGCTTTCATACTTTAAATAGTATATAGTGTATTGGGATTTAGTAATATTGTAACATTTAGTGTATAAGTAAATGAATTATAATAATTATTTAAATAGATAAAAAAAATAAAAATATATGAAAAAATAAAAATTGATTGTACTTTTATAGTAATATAGATATACATATACATATAAGATAATAAGGGTGTGCCCAGTGTGATAATAGGTTGGTTGGTAGAGTGAGTAAAATATAGGGTTTAGTCATGATAGTATATTAGGCATTTGACGTACAAATTAACATAATTAAGGCCATTTAAGTTATTTTATGTCTTTAAGGTATGTCATAGCAAATCTCACGAGTGTCTTTGCTAAAAAAATATTGACCGACCATCGAGTGGAATTGACCTAAATATGAAGGGGTGTCATTGCAATTTTTCCATTAATCAAAGACTATCGTGGATGGTAAAAGGTTGAATAAAAAATATATATATATTGGAAAGCTTTCATTCAAAAAGTGCACAACATAAATTAACGATGTGTTCATAGGCTGTCATAGCCAATTTGATCAATTCTTATTAGGGTAAATAGCTTAAACCCCCCTCAATTTTACTCTTTTTTTCTACTATACTCCCTCAATTATGAAATGAGCTTAAAACCCCCTAAAGTTTCATAAAATGTTGCACCATGGGCTTGCCTTCAATTTTTTTTACCCTTTTACCCTCCAAAGTTTTTGTATTTCCACCTTACCTTTAATTCTATCATTACTATTATATTTCTTAATTCTTTATATTACAAAAATATTATTTATTTAAGTTAGAATATTAATTATGTCATTTACCTTTATGTATTAGACTCAAATGTTTTTTTTTTTTGTAAGTTTTAATTATTTTATTTGTAAATCAATTAACTTGTTATTAAATTTTAGTTTGATTTAAATCATAAAACTCAATCCTAATTAATATATTCATAAATAAATAAGAATTTATGAATATATTTTTATGAAAAGAAAGTTTCATTTGGGCAAAAAAAAATTTTAATTAGGATAATGAGTTTTATGATTTAAATGAAATTAAGTTTTATTGGAAAATGATATATATTTTGGAATATATATATATATAATTCGTCAAAAATATATATTTTTCGAATTGTTTTAAAAAATTATGAATTTTTTCCAAAAAATAAAATTTTTGGGAAAAATATATATTATGTTCCAAAATATGATTTTTTTCCCGAAAAATAATTTTTTTGAGAAAAATATATATTTTTTATATTTTAGAAAATAATGTATATTTTTCATAAAAAATTCATATTTTTTAAAACAATTCGAAAAATATATACTTTTGACGAATTATATATATATATATATATTCCGAAACATATATCATTTTTCAATATATATATTCCAAAATATACATATTTTTTCAAAATAATAATTTTTTTGAAGGTTTGATTTCACTAAACCCTCTTATACTATTGATGGTAGTTTAGGTATTAGGACTCAAAATCATATTTTGGAACATAATATATATTTTTCTCAAAAAAATTTATTTTTCGTAAAAAAATCATGTTTTTGAAAATAATATATATTTTTCTCAATAAAAATTATTTTCAGAAAAAATCATATTTTGGAACATAATATATATTTTTCCCAAAAAAAATATTTTTTGAAAAAAATTCATATTTTTTAAAAGAATTCGGAAAAGATATATTTTTAACGAATTATATATATATTCCGAAATATATATATTTTGTTCAAAATATATATATTGTTTTCATAAATTGGATTTATTTATGAATATATTAATTATTAGGATTGAGTTTTATGATTTAAATCAAACTAAAATTTAATACTAAGTTAATTGATTTACAAATAAAATAATTAGAATTTATTAAAAAAAAATTACATTTGAGAGTATATTTAGTCTAATACATTAAAGATAAATGGCATAATTAATATTGTAACTAAAAGAAATAATATTTTTGTAATTTAAAGAATTAAGAAATATAATAGTAAGGATATGATTAAAGGTAATGTGAAAATACAAATAATTTAAAGGGTAAAAGGGTAAAAAAAATTGAGAGCAAACCCATGGTGCAAGAAAATGAAAGTTGAGGAGAGTATAATTAATTGAGGGGTATTTTTAGCTATTTACCCTTCTTATTATAATGAACGAGTGCATTTGTAATAACTACTCCACTATTATTCAAATTTATACAGCATTATGGTGAGCGTCATGGATTACCTCATGATGGCCAGATCTCATATATATATACACACATATATGCATGGATATGCATAAAATACTATATCACATTGGTTCTCCAAAATCCATATCATCAATTCAGTTCACCGAGTTCACCCAATCACCCATGGCTCAACCAACCCAATCCCTCCCACTTCAAGACCGAGTCGCCATCGTCACAGGCAGCTCCCGAGGAATCGGCAAAGCCATCGCCCTCCACCTCGCTTCACTTGGCGCCAAACTCGTCATCAACTACACCTCCAACTCGGCCCAAGCCGACCTCGTCGCCTCCCAAATCAACTCCACCGCCGACTCCGAATCTCCCCTCGCCATCGCCGTCAAAGCCGACATCTCGGACCCCGCCCAAGTCAAATCCCTCTTCGATTCGGCCGAATCGACCTTCGGCTCCGAACCCCACATCTTCGTCAACGCCGCCGGCGTCATGGACCCCACATACCCCACAATTACCGCCACTTCTCTCGACGAATTCGACAAAACTTTTAGCGTCAACACCAGAGGGGCGTTTCTGTGCTGCAAAGAGGCGGCGAAGCGGCTGAGGCGCGGCGGCGGAGGGAGGATCGTGTGTTTGACTTCGTCGTTGGTGGCGCTGTCCCTGCCGGGGTACGGGGTTTACACGGCGTCGAAGGCGGCGGTGGAGGCGATAGTGAAGATACTGGCCAAGGAGCTGAGGGGGACGGGGATCACGGCGAATTGCGTGGCGCCAGGGCCGGTGGCTACGGAGATGTTCTTCGAGGGGAAGACGGAGGAGATGGTGACGAGGATCGCGGATCAGTGTCCGATGGGTCGTATCGGTGAGACTCGGGATATCGCACCGGTGGTGGGGTTTTTGGCGGGTGATACGGCTGAGTGGGTCAATGGGCAGATTATTCGGGTTAATGGTGCCTTCGCTGTCTGATTTTTCTCTAATAATCAAAACTATTACTAAAAATATTTGTATTTTCTTGTATTTTTTCTTTCTATAGTGTTTATTTTCACTGTTTTTTTCTATTTCAAAGTGAAGAGTTCTTTTGAATTATGAGAAATGTAATGAGGAGGATTGTTTTTTTAAAAAAATTTGGTTGATTTGATTTTAAACGTATTGAACCCTTGGAGTGAAGGATTGTAGAGAGGGGTCAATGAAATAATTTCAGTTTCTGAAAGGAAGAATAAATATATATATATATTACAAAAATTAAAAATATAAACAGAATTTTTTTTTACTCTTTATAAGATTATATAAATCATAACTTAATAATATTACTTAATGAAAAAGTTACACAATAGAAATTGGGATAAAAATTAGATCCTTTCTCATTAATCAAAGTCCTCTATTTATACACAATTGTGATAAATGGGTCAAGCCCATGTACCAAGGTTTATCAATCCCCTAAATCAAGGGATTTGATAAACTCTAACCCTTTTTGGACTCTTTATTCCATAACTGGACTACTCCTTGTCTTGGGGATCACTCATCTTCTAAAACTTTCTTTAATCCCATTATTTCCTTAGCCCATTTGTCTGCAGCCCATATGCCTACGGCCCATCGGTCTTTGGCCCATCAGTCATCGACCCATCCGTCCTATGGCCCATCTCGGTTGGGCCATGAATTATTTTAACCATTACAACTACTAACTTGTTTAGCTCATCTACCGCTCTAAAATGTATTAAAATCTATCAAATGGATAATTTTAATAATTTCGGCAAGTTGCAATTCAATAATTGATAGTTTTTATTTAAAAAATGTTAAACATCTTGAAATAATATGGACGAATATATCCAAATAAAACAAAAACTAAATATGCCGATTAAAGGGTCCCTTGGTACCCAAATCAAGGGATGCACACGGTCTGGTTCGCTTCTGATTCTGACCGTAACCGGAATCGAACAGATACTTTCGGTTCCTTAAAAATGAGAACCGGAACCAAACTGTTAATTTTGATTCAAATATTAATATATTCACGATGTGGTTCACTTTCGATTCCGATCGAAACCGGAATCGAACCGATACTTTCGGTTCTTAAAAAATGATAACCGGAACCGAACAGTTAATTTTGATCCAAATATTAATATATTTAATTTTGATTAAAATATTTTAATAAAGTATCGGTTCGATTCCAATTTCGGTCACCATCTTGGGTAGACCTGTCAATGGATCGGATTCGGATCGGATCAGTTAAATCCAAATCCAATTTGTTAAGAAATCGAATTATCGGATTCGGATCCTAATCGGGTTATCGGATTTTATTTTCAATCCATATCCGGTTAATATCGGATTTAGATCGGATTCGGATCATAATCGGATTATTGACAGGTCTATTGATAAGGATGACAAAAACTGCCGATCTGCGATCTGAATCCGATAATTTGACGGATTTTCACTTAGTTAATTCATATTCGAATTTCTTCATTATAGAATACCTGATTCGAATATCTAATTAAAAAAATACAAAAATCAATAAATACTGAAACACTAAATTATTCACACTTTTAATAATTGTATTTATGATCAATCATTATTAATAAATAATAAAATAATTAACAACTAACATTTATATACATGTACAGTATTAAATATATACACATAAAAATATCAAATATATATTTATATATATATAAATATATTTTATATCGGATCGGATGACATAAATCCAAATCCAATTTGTTAAGAAATCGGATTATCGGATTTGGATCCTAATCGGGTTATCGGATTTTATTTTCAATCCATATCCGGCTAATCGGATCGGATTTGGATCGGATTCGGATCAAAATCCGATTCATTAACAGGTCTAATCTTGGGGCATGTGTCGTCATCGTGGCCATTAAAATAGCTCTGCAGAGAGCTGGAGAGGATCCGTTACCTTGGCTAATGAGTTTGAGGCTTGTCCACTTAAACTTCAGTCACACTTTACATATATATATATATATATATTTGAATTTTATATATATTTTTAGAATTTTATATGTTTTTCAAAATTTATATATTATTTACGAATTTTATATGTTTTTTTTTAAATTTTATATATTGTTTCAAATTTTATATATTTTTTCGAATTTTATACATTTTTTACAAATTATATATATATTTTCAAAATTTATATGTTTGTTTCGAATTTTATGTGTTTATTTAGAATTTTATAAAGAAAAAAAATCAAATTGTAATTTTCGTAATATATATATATTTTTTGTAATAAGGGGTGGAAATGTAATTAGTAATTTCAGAGGGGTAAAGTGTTTGGGCATATGAGTAATTTCACACTTCATATATTACCATAATGTAATAAGTGAAACAATTAAAGGGACATTCTAGTCATTTCACAAACATGACCTGGTCCCATAAAACACAAGACCAGACCAGACCAGCTGGAACCGAACCACCTACCAAACAGGGCTTGAGTGATATTTTATAATTAGCAAAAATGAAGTAATTATCATAAAAAGATAAAACAATCACATCTTATGCTCACCGGTGATCAATGTGATTTATTTTTTTACCCATGAATACGTAAGAGATTACTTTCCACCAAGTTTAGATTAGTTTTTTAAACGTTGTTTTTGTCTTCCTAAAAAGAAAAGTTGTTTTGAACGTTATTTGACAAAAAATTTAGAAAAGCTTCTGGGCTTTGAAACAGTGTTTTGAAGAAGCTGAATGATACCGGCCAGGGGCGAACTTTAAAAAAAACAAACGAGATATAAGCATATTTTTACTTAAAAATATTCGACAATGGATTATATTTGCTATAAATATATAAATAGCTAAACTTTAATCAATTTATTTAAAAAAAAAAAAAAAAATCAACCCCCCCCCCCCCCCCCCCCCCCGCCCCCCCCCAAAAAAAATAAAATTCTATTAACTAAATTTAACTTGAAGATCAACGAAGACAAGAAAAATAAATTGTAAACCTTATTTCAAAGAATAAACATAATTTAGTAGAGAATCTAAACTCAAAGTTTGAACGATTTTATTTTCAATAATGATACTCAAGTAGCCTGTAAGAGCAACTCGTCATCCATCTTATAACGAATTTGTGTTCTAATAAATTTATCATTAAAAAAATACCATTTTCGATAGTTCGACTACTAACTTGTTTAGCTGATCTACCGCTCTAAAATGTATTAAAATCTATCAAATGGATAATTTTAATAATTCCGACAGGTTGCAATTCAATAATTGATAGTTTTTATTTAAAAAATGTTAAACATCATGAAATAATATGGACAAATATATCCAAATTAAACAAATTAAACAAAAACTAAATATACCAATTAAAGGGTCCCTTGGTACCCAAATCAAGGGATGCACACGGTCCGGTTCGCTTCCGATTCTGACTGTAACCTGAATCGAACAGAAACTTTCGGTTCCTTAAAAATGAGAACCGGAACTGAACTGTTAATTTTGATTCAAATATTAATATATTCACGATGCGGTTCACTTTCGATTCCGATCGAAACCGGAATCGAACCGATACTTTCGGTTCTTAAAAAATGAGAACCGGAACCGAACCGTTAATTTTGATCCAAATATTAATATATTTAATTTTGATTAAAATATTTTAATAAAGTATCGATTCGATTCCGATTTCGGTCACCATCTTGGGGCATGTGTCGCCATCGTGACCATTAAAACAGCTATGCAGAGAGCTGGAGAGGATCCGTTACCTTGGCTAATGAGTCTGAGGCTTGTCCACTTAAACTTCAGTCACATTTTACATATATATATATATATATTTGAATTTTATATATATTTTTAGAATTTTATATGTTTTTCAAAATTTATATATTGTTTACGAATTTTATATGTTTTTTTTAAATTTTATATATTGTTTCAAATTTTATATATTTTTTTGAATTTTATACATTTTTTACAAATTATATATATATTTTTGAATTTTATATGTTTGTTTCGAATTTTATGTGTTTATTTAGAATTTTATAAAGAAAAAAAATCAAATTGTAACAATCAAATTTGGCTTTGTTCGCCGGCCTATTAAAAGTCACATTTGTTGAGGTTATCAGCTTTGATTGTTTACTCTTTTATACCTTCTTGAAATGTGGTTGTCAAGTCAAAATATCTCCATTCATTCTTCTACAGCTTATTCGCATATGAAATAGTAACAATCAAATTTGGCTTTGTTCGCCGGCCTAATTAATTTGGTCTATATAGATGTCACTTCCAGATCAATTAAGCTCCCACCATAATCTCCCATGGCTCAACCTACCCAATCTCTCCCGCTTCAAGACCGAGTTGCCATCGTCACAGGCAGCTCCCGAGGAATCGGCAAAGCCATAGCCCTCCACCTCGCTTCACTTGGCGCCAAACTCGTCATCAACTACACCTCAAACTCGGCCCAAGCCGACCTCGTCGCCACCCAAATCAACTCTGCCGCCGATTCCGACTCCCCCCGCGCCATCGCCGTCAAAGCCGACATCTCCGATCCAGACCAAGTCAAGTCCCTCTTCGACTCGGCCGAGTCTGCCTTCGGCTCCGAACTCCACATTATGGTCAACGCCGCCGGCGTGCTGGACGCCACAAATCCCACAATCTCCGACACTCCTCTCGAGGAATTCGATCGCACTTTCGGTGTGAACACTAAAGGAGCATTTCTGTGCTGCAGAGAGGCGGCTAAGCGGCTGAGGCGCGGCGGCGGAGGGAGGATAGTGTGCCTGACGTCGACGGCGGCTGCTCTGTCACCGCCGGGGTATGGGGTTTACACGGCGTCGAAGGTGGCGGTGGAGGCGATGGTGAAGATACTGACGAAGGAGCTGAAGGGGACGGGGATCACAGCCAACTGCGTGGCGCCGGGGGCGGTGGCAACGGATATGTTCTTCGCGGGGGCGTCGGTGGAGATGGTGAAGGAGCTTGTGGATGGGTGTCCGATGGGTCGGATCGGTGAGACTCGGGATGTGGCACAGGTGGTTGGGTTTTTGGTGGGTGACGCGGCGGAGTGGGTTAACGGTCAGGTCATTCTGGTTAATGGAGGCTACGCAGTCTAATTTTGCTTTAATATTCAAAACTGTATAATATAGTATATAATTCTATTTTTATTTTGTTGTATTTTTTTCTTTTTATAGTGTGTTATTTTCACTTCTTCTGTCCATTCAAGTACTTGCGTAAGGGGACTACTTCTGAATAATGAGAAATGTAATGAGAAGGATTCTGGTTTTATTTCCTAATAGTGGTTGATTGATTTGAAATATGAAGGTAATGTAATAAAATAATTTTAGTCTTTAAAAGTAAATCTAATCAAGTATTTATATAAACAAAACACAAACCATATGCACCAAATTCTTTTGCATTTAAGTTTAAGTTCAAGTTCAAGTTCAGTTGGAACATTCACTCAAAAAAAATAAACAAATTGGAAAATGAAATTTAATCGGTGAATAACACTTGATTTTCTTTATCATTGATGAAGTTCGTCTGCTCTAATGTGGTACAATATTTATAAGAATACTTTATTTATTTTAGTCTCTTAATTTTAAAATAAATAATTTTTCAAATCAATAATTTCCTTAATATAAGAAGTGTTGTGGAGACAAGTTATACATGTACATTCAATTTTTCATTATCCAACGTCACTAATTTGAATTATATCCATAGTGTAAGAATTTATGAAAAATTAACCATAACCTTAGTTACACTATTAAATTAGTTCCCTCCCATATCTCGGAAAAAATATAATTGTTAAAAATATATATGTTCGGAGTAAGGAATGAAGAAAACATGTTCAGAGTACTACACTAATCACTCACATATATCCTCTGACATAAATTGTCTAACTTTTTACTATTTCATGCCATTACGAAACTACATTTATTCTTATGAGTCATGTAGGATATATGTGAAATAAAATATATTTCTAATCTTGAAATAGTAAGTATAGAAGTGTTAAGATTATGATATATATATATATATAGACACATCATACCACAAGCAGTGAGGCCATGTTTGGTGATCCATTCCGGTTTGGTCTGGTTTAATCTGATCTGAAGAAGTCTTTTTGGTAAGCGATTTAGTCTTACTATTTATTTATTATTTGTTATAATATTTATTTATGTATTATTTCTTTATTTATTTATTATTTCTTCACTTTATAATATATTTTATTATTTATATAATTAAATTATTATTTATTAATTTATATATTAATTTATAAATATATTCTATTTATTTATTATTATTTCATTATTTAATTCATTTTATTTATAAATTATTTATTCATTTTTAATTATTTAAAATATATTTTATTAATTTAATATTAATTTATTATTATTATACTCATTTTTTATTATTATTATTAAGTATTTATACATTATTATATTTACTTATTATTTATTATTATATCTATTTATTATTTTTTATTATATTTATTTCATTTTGTTTATTATTTATTATTTTTATTATATTTTTAAATATGTTTTATGTAATTTATTATTTAGTCCATTTTTTATTATTATATTTATTTATTATTATGTTTTATTTAATTTATTATTTATATTATTAATTATTTATAAATATATTTTATTATTTATTCATTTATTTATTATTATATTTATTTATTTATTATTATATTCATTTTGATTTATTATTATTATTATTATTATTTATTAAATTTTAATTATTTATAAATATATTTTATTAATAATACCAGATCGGACCACCAGGAACCACCTTTTTTTTTTTTTTTCTGAAATGTGCCCATTTTGGTCTGATTTGGTCTTACTTGGTCTAATAAAAAATTTAGGACCAATGCTACCAAACATGACCTTGTCCCATAAAACACAAGACCAGACCAGACCAGCTGGAACCGAACCACCTACCAAACAGGGCCTGAGTGATATTTTATAATTAGCAAAAATGAAGTAATTATCATAAAAAGATAAAACAATCACATCTTATGCTCACCGGTGATCAATGTGATTTATTTTTTTACCCATGAATACGTAAGAGATTACTTTCCACCAAGTTTAGATTAGCTTTTTAAACGTTGTTTTTGTCTTCCTAAAAAGAAAAGTTGTTTTGAACGTTATTTGACAAAAAATTTAGAAAAGCTTCTGGGCTTTGAAACAGTGTTTTGAAGAAGCTGAATGATACCGGCCAGGGGCGAACTTTAAAAAAAACAAACGAGATATAAGCATATTTTTACTTAAAAATATTCGACAATGGATTATATTTGCTATAAATATATAAATAGCTAAACTTTAATCAATTTATTTAAAAAAAAAAAAAAAAATCAACCCCCCCCCCCCCCCGCCCCCCCCCCAAAAAAAATAAAATTCTATTAACTAAATTTAACTTGAAGATCAACGAAGACAAGAAAAATAAATTGTAAACCTTATTTCAAAGAATAAACATAATTTAGTAGAGAATCTAAACTCAAAGTTTGAACGATTTTATTTTCAATAATGATACTCAAGTAGCCTGTAAGAGCAACTCGTCATCCATCTTATAACGAATTTGTGTTCTAATAAATTTATCATTAAAAAAATACCATTTTCGATAGTTCGACTACTAACTTGTTTAGCTGATCTACCGCTCTAAAATGTATTAAAATCTATCAAATGGATAATTTTAATAATTCCGACAGGTTGCAATTCAATAATTGATAGTTTTTATTTAAAAAATGTTAAACATCATGAAATAATATGGACAAATATATCCAAATTAAACAAATTAAACAAAAACTAAATATACCAATTAAAGGGTCCCTTGGTACCCAAATCAAGGGATGCACACGGTCCGGTTCGCTTCCGATTCTGACTGTAACCTGAATCGAACAGAAACTTTCGGTTCCTTAAAAATGAGAACCGGAACCGAACTGTTAATTTTGATTCAAATATTAATATATTCACGATGCGGTTCACTTTCGATTCCGATCGAAACCGGAATCGAACCGATACTTTCGGTTCTTAAAAAATGAGAACCGGAACCGAACCGTTAATTTTGATCCAAATATTAATATATTTAATTTTGATTAAAATATTTTAATAAAGTATCGATTCGATTCCGATTTCGGTCACCATCTTGGGGCATGTGTCGCCATCGTGACCATTAAAACAGCTATGCAGAGAGCTGGAGAGGATCCGTTACCTTGGCTAATGAGTCTGAGGCTTGTCCACTTAAACTTCAGTCACATTTTACATATATATATATATATATTTGAATTTTATATATATTTTTAGAATTTTATATGTTTTTCAAAATTTATATATTGTTTACGAATTTTATATGTTTTTTTTAAATTTTATATATTGTTTCAAATTTTATATATTTTTTTGAATTTTATACATTTTTTACAAATTATATATATATTTTTGAATTTTATATGTTTGTTTCGAATTTTATGTGTTTATTTAGAATTTTATAAAGAAAAAAAATCAAATTGTAACAATCAAATTTGGCTTTGTTCGCCGGCCTATTAAAAGTCACATTTGTTGAGGTTATCAGCTTTGATTGTTTACTCTTTTATACCTTCTTGAAATGTGGTTGTCAAGTCAAAATATCTCCATTCATTCTTCTACAGCTTATTCGCATATGAAATAGTAACAATCAAATTTGGCTTTGTTCGCCGGCCTAATTAATTTGGTCTATATAGATGTCACTTCCAGATCAATTAAGCTCCCACCATAATCTCCCATGGCTCAACCTACCCAATCTCTCCCGCTTCAAGACCGAGTTGCCATCGTCACAGGCAGCTCCCGAGGAATCGGCAAAGCCATAGCCCTCCACCTCGCTTCACTTGGCGCCAAACTCGTCATCAACTACACCTCAAACTCGGCCCAAGCCGACCTCGTCGCCACCCAAATCAACTCTGCCGCCGATTCCGACTCCCCCCGCGCCATCGCCGTCAAAGCCGACATCTCCGATCCAGACCAAGTCAAGTCCCTCTTCGACTCGGCCGAGTCTGCCTTCGGCTCCGAACTCCACATTATGGTCAACGCCGCCGGCGTGCTGGACGCCACAAATCCCACAATCTCCGACACTCCTCTCGAGGAATTCGATCGCACTTTCGGTGTGAACACTAAAGGAGCATTTCTGTGCTGCAGAGAGGCGGCTAAGCGGCTGAGGCGCGGCGGCGGAGGGAGGATAGTGTGCCTGACGTCGACGGCGGCTGCTCTGTCACCGCCGGGGTATGGGGTTTACACGGCGTCGAAGGTGGCGGTGGAGGCGATGGTGAAGATACTGACGAAGGAGCTGAAGGGGACGGGGATCACAGCCAACTGCGTGGCGCCGGGGGCGGTGGCAACGGATATGTTCTTCGCGGGGGCGTCGGTGGAGATGGTGAAGGAGCTTGTGGATGGGTGTCCGATGGGTCGGATCGGTGAGACTCGGGATGTGGCACAGGTGGTTGGGTTTTTGGTGGGTGACGCGGCGGAGTGGGTTAACGGTCAGGTCATTCTGGTTAATGGAGGCTACGCAGTCTAATTTTGCTTTAATATTCAAAACTGTATAATATAGTATATAATTCTATTTTTATTTTGTTGTATTTTTTTCTTTTTATAGTGTGTTATTTTCACTTCTTCTGTCCATTCAAGTACTTGTGTAAGGGGACTACTTCTGAATAATGAGAAATGTAATGAGAAGGATTCTGGTTTTATTTCCTAATAGTGGTTGATTGATTTGAAATATGAAGGTAATGTAATAAAATAATTTTAGTCTTTAAAAGTAAATCTAATCGAGTATTTATATAAACAAAACACAAACCATATGCACCAAATTCTTTTGCATCTAGTTCAAGTTCAGTTGGAACATTCACTCAAAAAAAATAAACAAATTGAAAAATGAAATTAAATCGGTGAAAAAATGTAAATGCAGAAAAGTTACACAATAGAAATTGGGATAAAAATTGGATCATTTCTCATTAATCAAAGTCCTCTATTTATACACAATTGTGATAAATGGGTCAAGCCCATGTACCCAGGTTTATCAATCCCCTAAATCAAGAGATTTGATAAACTCTAACCCTTTTTGGACTCTTTATTCCATAACTGGACTACTCCTTGTCTTAGGGATCACTCATCTTCTAAAATTTTCTTTAATCTCATTATTTCCTTCGCCCATTTGTCTGCAGCCCATATGCCTACGGCCCATCGGTCTTTGACCCATCAGTCGTTGGCCCATCCGTCCTATGGCCCATCTCGGTTGGGCCATGAATTATTTTAACCATTACACAGGCCCCTGAGGTTATGGGCTTGATATCCTTTCTAAATCCCATGACCTCATAAATGTAAATACATATGTATATATACAATAACAACTTTTATAGGGAATTAAAACAGTGAGTTGTCATGTCATCATTATCTATTTAATGACATTTCGAAACGTGCGGCCATCACTTCCTCAAATCTCGCACCATGACGGCTCTGGCGTGTCCTTCGGACTTCGTGCAACTTTTTGGTTTCCTTTTCTCTTTCTATAAAAACCTATACTTCTTCATTTCACATCTCATTTCATACTTTGTAATCTTTCTGCTCCCGTCTCTTTTCTTCCTTAGTTTTTCATTACTGGGTTTTTATTTTCTTGTTCTTGCCGCAATCCTTCCCGTCGATCGTTCCGGATTTATTTAATAGGACAGAAACCTGCTGCTACCCGAAGCTCATGTGACTCTCCGTTCACCTACCGAGTAAGTTGACCTGTCATTTATTCTCCTTTCTTTTAATTTTCATCTTTACCCCCTTCTGTCTCTTCTTCCTTTCTTTAGCATTATGTCTGACAGTGACGACACCCGGTCAGTAGAGGAAGTTGTTTTATCTTCTACCTCAGGCACCGATCCCACTAGTACTGACAGTCCCCAACCCACTCATAAAAGAGCCAAAAAGACCACTTCTTAAAGTACTGACCTTCCGGGTTCCTCAACGACCGATCCTGTGAAATCGAAGCCTTCTGAACCATTCGTAGTGGCCCCACTTAAGAGGGCCCGACCTGAAGTGGACGTTAAACATATTCGGGCTGAGTCCCAAGTTCCCCAGGAGGTTGATGTGTCCCTTTACCCTGGTTACCTAGAATTTACCCAGAGTCAAGGGCTAGCCCCCGGTAGCATTCTGCTATCGGCGTCTCATCTTAGGGTTCTAAGGGTTCCTCTTCACCCTTTTTTTCACTACGTGTTTTTCATGCTAGGGTTGCACCCTCTCCAACTGAACCCGAACAACTTTAGAATCATGTCCATGCTCTTGTTGTATAACAGGGATATGGACTTGAACTTAGGTCTAGCCGACCTCCTTCTTTGTTATTTTTTCCAAAATGCCAGAGCGAGTAGGGGTAGGTACAACCTTTTTCCCTTTCAGGGCCGGATCATATGCACGGATACCGAGAAATCTGACAAGGGATGGAAAGAAATGATGGTAGTTGTGAGTGGCAACTGGTCATACCCTTTTTCTCGTATATTCCCGATCCCCAACAAGCTCGGTCCCATTCGTCTGCCTGTTTACCGCCCCCTTCATAAGGCCTCTTGCCTCTGTGAACACTGTGACCTTCATCGGGGGGACTATGCCTTCAAATTTCTAGGTTATGAGGACAAGGACCTTCCCCTTACCTTCATAAAACAACATATAGGCCTCTTGAAAACCCATGTCTGGGGCAAAACCCGATCGGCTACTGACCTGCTGACCTTGGACAATATTGAGTCGATCTCTAACTTGGGCGCTACTGTTGACATGATGGACTTGCCTGATAAACCCATGTCTGCTAGGATCCCTCAAGTTCCTGAATGGGTTACCCTTTTTAATGTTGTGCCCTTATCAACAACACCTCATTCGACTTCGGTACCTCCTCCTGCGCAGTGCCTAGCAGCGCCATCGGCGCAGAACCCCGGAGCTCCACCTCCACCTCCCGTCAATGTTCTAACTGTGAGGACCCGATCCGGTACAACTGGTGGGGTGAGTACTAAAAGGGCCAGGACGTAAGCTGAAAATGCTTCTTCAAGCAAAGCTCCTGCTGTCCCTGAATCATCCCAAGCTTTGATTCCTTGGGAGCCTAAATTTCTGTTGCCGGATGGGACTCCAATCTGTGCGGATCAAATCACCCTTAATCATCCAGAAGCTCTTTGGGCCATAGCCAAAGGGATCTGGACACCAGCTGATAGGGTGGCCCAGTCCAAAATCACCAGAACTGATCTGACTAAAAGGACTTCAATCATGGTTATGGAGGTAAAGACTTTGTTTAATCTTGTGTTCTTAGTTTTATTTGTTTGATCATTTTTTCGTGTAATAATCCTTTCTTTACTATGCAGCTTCTCTACGGCGTCCAGGCCTACAACAGCCTGCTTGAGACTGATGTCAAAGAAATGGCCAGTATGAAGGCCCAAATAAAGCAGAATGACATCCACCGGGTTTCTCTGGTCAAGGAGGCGGATGGTCTCCGTCAGACCGTTTCTGAACAGAAGACTCTTCTGGAAACCGGTGAAGCAGAGAAGCAAACCCTGACTGCCGAAAAGCTGGTTCTGGCTGCAGAGCTGGAAAAAACGAGGGAAGCTGCCAGGAAGATGGCAACTGAAAAAGCTGAGTCTGATAGACTCTTGGCAGAATTAGAGAGGCTTCTGTCCCTTGAGCGGGAAAAAGTAGAAGTGTGCCATTTGGGAGGGCTTGATATGTACAGAAGATACAGTGTTATCTGTGACATCCGAGCGGCCAGGGCCTGGCAGTGGAGGCATGAAATGGAGCATATCCCTCTAGAATCACGGGAATTTAAGACCGCAGAGGAATTCGACGCCCATATGGGAGTGCCAGTGCCTTATGAAAACCCTCCTTCCTCTGAGAACAAGAAACGTTTTGCTGCCATCTTGAAGGGGGAAGAATATCATCCTCCTGATCAATAGTATAGGCAATTTTATATGTTTTATATGTCTTTGTTCCCCTTAAAGGGCTAATTTCTTGTAACTTCTTTCTTTATCAATGAACAAGAATTTTTTCCCTTTTTCAGCATTTATTCTTCTCTTATGTTGGTTTTTAGCGTTTGCACTTAGTTTTTTATGAATCAATTAAGCCTTTGGACATCTGGCCCCTGAAGCTATCTACCCTCCGGTTAGTTCAAATTGGGTTTGAATTCAAACAGTTAGGAAGGTTTTAATAAATATGAAGCCTTCGGGCATTTGGCCCTTGAGGCTTGATTTCATCCTCTGGTTAGTTCAAATCTGGTTTAAACTCAAACCCTTAGGAAAATTTTAATAAACATGAAGTCTTCGGGCATTTGGCCCCTGAGGCTTGATTTCATCCTCTAGTTAGTTCAAATCAGGTTTGAACTCAAACACTTAGGAAAATTTTAATAAACATGAAGTCTTCGGGCATTTAGCCCCTGAGGCTTGATTTCATCCTCTAGTTAGTTCAAATCAGGTTTGAATTCAAACACTTAGGAAAATTTTAATAAACATGAAGGCTTCGGGCATTTGGCCCCTGATGCTTGATTTCATCCTCTGGTTAGTTCAAATCAGGTTTGAACTCAAACACTTAGGAAAATTTTAATAAACATGAATCCTTCGGGCATTTAGCCCCTGAGGCTTGATTTCATCCTCTGGTTAGTTCAAATCAGGTTTGAACTCAAACACTTAGGAAAATTTTAATAAACATAAAGCCTTCGGGCATTTGGCCCCTGAGGCTTGATTTCATCCTCTGGTTATTTCAAATCAGGTTTGAACTCAAACACTTAGGAAAATTTTAATGAACATGAAGCCTTCGGGCATTTGGCCCCTGAGGCTTGATTTCATCCTCTGGTTAGTTCAAATCAGGTTTGAACTCAAACACTTAGGAAAATTTTAATAAACATAAAGCCTTGCATAAGAGTAGAATCTATCTTTATTGAGATGAATTTGAAAATCATGAAGCAGAGGTGCCTATATCGGGCACAAATGCTTCATAACAATGGTGCCATAGTAAGACACAGTTTTATTTGCTAACAAAAAAAGTAACTATCTAAGGATAGTACCTCTTTAACCGATAAGCATTCTGAGAGTTGGACTCGAGGCGACCTGTTTCGTTCTTCCGAACCCGATAAGCACCGCGTCCAATAACCTCAACCACCGTGTAAGGTCCTTCCCATATCTCCCGTAATTTGCCTACAATCCCAATCTTCCTTCTGAGCACCATATCGCCCACTTAGAACTCTCTTCTTTTGACTTTCTGATTGAATCGTGCTCTGACTTGCTGTTGATAGGCAGCTAGTCTTATCCCAACATCTTCCCTTCTTTCCTCTAAGAGGTCCAAATCATGGGCTAGGTGCTTATTGTTTAGACATTCTTCCCATTCTTAACTCCTTAAAGTAGGTACCCTTAGCTCGGTCGGGATAACTGCTTCAGCCCCATAAGCCATAGCGAAAGGGGTTTCTCCAGTTGGCTGTCTTGGAGTAGTCCGATAGGACCACAACACCTCAGGCAATTTCTCCAACCATGGTCCTTTTGTGTCTTCAAGTTTTTTCCTCAGTGTGTCAAAATTTTTTATATTCGTCCTTTCGGCTTGCCCATTCCCCTGTGGATTTCCGACAGAAGAAGTGTTTTGATTGATCCCATGTTTTGCCAGGAATGCTTGAACCCTTCTATTATCCAGGTTGGTGCCATTGTCTATCATTATCGTTCGGGGTAGATCGAATCTACAGATGATGTGGCTCCAGATGAATTTTATAACATGGTTGCCTGTTATGGTGGGATATGTCTCCGCTTCCACCCATTTGGTAAAATAATCGGTAGCAAGGAGAACATGTGTGGTACAACGTAATGCCTGCGGGAGAGGACCCACGATGTTCATACCCCATCGGGCAAAAGGGTGAGGAACAATAGTTGGGTTCAAGAACTTCAGCGGTGGATGAATGGCATCTCCATGGAACTGACATTTTTTGCAATGTCTGACATAAATTTCAGCGTCTCTTGCCAGGTAGGGCCAGAAGTACCCCTGGGTGAGGACTTTATGAGCTAGGGACCTTCCTCCGGAGTGATTTCCACAAGCTCCTGCATGAATTTCTTCCATCACTTCGTACTTTTGCTTTTTGGACTTGAAGGCTTCGGGCCAACCGAATTCCTGCAAGGAGGGCCTCATATTCTGCTTCGTTGTTGGATGGAAATTCCAGTCTAACGGATTGTTGGATTTTAGTACCATCCGTTGTTACGAGTACTACTCCGATCCCTGCTCCGTTGATGTTGGATGATCCGTCTACGAACACGAACCATAATCCAGGCTCACCTTCTTCTGTGGAGTCAGTAGTTTCTGTTTCTAACAGGAAGTCAGTTACTGCCTGTCCTTTGATGGCCGTTCGGGGGACATAGGTTATGTCAAAAATCCCTAGTTCAATTGCCCATTTTGATACTCTCCCGGATAACTCTGGCTTCGCCATTATGTATCTGATCGGAGTTACAGTAGGAACTATGATCGAGTGTGCTTCAAAATAGTACCGAAGACGTCGCTTAGCATTGATTAGTGATAGTACCAGCTTCTCCTACTTTGAATAACGGGTTTCCGCATCAGCAAGAGCTTTGCTGGTGTAGAAGACTGGTGTCTGGTACCCTTTGCCCTCCTTGACCAGAGCGGCGCTGGTAGATGTTGCTGAAATGGCCAGATACAGGTGCAACGGCTCATCTGCTTCAGGGGTTGTCGGAATCGGGGGCTTCGCCATGTAACTTTTGAGTTTGTTCAGGGCCTCCACTTGCTCTGGCCCCCAGACTTCTCCTTGCGCCGCCTTTATCGCTTGAAAGAAAGGCCTACACCGATCGGTTAACCGAGAGATGAAACGACTGAGGGCCGCTATTCTTCCGGTTAGTACCTGGATCTCCTTCCGGGACTTTGGCTCCGCTGTCTCTAACAGAGCTTGGACTTGCGCAGGGCTAGCTTGTATTCCCGTCCAATCAACTATGTGTCCCAAAAACTGGCCCGAGGATACTCCGAAAGAACACTTGGCCGGGTTGAGCTTCATATTGTACTTTCGGAGGGTGTTGAACACCTGCTGTAGATCGGTTAGATGGTCTCCTTTCATCTTGCTTTTGACCACTGTGTCATCGATGTAGGCATCGATGGTGGATCCCATCATACCTTGGAACACCCTTCTGACCAACCTCTGGTAGGTGGCACCTGCATTCTTTAGTCCGAAAGGCATAACTGTGTAATAAAATGTACATGACTTAGTGATTAAGGCAGTTTTTTCCTGGTCCTCCGGATTCATTCGGATCTGGTTATATCCAGAGTATGCGTCTAAAAAGCTCAGGCGTTCGAATCCTGCGATGGCATCTACCATTTGATCGATCTTTGGTAAAGGGAAACAGTCTTTTGGGCATGCTTTATTCAGATCAGTGAAGTCAACACATACCCTCCACTTGCCATTTTTCTTTTGGACCACCACCACGTTCGTCAACCAGGAAGGATACTGGATTTCTTTTATGAATCCTGTTTGCAGAAGCCGATCGACTTCTTCAGCTATGATCTGGTTTCGATGGGCCCCCATTCGTCTCTGTTTCTGTCTAACGGGCTTTGCACTGGGATCCACATTGAGAGAATGCAGGGCTACTGATGGATCAATACCGTTCATGTCCATATGGCTCCACGCAAATATATCAGCATTGGATCGGAGAAGGGACTCCATTTCCTCTTTTTCTTGTGCGTTGAGGCCTGAACCAACATAGGTAAACCATTCAGGGCGATCGGGACAAATTTGAACTTCCAGTAGTGGTTCGACTGCTACCGGTGACCCCGAACTACCCTCCTGTAATTGTTATTTGGCATTAGGTGTTGTCTTAGACTGCAACCCTTGTTCCGGTTCAGTCCTTCTTTTTAGACTTTTCATAATGACTGCATAACACTTCTTTGCTGCTATCTGATCGCCCCTGATGTCGATTACGTCAACTCCATTCGGGTCAATACACCGCATGACCTAATGCATGGTAGAATGGACTCCGTGCATACGATGGATCCATCCCCTTCCCATGAGGAGGTTGTATGAAGGTTTGACATCCACCACCACAAAAGTCTCTCGGAGTGTGCGTCTCGCTGCCGTTACTGGTAGCTGGATTTCCCCCACTGGTTCCACTCTTCATCCATCGATCCTGCTATCGGGCTTCTGGATGGGACTATTTCCTGGGCGCTGATTTCCAATTTCTCAAAGGCCCACTTGATGGTAATGTTGGCACTGCTTCCTGGATCGACCATTACCCTCTTGATCAAGCATTTGGAGACCATGAGGGAGATAACCATGGGGTCGTCATGAGGTGTCTGAATATTCCACATATCTGCAGAGGTGAAAATAATCCGGGCGTCCTCTTTCGGACTTCGGAATTCGGTGACCTCCCCAACCCTTCGCAACTTCTAGGCTTGCCGCATTTGTGATCTACGGGTTTCTTTCGCTTCTGATCGACTGGGCCCTCCATGGACCATGTGAATGACCCACACGGGTTGTCCCATAGCTCCCTTGGTAGGAACATGCGACGCTTGATCTGATCGGGCTCCTTCATTGGCAACATACTCGGTTAGTTCTCCTTTTGCAATCATGGCTTCCACCTGTCTCTTGAGGCTTCTGCACTCATTAGCGTAGTGCCCGTATTCGCCATGGAAGGCGCAGTGCCTCGACATATCCCTTTGGTCCATCGGCTGTCTGATGGGGGGTGGTGATCGGTAGATTCCTTTGCCCTTTGTCTCATAGTACAGCTTTGCCAAGGTCACTTTTAAGGGGGTGACCTTCTCCTCAAACCTTGGTCGTTTCTTTAGGACTGGGGAAGGAGTAGGAGGAGCGCTTGGTCTCTTCCGGTCTGGTGCCCGATCTTTTACCCTGGAAGTTTCGGATGCTCTAGCCTCTACTGTTGCAAAGGCGGTCCATCTTTGTCGTATAGCCAACTCATCTTCTATTCGGAGGTGTCCCTGTGCCCTAGAGTTGAGCTCTCCAATATCGGCTGGTGGCCTCTTGACTAGGGACTGATGGAACTTGGATCTAGGGATCAGGGCCATTCTGAAGGCTTCGACAGCTGAATGTTGATCGTAGTTGTCAATCGAAGACATCTCCACATTGAACCGTGAGACAAAACTTTTTAGGGATTCGCCCTTCTCTTGGATCATGGTGAACAGACTGGAGATAGTCTTCTTCTGCCTTTTATTGCCGAAGTACTGGGCAATAAATAACTCGCAGAGTCTGAGCCAGCTACCGATCGATCGGGGCGGTTGCTTTCTGAACCACAGGAGAGCTGTTTCGGTTAGGCTGGTGGGGAAAACTTTGCAGAGTAAGGCCTTGTTCTCGTTGTAAACATTCATCTTGGTATGAACGTGGTAGATGTGTTCTGTTGGATCTTTTGTACCATCGAACAAGGTGAACTTCGGTAATCTGAATCTCTCCGGATAGGGCACGTTGGTGATCGAGACGGTGAATGGTGTCTGAACGACGTCTATGGATGCCTCGGATGCCAGATCGATTGGGGTCTGTACCTTCAGATCCCTAAGCACGTCTCGCTGGAATCTCAACATGATTTCCTCTAGTTTTTTCATGGTCAGGACCTCCTCGGGGTTACGTACCCCAAGAACCTGTAGGGATGACTCTGCCTGTTCTTCACGATAGTTGTGGGCTCTAGCTGGTAGGTCATCCTTGTCTGTCTGGTGGCCTACGGATCGTTCGCGCTGACCGGACTGTTCGTCACCATGGACCTCATCTGGGTTCTTTAGTTGAGCCAATTTTGCCGCCAGTTCAGCGTTCTGCCTTTCTAACTCGGCAGTCCTTTCCTCTAGGGCTCTTCTGATCGGATCTTCTGATTGTTGGCCTCCGTTTGGAGGTAAATCGGTCTGTTGTGATCGTGTAATCGCCATTAATGGTACGAATCTTAGCTTCTTTTTTTTTGTAAAGGGTGGGAAGCTTATTGAAAAAGATTTCAATAATAGGGATTCCCACAGACGGCGCCAATTGTGTAAATGCAGAAAAGTTACACAATAGAAATTGGGATAAAAATTGGATCATTTCTCATTAATCAAAGTCCTCTATTTATACACAATTGTGATAAATGGGTCAAGCCCATGTACCCAGGTTTATCAATCCCCTAAATCAAGGGATTTGATAAACTCTAACCCTTTTTGGACTCTTTATTCCATAACTGGACTACTCCTTGTCTTGGGGATCACTCATCTTCTAGAACTTTCTTTAATCCCATTATTTCCTTAGCCTATTTGTCTGCAGCCCATATGCCTACGGACCATCGGTCTTTGGCCTATCAGTCGTCGGCCCATCCGTCCTACGGCCCATCTCAGTTGGGCCATGAATTATTTTAACCATTACAACTACTAACTTGTTTAGCTCATCTACCGCTCTAAAATGTATTAAAATCTATCAAATGGATAATTTTAATAATTTCGACAGGTTGCAATTCAATAATTGATAGTTTTTATTTAAAAAATGTTAAACATCTTGAAATAATATGGACGAATATATCCAAATTAAACAAATAAAACAAAAATGAGAACCGGAATCGAACAGATACTTTCGGTTCCTTAAAAATGAGAACCGGAACCGAATTGTTAATTTTGATTCAAATATTAATATATTCACGAAGCGGTTCACTTTCGATTCCGATCTGCAAAGAGCTGGAGTGGATCCGTTACCTTGGCTAATGAGTCTGAGGCTTGTCCACTTAAACTTCAGTCACATTTTACATATATATATATATATATTTGAATTTTATATATATTTTTAGAATTTTATATGTTTTTCAAAATTTATATATTGTTTACGAATTTTATATGTTTTTTTAAAATTTTATATATTGTTTCAAATTTTATATATTTTTTTGAATTTTATACATTTTTTACAAATTATATATATATTTTCGAATTTTATATGTTTGTTTCGAATTTTATGTGTTTATTTAGAATTTTATAAAGAAAAAAAATCAAATTGTAATTTTCGTAATATATATATATTTTTTGTAATAAGGGGTGGAAATGTAATTAGTAATTTCAGAGGGGTAAAGTGTTTGGGCATATGAGTAATTTCACACTTCATATATTACCATAATGTAATAAGTGAAACAATTAAAGGGACATTCTAGTCATTTCACCAGTTCAGAGGGTGTCATTGCAACGAAATTGAAACCTCAGGGGGCTATGGGACCGAAAAAACAATTACCAGCCTCTGACTGCAATTGACCCAAACCTCAGATGGTCTAACTGCAAATTCCCATTAATTTATGTTGTGCACTTTTTGATTGTACTTTTATCGTAATATAGATATAGCTATACATATAAGATAATAAGGTGTGTTCGGTGTGGTAATAGGTTGGTTGGTGCAATGAGTAAAGTGTATGATTTAGTCATGAGAGGGATGTTAGTGGGAATAATTCTAATTTTTATATATCGCAAAATCTCTATCCGAGAGATATTTAATGTTTTATGAATTATGTTGTTGTCGGTAAAAAATTAAATTTATTTACAAGACCTCCATAGATAAAAGTGTTAAAAAACTTTTTACGACATGTTTAACCCTTGTAATGCAGCTTGCAATCAAAGAGGACACAACATAATCCCTGTGTTTAGTGGTCCAACCAGGTCAATTTGGTCAACGCACTGTAATCACCAAGTCTTGTAAGTACTTTTTATAACTTAAAGAAAGTGCATTTGTAAAAAAGGGTTTTTTTTGAGTTAAGACCTATAATTTTGTATGCATTTTGATATTGGTCCATTTTAAAAAATTTATTAGAGATTGATTATATTAGTCTTATATTATGTTAGATAAATTATACTTTCACCTTGTCAACCAAATTTTGAAATGTGAAATGACTAAAGTACTCCTAAATGTGTGTGAGGACCTGTTTGTCCATCCATTAAGATGTGAAAATACCAACTTACCTTCCTTTTATATGTGTATGTATATAATTCGAAAAATATATATTTTTTCTTTCTTTGGGGAAAAAATATATATTTCGAAATATATATACACATATAAAAGGAGGGTAAGTTGATTTTTTCATATTTTTATGGATGGATAAATAGGTTATCACATACATTTAAAGATACATTAATGTGTCATTTACATTAATAAGATGGGATGAGAGTGTAATTAACAAAATAAAATGGGGTGAAAGTATAATTTACATTAATAAGAAGGATTGAAAGTTTTATTTATCCAACATAAAATAAGACTAATATGATCAATTTATAATATATTTTTTAAAAACATCAATGTCAAAATGCACACAAATTTGTAGGACTTAAGTAAAAAACATCCTAAATAATTCATATTCAAATTTACATGATAGGCATATGAAATGGTAATAAACATAAACTCAAATTTAACTTTTCAAAATCCTCATTCAGAGTCACATTTGTTGAGGTTATCAGCTTTGATTGTTTACTCTTTTATACCTTCTTGAATTGTGGTTGTCAAGTCAAAATATCTCCATTCATTCTTCTACAGCTTATTGGCATATGAAATAGTAACAATCAAATTTGGCTTTGTTCGCCGGCCTAATTAATTTGGTCAAACCCAACATATATGTATATATAGATATATATATATATATATAGATGTCACTTCCAGATCAATTCAGCTCCCACCATAATCTCCCATGGCTCAACCTACCCAATCTCTCCCGCTTCAAGACCGAGTTGCCATCGTCACAGCCTCACAGGCAGCTCCCGAGGAATTGGCAAAGCCATAGCCCTCCACCTCGCTTCACTTGGCGCCAAACTCGTCATCAACTACACCTCAAACTCGGCCCAAGCCGACCTCGTCGCCTCCCAAATCAAGTATGCCGCCGATTCCGACTCCCCCCGCATTATCGCCGTAAAAGCCAACATCTCCGATCCAGACCAAGTCAAGTCCCTCTTTGACTCGGCCGAGTCGGCCTTCGGCTCCGAACTCCACATTATGGTCAACGCCGCCGGCGTCCTGGACGCCACATGTCCCACAATCTCCGACACTCCTCTCTGTTGGGTTTAGCCAAATTTAGGCTACCAAACTAGTTGGTTTGGTTTTGACTAAAGGAGGAGTAAAAGAAGATTTCAACATCATTGTAGCACATGGTAAATGAGGAGTTGAATTGTCAAAGTTGGTAAGTTGCCAAATGTTAGGTGTTGAACTTGTGAATGGTAGGCTACCAAATATTAGGTGAAGACTTTGAAGATTGAATATTGTTTATGCAAGATGATTCTCATATGCCTATAAATAGGCATGATGTTGATGGAGTTGATATAACCAAAATGTAATCCTAAAGAAGAGAAAAGCTTTAGAGATAAGCTTTGTGAGGGAGATAATTTTGTGGGAAAATTCTCTTGGGCTTGTATTTGTTCTTGTGGGTGTTTTTGGGGCGAGAGAAAATTACCGAGAGTGTGGTTGTAATAATTTTCCACATAGTGAATTTTTTCTCTGGTTGTCTTTGACAACGACAGTGGTTTTTCTCCGGTTTGGAGTTTTCTACTATAAATCTTTGTGTCGTATTTTCTATTTCTCTGTTCTTTGATTTTCTGCAAAGTAGGATCCTGGGATAAGAAATTTGTGATTGTCCAAATAATCCAAATTTCCTAACACTCTCGAGGAATTCGATCGCACTTTCGGTGTGAACACTAAAGGGGCGTTTCTGTGCTGCAGAGAGGCGGCGAAGCGGCTGAGACGCGGCGGCGGAGGGAGGATAGTGTGCCTGACGTCGACGGTGGTGGCGCTGTCGCCGCCGGGGTACGGGGTTTACACGGCGTCGAAGGCGGCGGTGGAGGCGATGGTGAAGATACTGGCCAAGGAGCTGAGGGGGACGGGGATCACGGCCAACTGCGTGGCGCCGGGGCCGGTGGCTACGGAGATGTTCTTCGAGGGGACGTATGAGGAGATGGTGAAGGAGATTGCGGATGGGCGATGGGTCGGATCGGTGAGACTCGGGATGTGGCACCGGTGGTCGGGTTTTTGGCGGGTGATACGGCTGAGTGGGTCAATGGGCAGATTATTCGGGTTAATGGTGGCTTGGCTGTCTGATTTTTCTTTAATAATCAAAACTATTACAAAAAAATATTCATATTTTTATTTGTATTTTCACTGTTTTTTTCTATTTCAAAGTGAGAGTTCTTTTGAATTATGAGAAATGTAATGAGGAGGATTGTTTTTTTTTTTTTAATTTTGGTTGATTTGATTTTAAAAGTATTGAACCCTTGGAGTGAAGGTAGTGTCAATGAAATAATTTCAGTTTCTGAAAGGAAGAATATATATATATATATGAAAATAATCTCTTACGCCTATGGAATAAGATAAATATATTCATTTTTTATATTGATCATTATATGTGATTGTCATAAATAAATAAGTTATTATTTAAAATTTAAGAATTATATCTAACGATCAATATAAAAAGTGAATACATCATTTCTCTTTCTATGTATATAAACAACACATAAACAGTATGCATTTGATTTCTGAAATTCAATCTAATTTGCCTTTCAATCTGACATTTTGGCCAAGCTCAAATACAAGTTCAGTTTGAACATTGGTTCCAAATTGAAAATCGATTTTATTTATTTTAAAGTAATCAAATAAAGAAGGATGCATGCCCTTCCTTCTAATGCACGAAAGTAGGAATGGGCATAAGACTGTCAGAAAACTAAATCACAATGATAAATTAATAAGGGAAAATTAGATTTAGGGACCAAAATCATACTTTATATTTGAAAATGGACCAAAAATTTTCAAAATGTAATATAGAGACCAATTCTAAAACTTAATTATTGTTTAGGGTCCATTTTTGAAGGTAAAGTTACAAAACCATTTTTTTTTGTAACTCTCTCTCTAAGGAAAATAAAATCATCCCCTTCACAAAATCCTAACCTTATTTATTTTCATCTATACACAAATTCACCCTATATTTGTCTTATTTTTGAAGTGTTGAACGAAATTTAAAATCCTAACTTTTTTGAAGTGTTGAAAAGTGGTGTGGTCTAGTTTTGTTTGGTCTTATATGACTTGATTTGGTTTTGATGCTGATTGAAATTCTGTTTGATAAATGGTCTAGTCTTTCTTGTCTGATCTAAAAAACAGGTAAAAACAAGACAAGACCAGAAATCAAACAAGCCCTAAATGATGGAATTCCTAATAAATGGCTTCTTATTGTTTTTGGATAGTTTTTGTTTAATTCTTGTTGTATTCGCTCTTTTGCTTAATATTGGTTGATTTATGCAGCTTTGAGCAGTTTTGCATCAATTTGACAAATGAAAAGCTTCTCAGCATCATTTCAATCAGGTTTGTTTGCAAATTGTATATATGCATCACTTGTACGATCTTGGAAACTTCCTTTTGTATTTGGCATATCTTGTTGGATAGCACCCATATGTATATTGTAACTGATATATATATAGATGCTATATGTATATATAGTTGAAGAAGCCTGTACAGAGTACTGTGATTGGGGTGTGATTTTTAGGAACCAAATCCTCTCATTTCTATTTCTCATAAGTGTCATTTATCATTCAATATGTGGGCTCCTCCACGATGACTTATTTGTGTTTTGGGATTATGAGGTGGGTCCCACATAATTTTTGAATTATAAAAATTACAGCAAATACTATTCCTTCACTCTTTCTTATTATATATATATATATATATATATATATAATATTCTATATTAGACATATATATATATATATACATGATATATTACATATAGGACTTTTGATTTCCCATTAGCCGAAACTCTTGCCTTTTATATTTCTTCTCCCAATTCACAGTAATCTTTCATTTCAAACTCTTTCCATCTTTTTTCAAACTTTATCATAGTAACAAGTTTGTAATACTTAAATAATTATCCAAAATTAGTCATATAGTTATTTTTTAATATTTTAGGCTTAAAACAAGTTTAATTACTATATAATCCTTTATCTATCCTTTAATATAATAATATTAATATCATTCACCAATAATAACTATGTATAAGATCACTTGGTATAAAATAATTCAATTACTACCGTATGATGTATTTAATTACACTAACGAAAAATATATGGTATAAAAGAAAAAAAAATAAAACATAGATGAAATTTAGGTTTTTATCATTTAAAAAATTAATGGGCGGTAAGGTAGGTTGTTATCATTTATTCATGTTTATTTTTTCCAATTTTATTTTTGAACCTTATGTTTTTCCTAATTTTATTTTTCCCAACTTTGTTCGTGAATATTTATCAGCACGATTTACCAACAATATTTTGTATATTTTTTTATACCATGCAACTTATATAATTTTGTGTTTTTCCTTAACATCATTAATTTTCTATTTATCCCTAACATAATAACAAACTAAATCTATATTTGTACGTTACATTTAAATTTAAGTTTAATTAGTTATAAACTAATCTATACTAATATTAAAAGTGTGAATAGTTTTATCCCTATTTTTGTAATTTTAAATTATTTTTTAATTGTGACCTAATTATAATTATACTTTATTGTGAAGAGTTTTAGCCCATATTTTTGTATTTTAAATTTATTTTTTAATTGTAACATAATTATAATTATATCTAATTTTATTTATTTATAATCTTTTATAATCTTAAATTTGTGATATTAATTACTTATTTAGTCTATAATTATATTATTCTTTACTTAGTGTATAATAGTATTATTATTGTGCATTCTTATTAAATTATTGGGTAATTTGCATTGCATCCCCTAAGGTATTGGTCAATTGCAGGTAGATGTTGGTCAACGGACTATTTTGCATTGACACCCCTGAGGTTTGTAAAATATTGCAATGACACCCCTTAGAGGTATAAAATGACTTTAGTACCCTTGATTAATTTAATTTTCATGTGAAATCTCTAAGTTACTCTCATGGCTAAACCCTATACGTTACTCATTACACCAACCACCCTTTTCATCACACTCTTATAAATAAAAAGTCTATAATAAATAAATACTACTAAGATATACAATATATATAATTTTATTTTAAATATAAAATTAAAAAACATCAAAAAAAATTTGAAATATATATTTAAAGGTAAATTCTACCACTAAAAAAATTTCATCAATAATAATATTAAGAAATTTTCATTATTTCATTACTGTTATTAATTTTTAATATATTACTATATAAATATTTTTCAAAAAATATTAAAGGGTTATATTTAATAACCATTATAGGTATTACATATCTAATAAAATATATATGAATTTTTATGTACGAATAGAAAAATAATTATATGTTTTACACTATTACCACTCAATAATTTTAACAAAATTTGATAATATAATGGTAAAATTTCTTAGATATATAATCCCTATAATGGAATATCTTATTTAGATATGTAATACCAAAGAAAATCCCATTATATTATGAAATTTGATAATATAATGGTAGAATTTCTTAGATGTATTATAGATAGGATTGCCCATGTATGACGTGTCTTCATTTTTACATATTTTAGTTGTTTTATTGTTTAGACATTTACACTTGATTTGATTGATTTTAGAGTCATAGATATTACTTTGGTAGTTGTTTTATTGTTTAAAAATATACACTTGGGCACACATTCATGTATTAAAGATACAAAATGTAATACATGAAAAACATATTACTGTAGCAGTTGAGTATGATTGATAGATATTACTACGGTAACTGATATGTATTACGGATAGGATTGCCCATATATTATGTATATTCATTTTTACATATCTTAGTTGTTTTATTGTTTAGACATTTACACTTGATTTGATTGATTTTAGAGTCATAGATATTACTTTGGTAGTTGTCTTATTGTTTAAACATTTATACTTGGACACGCATTCATGTATTAAAGATACAAAATGTAATACATGAAAAACCTATTACTGTAGCAGTTGAGTATGACTGATAGATATTACTACGGTAACTGATATGTATTACGGATAGGATTGCCCATATATTATGTATATTCATTTTTACATATCTTAGTTGTTTTATTGTTTAGACATTTACACTTGATTTGATTGATTTTAGAGTCATAGATATTACTTTGGTAGTTGTTTTATTGTTTAAAAATATACAGTTGGGCACACATTCATGTATTAAAGATACAAAATGTAATACATGAAAAACCTATTACTGTAGCAGTTGAGTATGACTGATAGATATTACTACGGTAACTGATATGTATTACGGATGGGATTGTTCATATATTATGTATCTTCATTTTTACATATCTTAGTTGTTTTATTGTTTAGACATTTACACTTGATTTGATTGATTTTAGAGTCATAGATATTACTTTGGTAGTTGTCTTATTGTTTAAACATTTACACTTGATTTGATTGATTTTAGAGTCATAGATATTACTTTGGTAGTTGTCTTATTGTTTAAACATTTATACTTGGGCACACATTCATGTATTAAAGATACAAAATGTAATACATGAAAAGTCTATTACTGTAACAGTTGAGTAGGGCTGATAGATATTACTAGGGTAACTGATATGTATTATTGAATTTAGAGTCATAGATATTACTATGGTAGTTGTTTTATTGTTTAGACAGTTACACTTGGGCACACATTCATGTATTAAAGATACAAAATGTAATACATGAAAAACCTATTATTGTAGCAGTTGAGTATGACTGATAGATATTATTACGGTAGCTGATATGTATTACAGATAGGATTGCCCATATATTATGTATCTTCATTTTTACATATTTTAGTTATTTTATTGTTTAGACATTTACGCTTGATTTGATTGATTTTAGAGTCATAGATATTACTATGATACTTGTTTTATTGTTTAGACATTAACACTTGGATACACATTCATGTATTAAAGATACAAAATGAAATACATGAAAAGCCTATTACTATAATAGTTGAGTAGGCCTGATAGATATTACTACGGTAGTTGATATGTATTGTTGATTTTTAAGTTATAGATATTACTATGGTAGTTGTACTGACTTGTATTATAGAGATAGCTGATATTACAAAAGTACACGAGAATATTACAAAAACATACTAACTGGTATTATAATTCCAAGAAACAGTACAAAGGATACCTCAATAGGTATAATACCGTGACCATTGAAATACTAGAAATTTATTTAAATCATTGTACTTTTTAGACAAAATCAAAAAGTTGATATATCCATGTGCAATGTCTAAAAAGCATGCTACATCATTCATTCGAAACTCACTCAAAAAAGTTGATGTGTCTCATACTCAACTAGGACATTGAAAAAGAACTGCTTACAAGAATTTAAATTTTTTTCGAATTACCAGAACCAAAGAAAAGTAATTAATTCACCGATTACACAATAAGATTAAGAGGCTTGACTGATAAATTTGACTATATACAACTCATTGATACTAATTATTAGTTATGTCTGATCTTCGTCACCGAGTTGGAAAAAGGCTTTATCGAGTTACAATCCGAAATAAGATTTTAGGTGAGTGAGGGCTTGTCAATTTCCTTCTCTTGGAAATGCTTGGTTGAGGTTTCATATGTTGAAGTATTTGTATCCATAGTCAGGGTTTGTCATCCCTTCTTCCCAATCACCCATATGTCGACCACCAAAAACTACCTGTTGAATGTCCATGTATCTAACAACAAAAGGGAATAGTCACAACATATCCATATTAATAATATAATATAATTTTTATTTCTACCATAATTCTCCAACAAACCAAGTCCGTATTTTAATCCCCAACTCCTGCAATGGAAAGTTGTTATGCAAAACGAGAACATTAATTCTAATAAAATAAAATAGAACTCCTTTATGAGCCAAAGACACCATATACCCTCTCGCACCAGAAAAAAACATAATCAATTACATTGACATATCATTCACGAAGATGTTCATGAATGTCTTTTGAGGAGCAGACTAGCTCTATTCTCTCTATAGCAACATTTTATTGAATCATTTACTACTAAAAAAGAGAAACGTATGCCCAACTATATATACATCACTTCAAAAAAGAGAAACATATGCCTAACTATATGTACATCACTTCAACAATTCAGCACAAAAAATTGCAGGGCCTGTGACAATATAGCACATGAAAGAATAATGATTGGTAACAAAAATATTTGTTTCATTTTTAATACATATGAGAACACTTGGTACCAAAAATTTCACAAAAAATATTAAAAACTAGTAGAATTTTTTTTTTCAAGCTCCAAACTAGAAATTTAACCAATTATCCGCTCAATGAGTGAAATTAGTTATCGAAAGAAAAAAAATAAAAAAAAATTGGGGAGTAAACAAACTAGAGCGATTTATGACTTTTTCCAACCAAATTTAAAATAAAATCATATGTTCTTCAACTTATTTTTATATTCAAGAATATAAGTAAATATGTGTAATACATTCATCAAAAGAAGAGAGATAATAAACCGATTCAAAATGTAAGTTTGACCCATATATTGATAAACATAAATAAAGAAGGGACAAACCCTATATGGGTCTAATCTTATCCTTTCTAATGTAACAAACATAATCTTGAAAAAACTGAATTAAATGCATAAAAGAAGATAAATGGACAAGATTAGCCGAAAATCACCTAATTGTTAAACAATTTAACCATATACTCCATCTCCTTCTCTGCCATATTATATATCTGCAATGTTGAAAATCTCAAATACTATTCCCACTCAAATTCATAATTATTGAAATGGACAAATAACATGAATATGAACTGGATTATATATATCAATATATACATACACCCAAAAAAGAAGAAGATATAGAGGCAAGAGAAGAAAATACCTGTTCTAATACCTCCCTTTCTCTCCCTTAAAAAAGAAACAGTGTTGTGTTTGGAAACAAAAAATCATACTTATTTATATTTATTATTTTGAATTGTTAGACCAAAAATATTAGAGGGATTTTTTCAATTCGGAAAGGAGATTCAAATTTTTTCAAAAGATTTGAATTTGGGGTATAAATCGGATTCAGATTCGGCATAGCTATATATACAAACCAACATGATATATACAACAGTGCTATATATGTATATAACTTAAGTTTGATGTTAAATGTCAATTTTGTCCATGTGGTAATTTTTAAGCTTTTCACTATGTGGGGCCCTAAATGACACTTAAGCCCGTGAGAGGCAGAAAGAAGAGGATTTTTTTCCGATTTTTAGAGAGAGAGATTTGAGTTAAAAGAGGGAGTAGTGAAGGACAAAATTACCCTTCAATGGTTTATAAAGGGTAATTTTGTTTTAGAATTGATCCTTATATTAATTTTTGAAAATTTTTAGTCTCTTTTTATCTATTAAGTTTGATTTTGATCCCCTAAATCTAATTTTCCCAATTAATAAATGAATTTATTTAAATTGAGTGATTAGAAAATGGGAGTAAAACGCGAGAGGAGTGTCCTTTAAATTTCATATTTGTTATTTTGTCCATTTTATTATTGGGCAAACAATAGTAAAGTGGACAAAATAACAAAAGTTGTATTGACAAGGCCTTTGAAAACATTCATCTATTTGGCATGATTAAAGAATATTAATTTTTATTTATGCAAATTCTTGTAAAAAATTGAAAAAAGGAAAGTAAAAATAATCCTGTCATGATTATTAGATTTAGAGATATTTTCCTGTCCTGATTCGAGATATTTTCCAGCTTCAGTTTCAAGCGGAGGGTACAAGTGTCATTACAAGTTTACTCTCATTTCACTGCTGGCTTTTCCAGTGGAGGGTACAATTGTCATTTGACTTCTTAACTTTACTCACTAGGGTTATTTAGAAATCCAGAACCTCCACGATATAAATATACGCGCGCGCGCACACACATATATATATATATGTATATTTAAATATTAAAAACTGGCAGTACCCGGTCAGATATGTGGTGCAACCGGCTGGGGAATACGCAACCGGTAAAGCCCTAGATAAGGAGCACCGAGTCTCCCCTCTCTCTCATCATATTCTCTCTCTCCTCTTCCTCGCCTCATATAATCCTCAACCCCAAACCAAAACTCTCTTTCTCTCTCCGCCTCTCTCATATAAGAAGCTCTCAAACGTTCAAATCCTTACAATACTTGCATATATAAGCCACCTTCTTTTCAAATTTTCCCTCTCAACCTCAATTTTCTCACTCTTTCTCACTCTTTCCTTCCGTTAATTCGCCAATTTTCTCATATTAACAAACCCTAGATTTTTCCCTTTTGAATCGGATCTGTCAATCTTTCAGTCTCGGATCGTTCTCGCTGATCATATTTTATTCGGTCGCGATCGAAAATCAACGAATAATCGCTTCGAATAAGCTTTGATTTGGAGATTTTTTATTTATCATTTTCATTTATTAGAGAAATTAATTTGGGGTAAAGGTTTTGAAGGTGGATAAAAAATTGGGAAAATCTGAAGATTTTTTTTGTGTGTATTGTTGAATTAAGCTGGGTTGGGGTAGGAAAGTAGGGTTTCTGTTGTGTTGTGTTGTGTTGGGGAAGATAAGAGGGGTACATGGCGGATCAAGTCTTGGAAGGGAGCCAACCTGTGGATCTTTCCAAGCACCCGTCTGGGATTGTTCCTACTCTTCAGTAAGTCTTCATTTCATCCGATCAGTTTTTTGGGTAGCTGTTATATACGATTCTTACCCGTAGTATGTGTGTATATATGTATGTATCGGTGGTGGTCTAGCGTCTTCTGTAATTTTGGTGGTCGGGTGGATATTTATATATATGTGTGTTGGTGTGTGTATGCATAAACATGATTGAATTTCATGTTTCAATTGATTTACTGATGAAGCCTGTATGCTAATTATTTAAATTGTGTTAGATAGATACTCACTGTAATCTTCTCAATTTGAAGTGGACATTTTAATCATTTGAAAAAGGAATGTTGGCCAAAGATATAGATGGGTTTCTTTTGTAATGGTCTCAATTGGAATAATGAAGGGTCAGGTCAATGTTTCTATATATAGCTGTATATGCATTCTTCCCCATATATTTGCAAGTGGAGGTTTGAATACACAAAGGATATCATAGAAAACTTTGTTCTTTTGGGCCCCTATGCTCAAGTTCTATAATACATATTTTTGCATTTTGAAAATGCAGCCTTTCATTAAAATTTAACATGGCAGTGTAAGTTCTATTTGGTACAAACATGGTACTTGGAAGACAAAAAGGTGGACATAGATGTCTGCTTGTCAGACTGTATATTTGGATTAAACTTAACATACACATGTTTAGAGCAGTGTAGATGACATCTGTGGACTTCTCAATTCAGGAAAACCTTTAATTTTTTTTAGGTAAATTCACATAAATGTTGATTGGAAAACATTAGTACTATTGGGCGCTCCGTACTTCCATTTTTGTACAAATATCTTAGTATCTTCACATAATTGGTAATTTAAAGTATGCATATTATTGCTATTGGACAGTACCTTCACATAATTGGTAATTTTTAATATACCCATTATTGCTATTTGGACACTACTTTCATATTTGTATAAAAATACTGTGACCACTATTAGACTGAAACTACAACAACAATAGTAACAACCAAGCCTGCTTTCTGACTATCTTTCCATTTATTTGTCGGCAATGGGTTGTTTGCATCTCTTAATTGATGTTGGCTGGTCGAGTTATCATAGTTCGGATGGGGTCTCAGCATGGCAGTTGAAAGATGTAATCCTTTGGTTATAACTTTGGTTACCTGCTGTATTGAGTCTCTCAAGTACATGCTTAGAGTTTCTAATATTTGTTTGTAATTCCTTCTGTTGACGATTTAATTATTATGATGTCTTATAAAAGATGCCTACCCTTCCTATGCTTGGAGTTCCGTCGTATAATTGAAAGATGATACAAGTTAATTATTAAGCCGTCTTATAAAAGATGCATATTCTTCCTGTCATCTGATTATTTTGTGTACCTGTTTTGCTACTGAAGAAACATAGTCTCAACTGTTAACCTGGATTGCAAGTTGGATTTGAAAGCCATTGCATTGCAAGCTCGAAATGCGGAGTATAACCCCAAGGTGTGCATCTTCATCTAATAATTAGTCTATATTTGATTATACTAGTGCGATAGAAATGCAAAGATGCTGGTTTGATTGTTAGAAATATTTTGAGAGATGGAGAGAGCGACCATGCATGCCATCACTTTCCTTGGGATAGTTGCTTTTATCCTAGTTGGAAGCTTCTTTTCTCGCTAATTTATTTTTTATTGTTAATTTTTGTTTTGTCTCTCTTTTGAATCCTGCAGCGTTTTGCTGCCGTTATTATGAGGATAAGGGAACCAAAGACTACAGCTTTGATTTTTGCCTCAGGAAAAATGGTGAGTTTTGTGTTTTATCGTATCTGTTGACATTCTTGCCATCAATGAGTTTATGACTTGAGTTTTTGTCGTCCATTTCTTTTACAGTTGTTCAACAAAGTGAAAACATTGAGATGTCTATGAAATTTATTTCGGGGGGATTATCTTTTCTTCCTTTTTCATTGTTAGTGAGAATCTTCTATTTTTATTCACTACTGGTTTTAGCTGTATAATCTAACAGCAATTTGCCCACTTGCATTGATAAACATGTGGTAGCTGTGCATGTCATAGGTTAAAGGTTTCTCTTTGGTGTCTGTTTGTGCACATGGATGATGGGTGGCTTTGTGGCATAGAAAAAGTGTCATGTCAGTTCAGACACCATATTGTTTTAGTTGGAGATGCCTGTGTTCATGTTGCTTGGATGTAATGTATAGAGCTATATTTTGCTTCATGCGCCTATGATTCAATATGTTCTTAAAATGTATAGATGGTTGATATCATATTCAACTTTAAATAAACTGGTTAGTCCAAATGCTTGTTTATACACCAAGGTAACTAATGGAAAGTTGGTTGGAATGAATTCAGCATGAGTCCCATGAGAATCATTTTGTGGCTTGTTCATGGAAGATTAGTAATGGTGGATAATAAATCTAATGAGCCTAATATGTTGCATGTATATATTTTGGTTCATATGCTAATCAGCTTGATCATTTGATCATTTATCATAATTGATCGAAAGCCCTGTGCAAAAGCCGACGACCAAAGTCTTTACTGATTATAATTCAAGTTGTCCAGAAGTCCCTTCATGCCTCCATACATCAAGTGTAGCCTGTTTTTGACACTTATTTCATTGAAACTTAAGTGTATATTATAATGGATGTTCGTGCTGCTGTTTGTCTTTGTCTTGATTTCTATTGGTTGTTCATGTGATCTGTGTCAATTTTTGCTGAGTTGAATTTTAACGTTGTCATGAGCTTTAAATTCTTTATTTATGCCTGATATCATAGGTTTGCACTGGAGCAAAGAGCGAACAGCAGTCCAAACTGGCTGCAAGGAAGGTACACAGATATCTGGAATGAGTTCAGATTAAAGCTTGTAATTGTGGCTATATCAATAGTTGTAAATTTAATGTAACTAAGTCGGATATTTATTTATTTTTCCGGTTCTGATTTTGTACTCGTTTACGGAAGATGGCCTCCCCAAAACTACATTTCTCTAGTTTCTCATTTGAAAGTGGAGGCCTAAGTCAACTTGAATTGACTAGAAAATCTGTTGTAACTGAGTGATGAAAACGTTCAGAAGAGATAGCTGTTATCAATTGAATTATGCTATGTGCCAACGGCTCTTTTTCCCTGTTTTGTCACCACGGACACTGTTTAATATCAATCTCCTCAATTTTATCCTGTATGATCTATGTAAAATAACTGACTGCAGAAGAAATATTTGGTGACATGAAACAGTAGTGAAAGAGCGGTGACATACAAGCCTATTTTTGCATCAGTAGATATGATTACAGTTGTGTAAGCTCCTAATGATTGTGGAAAGTTTTCTCATCTGACATTTTATCTTGTCTTTCAGTATGCTCGCATTATTCAGAAACTTGGGTTTCCTGCCAAGTTCAAGGTACTTTGGAAATGTGTAACTTACACAAATGCATGCTTTTTACCTTAGCTTTTATTGCTTACTGATTGCTAACAAAACGCCTATTCATCATTTTTATGACCTGTTATTCTCATTTTATAGGACTTCAAGATTCAGAACATCGTGGGTTCGTGTGATGTGAAGTTTCCTATAAGACTCGAAGGGCTAGCATATTCCCATGGTGCCTTTTCTAGTGTAAGTCATCATCTGTCAAAAAGTTTCCCATGTCTAAGATACAAAAGGGGATAAAATTAGAACTTTCATCTTTATTCATAAAGTTTAATAAACTTGAATGGCTTTTTAGACAGCCTTCACGTAGATCTGGTATATGAACCTCAAGCATGAGAGATTTGACTTTGATATGACACGGATTATCATTCATTGTTGTTGCTGCTACATATGCTAGTTACTGGTTCTTTCCTAATGTAATAAATCCCTTTTAGCAAGAAACCTTGTCACGTAGCTCAAACTATGTAAGAAACCTAGACTAACAAGCAGCACTTAGGTGTACCTCAAGCACATGAGACTAGATCCACATTAATATGATAAGGATTTGCAGTATGCTAGTTTTAGTTCTTTCGTGAGGTAATAAATTCCTTCCTCGGTACTTGCAGATGATTTAGTGCATCTAAGGTTTTTTGAAGAAAGTAGTAGTGTTAGCAGACCTATTGAAGAGCGACCAGAAATGGTTATGGTCTCCTGATTGTCAGATGGCATTTGACAAGTTGAAGAGAACAATAACCATAGCTAAATTCTTTTATTTAGTGAAGTAACCCATATTTTTAAAAATTCCGTAAGCTTTCTTTTTCTCGCTGACATAGAAGTACCCTTTCCATGGCTTGGAATACAACCCATAACCAATAAGACGATAGGTTTTTCCCCCCCTTTTGTTCTCGTGGTTAGATCTAAACGGAGGATGAGGCATATGATTTTGCTATATGCAAATGCTTCTATGGGCACATATGGACCAGATATATTTTTGCATCCAAGGTTACTCAAATAAATTTGTAGTGCTAAATTTTTTTCTAAGAATGACCAGGAATGGTTCTGGTGTCCTGATTGTTAATTGGCGTTTGACAAGCAGAAGTTGCCTGAATTTGACAAACCATAGAAATGGATGTCGGACTGATGGCTTCTTGTATTTGGTGTAGTGAAAAATATATTTTTCCAATTCTGAAAAGTTGGGGTTACCTTGGTGACATAGAAGTATCCTTTCTAAGCCTTGGGATACAACCATAACCACTAAGATGCTAGTTTCTTTTGAGATATTAATGAAGGCTTGAGCGATATGATTCTGCAGAATGCACATGCTTTTTGTGGGCACTTAATTAGGATCATCTGTGTTCTATTGATGCAGTATGAACCAGAATTATTTCCAGGCCTTATATATCGTATGAAGCAACCGAAGATCGTGCTTCTCATCTTTGTGTCGGGAAAGATTGTTCTTACTGGAGCAAAGGTAATGGAGGCTCTCTCTCTCTCTCCGTCTTTCGAAATATTATTTATGTTGTGATCTTGTATTCTTTGCTCACTTGTTTTTCTTTACGACTCCTTAGGTGCGAGATGAAACTTACACCGCGTTCGAGAACATCTACCCCGTGCTTACAGAGTTCAGAAAGAACCAGCAATGGTATACCCTTGTCTCTTTCTCTCTCTCACACACACACCCACACCACACACTTATCCACGATAGTAGTCTCTAATGGGTCATGGCTTTTGTGATTTTTTTTCTTTGGTTTGTGTAATTTTCTGTGTCTACTCTGATGAGTTACGATCAGTCATTTTATTAATCTTGTATTTTCTCGTGGCAGAATTGTTGGGAGAAAACTATCAGCCTTTCTTGTGACAAGCTTGACTACAAATATTTGATCTTTCTCTTGACATGTTGGCAAATGCATTGGGTTCAACTGTGAATATGTGGATTTGGGTCTTGGGAGGTCATTCCTAGATGTGCATCTGATAATTAAACTTGTCAGTATTTAAATTTTTTATTTGCTCGGTGTGTGGCTATTGTCCCCCAACCCTCCAGACGCAGTGCCTAAAGATCCCTTTGTAATGAGGTAACTGAATGATTATGTAGTGTCCGCCAATCATTGATGGCAAAGAGTGGACGGAAGAACATGTACTTTTTGGATTTTTTCAATATGGACACTTTATACATAAATGTCCGATTTTGCTTGTTGGAATCCGTATGGTATGCATTTGATTTGGAATCCGTATGATATGCATTTGATTTGGAGTCCAAGGATTTTTTTAGTGTAATTTGTTGGGGGCTCTTAATAGTGTGTTTGCATAGTTCTAAGATATTGTGATAACTATAGACAATTGTGCCACATATATTATCTATCTGGTATAATTGCACTAGGAAGTAGCTTTTGTCAACTCCTCTTGATCGTCTTGGTGTTTGCAATGAAGATTATGTATCCTGACTCTGTAGATCAGGAACAGAGGGTCTCTCTACGTTCCTTGGCCGAATGGCTTTTACTTTTAGTGTTTTGGAATTTACAAAGTAGAAATATATGCTTTTGTTGTGGAGTGTTGTGAGTCAAAATTGAAAGCTGTTTGATATTGATTTATTTTTGGGTCACTTATTCCTAAGCGAGAATGTTATTTTTGTGATAGTGCAAAAATATATAAAAAAATCATTTTGGTACTTTCTTAAAATGATACTTTGTTTTATGTTTTTTTCACCGTAGATAACAAAATATTGGTGCCAAACATGTTTTTGTTATGAAAAAAAAAAATACTATAAAAAATAAAAACAATGAACCAAACATGCCTATATTAGTAGATTAAAGGTTTTCTAGATTAGTAGTGACTAGTGAGTGAACTGTTTTATCCACTGGCTATCGAGATGAGTTGAGCTTGAAGCCATTGCTGAACTCAATCAATCAAGTTGTTTCTGAATTTGAATTTCGAACTTATTTACTCGAATTCAACACTGGGCATGCACGTTATCTATATATATTTTTAGTCTGAAATTACTGTTTTTAATTGAGTGAAGAAAGCTACAATGAAATGGGAGAGAAATTACGTATGAGAGGCTTTGAGAAGGCAATACAAAAAATGTGGTAGTTTCACCACTCGCTTTCCTAAAAATTTCCTTGAGCAACTTTCCATCCCATAGATTTGAAAGGAAAAGAGAAATTCCAAACGCTGATAACTCAAGTTTCAAGGAAAAAAAAACTCGGAAGAAAAAACTACAAATATAAACCACAATAATTTACAAACATAAAAATATTAATATTTATAAATTAATTCGAACTTCAGTTTTAAATGTCAGAATAAACGCTAGTTATACGTTTTAACACATGCAAGTCCAAAGTTGTTTTTTAGAAACTTGGTAGAAGGAAATTTGCAAAATCGTAAATTTATACTCCCTCCGTCCCAAATTATAGGTTCATTTTGGGGAATTTAACTTTTTAAAAAGATGACTTTTGTTGTAGTGTTAGTTAATGAAATATCAACTTTACTCATGATCTCATTATAGTGATGTGATGGTTTATAGTGCATATGTCTTATAACTTTAATGGTTGAATGTTAAATTGGTAAATTGACAAAATAAAGTGATTTGATTTTTTAAAAGTGGACACTTATTTTGGGACAAGAAAAAGAAGAAAAGTGGACACTTATTTTGGGATGGAGGGAGTAATTAATATTATACTTAGTCAATTCATTTATAAAAATAGTGAGAAAATAATATGAAGGTCAAATTTGAGTTAATTTCAGTAAACCCCTGTGGTTTCAAAAAAATCACTTTACCCTCATTCTATACAGAAAACCCCCCTATGGTTACCAAAATGTATCAATTTGCCCCCTTCCTATAATTTTGGACCGAAATACCCCTGAAATTTAAATAATTAAAAAAAACATATAAATTTCAAAACATATATATACATAATTCGTAAAAAATATATAAAAATTAAAAAAACATATAAAATTTGAAAAAATATATAAAATTCGTAAAAATATATATAAAATTCGAAAAAATATATAAAATTTGAAAAAATATATAAAATTCGTAAAAAAACATATAAAATTAGAAAACATATATAAAATTCACAAAAAACATATAAAATTCAAAAAAATATATAAAATTTGAAAAAAAAAAATATAAAATTAAAAAACATATAAAATTCGAAAACATATAAAATTCGTAAAATAATATATAAAATTCATAAAAAAAACATATAAAATTTGTAAAAAATATATAAAATTCAAAAAACTTATAAAATTAAAAAAAAACCATATTACCAATCAAATAAAATATCTCGAAAACATAAATATCATTTTAATTTTATTTAGGAATAAAATCATATAACTTTATTATTAAATCACATGGATGGGTAGATTATGTTGGACCCTCCATATTAAAAAAAGGTTAGTTCAATCCGCACTTTGTTTATTGCATGGAAATGGAAAAAAACAATTGACTTCTAAAATAACACTTTTAACACCACAAATTATTTTAAAACTACGACTATACTCTATTGTGACATCTAAATGTTTTTGAAAAAAATAATCAAATATAGTGGAAGAACACTTTCTTGGATTGTATTATGATTTTTCCAAAAATCAAATATTATGATTTTCATACCCTTTTTTTTTTTGGATAATCTTGTTTGAATATACTATTGTAGTGTGACAAATGATTATATATATATTGAATTTTATATATTTTTTACGAATTGTATTTGTTTTTTTCGAATTATATATATATATTTTGAATTTTATATGATTTTTTTATATATATTTTTTACGAATTATATATATATTTATATCGAATTTTATATGTTTTTTACGAATTATATATATATTTTATGAATTTTATATGTTTTTATTTTAGTCTATATATATTTTTACGAATTTTATATGTTTGTTTCCAAATTTTATATGTTTGTTTTAAGAATTTTATATATATTTTTATGAATTATATATATATTTTTACAAATTTTATATACATTTTGAATTTTATATGTTTTTTTTAATTTTTTACGAATTATGTATATATATATTTTGAATTTTATATGTTTTAATTTAATTTTATATATTTTTTATGAATTTTATATGTTTTTTTTTGAATTTTATATGTTTTTTACGAATTTTATATATATTTTTGTACTAATTTTATGTATATATTTTCGAATTTTATATGTATTTTTTAATTTTGATATATTTTTTGAATTATGTATATATATATTTGAATTATATATATATTTTTTATTTAATTAAATTTCAGGGGTATTTTGATCAAAAATTATAGAGATGGGGCAAGTTGATACATTTTGGTAACCATACGGAGGTTTTCTTATAGGAGGGGGTAAAGTAATATTTTTTGAAATCAGGGTTTCTGAAATTAACTTTTAAATTTTTGAATGAATTTCATTTACAAGTTTAATTAAATCCATCTATATAAATTGCATTTAATTTTTTTTAAAATGTATGATCCAACAAAAAATTACCATACAATCAATCTTGTCAAACAAGGCAAAAACAATTGACTCACGTGTATCAAAGACGGGCAAACTCGTAATTTGGCGAACAAGAACGGGAGAAGATATTTGGGTGTTGAGAGGAGGGAATATGTGGTAACGGATTCTTCCCACACAAACAAGAATCAAAAGCAAGTTTTCCCACTTCAACACTCCACATTTTCTCAGGAAACAAACACTTTGCATTTCGAAATCAATCCAGAAATTCAAATAGCTTTTCGGTGAATCTTCCAAACAGGCCCCAAACAAATCCTCTCACTCGTTCTCTCTCATCTTTTATGGCACAGTTTACAGCACAAGGACGCCTTCGATTCCTCTACAATGGCGATGGAGTGTCCTGTGGTTTGGAACCCAGAGACCCATTTCATTATAGCGTTGTCGGCGGTGGGTCGAGGTTCGCCGATGGAGCCCCAATCCCACTTCGATTTCACAAGCGTGGGCTCAGAGTTCATGGGTCTAGTTGCAGATCATCGTCCTCGTCTATGAACAAATCCAACCATTCCAATAAGGATTCAAGCTTGATTGTGGGGAATGATGGTATTTACAGTGAGGACGATGAATTTGAGAGGGACGAGCTGGCTTGTTTCAGAGGCTTGGTCTTGGACATTTCTTACAGGTTTGTGTGTGTATATATATATATATATATATATATATATATATGTTTATATTTAGATAATTAATTGCATTTTGGAATTGTGGGTCTTCCTGTGAATTAATTTGAGATACTTTAAGAGATATTTCGTTTGTATTACTTTAGCGGGCAAAGATTATAAGTGTTTGTTTGTGGGTGTTGTCCATATACATTAATGTTTGGCAAATTTAATCGCATTTGGAGCTGTGGGTGTTTGATGTGAATCAATTTGAGACAGAGTTGATGAGATAATAGGTTGATTTTCAGTTAGTGGGCAAAGTTTACCAAGTGTTTGTTTGAAGTTCCAAATGAGGTTCGTTGTTTGATGAATCTAGTGAGTAGTGACTTTGTCGCTGAGAACTTTTGATGGCCTTCCAACCAGCCCTGAGATTGCTAAAAAAAATTGGGCCCTAGGTGAGAGAGTAAATACGAGGCCCCCATAAAAAAATACCATAACAAAAATTTTCATTTAAAAACATAAAAATTTTAATATGAAAAACAAAGAAAATAAATAGTCTTGGTGCTTTATAGAAAACACGATCACATTTACATCAAAAAAAAAAATATAGATGAGTCTTGGTCCAAAGTAAATGTGTTTTTTCCGTTTGTTTTTATTTTCCTCCCAAGAAGAGAAGCTTCTAAAATCTGGACCACCTTCGATAGATGTGTTTTGTTATAGTTTTTTTTTTTGAAGCTTAAAACCCTAAAATTAAATTAGTTTTGGGCTTGATTTTATTAAATTTTTGTTATTGGATTGGGTTCTGAATTTAAAATTGTGTATTTATTCTTTGCTGGGCCATAACTGGTTATTTAATTTTGGACCTATTACTACAAAGAAATTTTTTTTATTTTGAGGCCCCCTACCAACCAGAGGCCCAAGGCGGCCGCCTTGCCCGCCTTAGGTCAGAGCTGACCATGCTTCCAACCATGTTATTCATGGTTTGAGTCTACCTTTTTTTTTTTTTTAAGTACTACTGCCTATTCGAGCATTATCATCATCATCCTTCACTTTATCCTATATGGATGGGGTCGGCTACATAAATTATCTTTCCTCTGTCTTTCTATTGTACATTATGTTCTCTGTTAGATTTAATTTCGTAAAATCGTTTGTTAATTACTTTACACCACATATGTTTTGTTCGTTCTCTTTGCCTTTTGCCTTCTAGCCTATTGGAGCATTGTTGAGTTGAAAGGGTAGGTGTTGAAATGTGCAAAAATCTTCTGCAAGGTTGATCTGAGTATTGGGTATCAAGGGACTAGGTAAAACAGTGAATATACTTATTTGGTTCTTTTTAAATTTTCCAAGCATTCTCCTACCTTTTCTTACAACTAGTCTTGGTTTTATGGAACTTATAGTGGTTTATCATGCAATGGATTGCTTAAGCTGCTTTACATATCAAAATGCGTGTTTTGATCAGTTTCCCATAATAAGCAAAGGTTTTTATTAGCATACTTGAGCTGTGTGGTTGATTATTCATTTGTTTCTAATTATGTGGACAAAATAACTTGTTTAATCAACCAGTATTTTTAGACTCAGTTCATGTATTTCAGATTCTTGTTAACCTTTATTCTGTTCTGTCAGGCCTGTTAATGTTGTCTGCTGGAAGCGTGCTATCTGTTTGGAGTTCATGGAGAAGGTTTTAGACTCTTCTGACTCATTGATTATCAGTTCATTCATTCTGAAAGAAATTTTGTTAATTTTAGGATTAGAAAATCTATTTATCAACTGCATTTTGAAAATTCTAAAAATTATAAATGGAAACCAAATGTCCTTTACCATTATATGCTTGTAATATTTACATGTTGTAATGGAATTGCTTCTTGATATAAATCATGATGCAATAACTAATTGCCAATTTTTTATTGGGTAGGACAAGTGGGTATCAAGTATCAACATTGTAAATTGAGTATGCTTGATTAATATTTTAGATTTAAATATTATTCTTCTCTGGAAATAGATCTTACATAAACAAAAGGTTTCATGCCTACATTCAATAGAAATTTTCCTCCTTCTTTTGTTAAATAAACAACTATTCTGTTCTCGAAATAGATATATGAGCTTCACTTACGTTTTGAAACCCTCTTCACCTTCATGTGATTTAAACACATACAATTAATAACCTGAGTACAATATGCTCAGTTCTCTATCAGGTCATATATATCACTTCAATTACTCAATGCCTATATAGTTAAAACCGCACATATGAATATATAGACACAGAAGTACACAAAAGGAAGAGCTCTCTCTGCCTTACAAATCAAGAAATTTATTTGAACAAATATGCACATCAGCAAAATAGGTTATATGTAGGCCAATATTTAATTCTAATTTGTATTAATTTGGATTCCACAGTTAGAAACTAAGCGGATTAGACTAGTAAAACAGATACACTTTGAACTTAAGTTCAGATACAAAGGCCCAATATAACAACTTAGCTTAAAGGATGAGCCGCTGGTTACAAGACTCACACTACTGCCTAAATCCAGCAAATTGAGAACTACTTAAATGTACAAAAGCATACATGGAAACTGATTGCACCATGCTACCTTTAAAAGAAACATAAAAAGGACTGTGCTATGCATGAAACTTGACTTTTAAAAGTCCCAAGTAGGCTGCTTTAAAATATTATGATAGGAAAGCATGTTTATGGTAAATGCCTTTGTTTTGGTTTTTATGGTCTGGTTGTTGTTTTTGCACAGGCTGATGTTCTAGAATATTATGACCAAACTGTAAACTCTCCAAGTGGATCCTTCTACATCCCGGCCGTATTAAGGGTATGGAATTAAGTTGTATTAATGGTTTATTAGGCTTTTAACTTTTCCTTGTTACTCAATCATTGCTATACTTGCGTCTATCGCTTCTTTTATTCCTCTTTCTTCTTTGATTTATTTTTTTCCTGGCCTTATACTTGTTACCTCAAATAATTAGTAGTCCTCAGACTATACAGTGTCTATTCTTCCAGGTTCCACATTTACTTCAGGTTGTCAAGAGAAGAACAATCAGAAACACCCTTAGTCGTAAAAACATATTTTTTCGGGACAGTTTCACTTGTCAGTAAGTTGACTGCTGATACATGCTAAACATTTTAATTTAACAGCTGTTGTGATTTCATATAAATTAGAAACCAGTGATTTAGTAAATATAATTTTGTGATTTCATTGTGAAGGTTGTCCCTGTAACTTCTTGGTTAAAAACTAGAGTGGCAATAGGAATATCCTTGTTTGTATGGACATTTATTATCAATAATTCCTCAAAGCACGAGAAGCAATCCATAAGATTAATCCTTTTATTTTTATTTTTATGTAACATGTAAAACTCATAATCATCCAGGATATACCATGCTTTCTTGTTAGAGTTTTTGTGTTGGGAGTATTTCAGAAGGTACTCTTGTTGTTTAGAATAAGCTGCAGTCTCTCAAGGTAGAGAGACTCTTAATTTATAAAGATAAATTAGGTTACACAAGAGAAAAAACCCTATTGGGCCCTAATGGGCTTACTACACACATGTGGCCCAAGAGGCCACACGCCTCCACTAACACTCCCCCTCAAGCTGGAGCATAAATATTAATCATGCCCAGCTTGTTACAAATATTTTCAACTCTAGTTCTTGGAAGAGATTTAGTAAATACATCAGCAAGCTGATCCCCAGTTTTCATATGCTTCAATAAGATATCCCCATGCTACAACTTTTTTCTGATAAAGTGACAGTTCACCTCAATATGTTTAGTGCGCTCATGAAATACGGGATTGGTCACAATATGTTTTGCTACTTGATTATCACACCACAACTGAGAAGGCTCTGAAGAAGGATAACCAAGTTCGTGTAATAGTTGACGCAAATAAGTCACATCACTAGTCACATGCGCCAGTGCTCGATACTCTGATTTAACACTTGAACGAGCCACTACATTTTGCATCTTACTTTTCCATGACACTAGATTACCACCTACACATACACAGTATCCAGTGGTGGATTTCCTATCATAAGGAGATCCTGCCCAATCAGCATCGGAGAACCCCTCAACCCGTATATGACCGTGATTACTGTAGAGTAATCTACGACTCGGGGTTCCTTTAATATATCTCAAAATATGTGTCACATCATCCCAATGTGAAGTCCAAGGATTAGATATGAATTGACTCACTACATTCACAGAGAAAACAATATATGGACGAGTCACTGCAAGATAATTGAGTTTCCTTACTAGACGCCGATGCCGATCTGGTTCAGGTAACTCATCACCATCCTCCATAGATAACTTGACCCCTGGAGTCATTGGAGTATTGCTTGGTTCAACATTCATCATTCCTGTATCCCGTAGAAGATCCAGAACATATTTTCGCTAGCAAAGATATATCCCACGTTTGTATCTAGCCATCTCAATACCCAAGAAATAACGCATAGGACCTAGATCTTTAGTTTGGAACCTACTCTGGAGAAATATTTTCAACGAAGAAATACTTGTATCATCGCTCCCTATAATGATAATATCATTCACATAGACAACCAGAAAGATTCTACCTGCAGTGGAATGACAATAAAAGATAAAATAATCTTTGCTCGCTCTCTGAAGACCAAATTCCAATACAATTTCGCTAAAACGCCCAAACCAAGCCTATGGAGACTGTTTCAGGCCATAAAGAGATTTTTTCAGACGACAAACAAGCCCAGACTCCCGCTGAGCAACAAACCCGGGAGGTTGCTCCAAAGAGACTTCCTCCTGAAGATCACCATGGAGGAAGGCATTATTGACATCCAGCTGATGTAATGGCTAACCAGAGGTAGCAGCAAGAGAAATAAGAAGACAAACATAAACCAATTTAGCAACAGGCGATAACGTATCGGTGTAATCAACACCATAAGTCTGAGCATAAACTTTGGCAACTAAACAAACCTTTAGATAAGCAACAGTCCTATTTGGATTCATCTTAGTGACATTGACCCACTTGCACCCAATAGGTTTCTTGCCAAAAGGCAAAGGAACCAAATCCCATGTCTGATTAGACTCAAGAAGAGACATCTCCTTTTTCATAGCAGTCAACTAGGCTGGAGAAGAAATGACCTCTGAGAGATTTTGAGGAAAAGATATAGAATCCAGGGCAGAGATAAAAGCCTGTAATGACTGCGAGACACCTGCATAAGAAACAGTAGCAGAAACAAGATAATTTTCACAACCATGTTTACCCTTCCGGAGAGCAATAGGAACATCCAAGTTTGAATCTGAAGCAGATGTGGGAGGATATGAAGATGGGAGACTAGATGTAGCAGGAGCCGGCTCAGGAGCATCTACGGGAGAAAAACCAAACACCCGATGCGGTCCACGAACATATGTCTGGAGGGGAGGAGCAGACGGGATAGAAGTGACCTGAATCAAGTCATACACCATAAAGTTATCAAGAGATGGGAACAAAGGTGGGTCAACAGACGACACAGAGGTGGAGAATGGAAATGACTAGTGGAAAACTACATCAGCAGACACAAAAACCGCCCCAACTCTGGTGAAAAGCACCGATACCCTTTTTGTGTACGAGAATAACCAAGAAAGATGCACCGCAGAGATTTCGGATCCAGTTTGGTAACATGAGGCCTGGTGAATAATACCATGTTGAGTCATAAATGACACAAGGGGAGAATAAAAGTACTCATGAGCATTATAACTACGTAAGGTACAAACAGAAACATAAAATTGATTTTTGATTTCTGCGAAAACACAAAAGATAGAAAATATTTTGGAACGAGATTTTATTAAATATAACCATGTCATACGTGAAAAATCATCCACAAAGGTAACAAAATACAGAAAACCAGACTTGGACTAAACCGAATAAGGTCCTTAGACATCAGAATGGACTAACTTGAAATGAACACATGCTCGTTTATTAACCCTAGACACATATGACACCTTGTGGTGTTTAGCAAACTGACAAGACTCACAAAATAATTCAGACAAAGACTGAACTCTAGGACACAAACGCTTCAGGCTTGAGAGAGTAGGATGGCCAAGTCAACAGTGAAGATCAAGAGGTATAGAGGAAAGACTAGAACATGCCATGGAAGTTGGTTCTTCATCCAACAAGTAGAGCCCTCCTGAAGTGAGACGATCCCTACCAATAGTCTTGTTCGTCAACAGATCCTAAAATTCACAAGAAGCATAGAGAAAACAACATGACAATTCAGTTGTTTAGTAAGGCCACTAACATATAGTAAATTGAATGGAAATGTAGGTAAATGTAACATAGATGATATAAAGTGATATTGGAAGTGGGTGATGCTGTCCCAATCCCCTGAACTGGTATATAAGAGCCATCAGCGACACGCACATCTGGACAAAAGGATGTGGGAGAATAATCCCTCAAAATACTTGTTATTCCAGTCATATGGTCAGTAGCACCAGAATCAACAATCCATGTCCGAGAAGAGGCTGAAACATATGTTGTAAAAGGGTCTGACTGAACTATAGAGGTAGATACAGGGGCCTGATTTGCTAGCAGGCAAGAATATTCTGCAACAGAAAGGTGAACAGTCGTATCATCTGATATAGCAGATCCAGGATTTTGCATTGTTGATCCTTCACTAGAACAAACATTGGCAGACCGCAGTTTCTCATGTAGCTTCCAGCACCTATCACGGGTATGGCCAACACCACCACAATGAAAACAGGTAAACTTGCTGTCAAAACTGCGACTACCACAACCTCCGCCACGACCTCCACCACGACCTCCAGTCTGCGTATTGCTCATTAAAGCAGTATTCCCACCAATATCGCCTTAACCAGAAGTCAAACGAATAGAACGAAATTCTCGAGAATATGCCTTCGTAAGAGAAGTCTCCCGACTAGTTAAGATCTGAGAACGAGCTGACTCATATTCCAGTCAGAGGCCACTGGGAAATGCTAATATAACTAACTACTCCTGCTGTCGACACATTTCATGAATATCTATAGTAAGGGGCATCAAGACATTGAATTCTTCATAAATCTTCTTGAAGGAGGTGAAATAGTCACTGATATGAGTCGTCTGATGTTCCAGACAAAAGAATAACTGAGATATTTCATAAATACGATTCATATTATCCTTGCCTGAGTATAAGACATTGAGATACTCCCATAGGTCCTTAACCGTATCACAATGGGTCACCAAATCAGCCACTCGAGACTCCATAGAGTTTATCAATTGATTAAATAGGCGGACATCATCACGTAACCAGAATTTGGCGGATGTAGGATCACTTTGAGGATTAGGGGAATCATCGCTAAGATGTTCCTCTTTACCCATACCCCGAATAACGAATAAAATCAACTTACGCCAACTCTGAAAATTTATTTCATCCAAACGACGCGCAAGAAGTTTGGAACTAGATGAAAAAACCTTTGAGATCGTAGGTTTGGGCTCAATAAGCCCACTCGATATCGAAGAGTCAACCATAATCACAATCAACTATATAAGAAGTATCCAACAAAATAATAACAAAAAGGGAAACACAACTTCCCCAAGAATCACAACAAAGAGGGGGATATATACCCATATATATGTCAAGTTAACGTTTCAATCAATGACCCATTAAGACATGAACCGAACTATTGGGAATTGAAACCCTAAACACACAATAGCAGGAGGAATTATGAAAATACTAGGGTTTCATCAACGGAATTACAAAAACAGGCCAAGTATGAAAAAAAAAAAAAAAAAATTCTCGGGGCGCTGCCCCGTGGACCCCTGCGAGCTGACCGGGTTAGGGTTTTGTTTGGATTAAGGTTAGGGATGGAGGATGATAATTAGGGTTAGGGTTTTGTGAAGAGAGAATTTCTCAAACTTTGGTATCTGGCTCTGATACCATGTTATTTAGAATAAGCCATAGTCTCTCAAGTTAGAGAGACTCTTAATTTATGAAGATAAATTAGATTACACAAGAGAAAAGACTCTATTGGACTTGCTACACACATGTGACCCAAGAGGCCACATGCCTCCACTAACAACTCTCTTTTAGTACATGGAGATAGATAAGCATCTGCTGTAAAGTGCATGGAAATTCCCTCAGCAGGAAGAAGGAAATAACAAATCAGATTAAAAAGGGTACTACAGATTCAGGGCCTTATAAGCTATGCTGCACGATCAAATGTATAGATTTTGAGCACAATAGATGCTTGCATTCTATTAGTTGTCTGAGATGCTCATACATTATTACACTTTTTATTTTTTGTTTGGCTAATTGAGGCTTCCATAAGAACAAACACACGTACAAAGTAGCCCCCCACCTCCAGCCTGCTCCACGGACACATCCCCATCATACGCGGGTTTTGACCGATTCGTACATTGTACTTGAAACCAACTAAAACATTCCCATGATTCTAGATTTTGGTCACTAGACATCTATTTATCCATTTTTTTAATTGGATCTTAGTGCACTAGCACAGAGGATCCTTGTCTTATGTCGGTGAATATGATTTTACAGCTAGAATGAGTTTATGGATTGTTATACGTTTCTCGGTTTATAGGTAGTATTGATGTATTCTTCTGTAGTATTTACAGCTACTCTTTAAACCAGTTGGAGATAATATTGTCTACTTACATGTGAAAGATCTGGTGATTTTCCTTTGCCATCGCTAATTTTCATAGTAGAGATCCTCCTTTCAATGAAGTTTTCATTTACAATACAGAAAACTTTTGGCCACTATGCTAGATCATAGTTTTTCATATTTTTGTACTCTCATCTATTTAGAGTTTGTGTACAACATTATTTCTTCTGTTAACAGGTATTGTTCTTCCCGTGAGAACTTGACTGTTGACCATGTCCTGCCAGTTGCACGGGGTGGAGAATGGACATGGGAAAATCTGGTAAGATAACTGAGAAGTGTATAAATCTGTCGTCCTTTTGTGGTTCTTGATTGTTTCTTTTGTAGTGGGTTTCTTCTTTAAGTTATTAAAATCTATACTCAACTCACCAAGGCCTTTTCCACCTCTTAGCGGCAGTTGTAAGAATCCTGTGAAACCATTCCCCTCTCGGGCACTTATCCATTATACACACACACACAAGTATATTATGGAGGGTTGTTTGGAAACACTCAGAAATATATTTCATAAATTAATTAGTACTCACGAAGCCGGGCTCCTCTAGAAAAGAAAGTTTGGTTTCGTTATATTTCAACATGGTTATTATTCTTGTACGCCATCTGAAGTATCTGTACTGATTTTGTGTTTTTTTTTCCCTTTCTCTATCAGGTCACTGCCTGTTCCAAATGCAACTCAAAAAAGGGTCAAAAAACTTTAGAGGAAGCAAATTTTAAGCTTCTTAAGGTCCCCAAGGTATCTTCTAGTTTCCTTTGCAAATCTTTTACTGCAAGATTGTAAATTAGTTTCAGATTTCATTTTGTGTGTAATTATTTTTCTTGAATTCCTTGGGATCCGTTTATCCGTACTGTGGAAAAAAAATACTTCTACTATTGTTTTCCCTTGGAATGGATAATTTAGAAATAAACTGTCAAGCTTGTTTACCAGCTATTCTGATGCATGATTTCCCCCATATGGAATGAAAAGTATATATCAAGGATGACCAGTGAAAAAAGTTAAAGCTTCAAATACCATGGTTCATATAGACCTGCTCAACGAGTTCAGTCAATTGAAATCACTTATTTTCTGAGAAGTTATATCTAGAATTCGGACCTTCAACCCTACTCTTTTGTTCTTTGCTTGCTTGTAATATGATTGCTATGGATCTTGTAGGCTCCTAAGGACTATGACATACTAGCCATACCCCTTACAAACACAGCTATAAGGATGCTGAAACTGAGAAACGGAACACCCGAAGAGTGGCGCCAGTACTTATCAAAGGCAGAGCCATGACAGCAATCTGTGGCTGCAGTTTGTACATTCCCGTTATATTCTTCTCTTTTTGACTTTGCACTGGAAGGGCCTAAAAACTTGTTATATACTTCACTGCCAATGCAAGGGTCAAACATATCCAACTTCCAAACAATGAACCCCCTTGCTGATAATGTCAATGTATAGTGATTGCTTCTATTATGCTGTATTTTCTGCGGTAGGATTTGCTTTGTTATCTTTTAGGCCCAAATACTTGTATAAATCTGAACGTTAATTGATAATTGGATTACAAATAGATTCACCAGTAGCATTATGGGAAAGTGCAGCCTCTTCTCCAAGTATGCTCGTGGATGGACCAACACTTGTAGGCCTGGCATTTCGCTTAAGGTTCAAAATCTTTGCATGAAAACCACTAGGACTCGATTTTTATTAGGATCATAGGTCTTGATGTATTCTCTCACTTTTTCAACCACAGTCTTTTGCCTCCTAGTATGAATCTATCGTTTTCGACTTGAATCAAGTCTTCCTTCTTAGAGTTCATTAGTTGGGGTGTATTGCACAAGGCTTTTCTTCTCTTGTTTCAGTAGCGTCCATCCTCAGCTTGCAATGAGAGCTTCGATTTTCTAAAAGCCCTTACCCGGTGCTGCTGCTGAAGGTCTTGATGCTATTAGCTTTGTCAGTCTTGGCAGAAAGCAGCTGGTCTAAGACTTAAAACTCGCAGCGAGACCTAGTAATAGCATTTTACCATTGCACCTGCGACAGTCCCTAGGACGTACACTTCATAATATTCTAATTAACTACCCATATTGCCTTACCATTTTCATTTTTGCTAAACTTAATTTTTCTGAACATATTATTCCCCGAGTGCGAACTTCTGCATCCGTTTCCAGGAAACATCCTTATTTAGCATCAATCCAAAATAAGTTTCGGACTTGCTGGCTTGCAGTTATCTTTTGATAACTACTTTTGCTATTCCTGCTGATAAAATTTCATTAAGTTCCAATTACTGGGGGTAATATAGGTTCTGGTGTCAGCTTGTTGCCAGACCTCGGCGTTGGGAGAATGAATATGATTTCAGATTCTGGTAACGATGACAAAGCATGGCCTGTGTATATTCTTCTTCTTCTCTCAAGCCTAATTTGATTTTATCAAACTTGTTAAAAGTAAAATTTAAATTGGTAAAATAAAAACCCAAGCAACCCAGGTGTTATTCATGGGGTTGCCATGGATGCTTCTTTTTAGTCAAATAAAGTTTGACAACTTTAGTAGGTGTGTTGCCATTTTTGACAAAAATGAAACTCATGTAATGTGTGTGTATTAGTTTATTGTATGTTTAGAATTTGTAGACTTATAAAAGACATATATAACCATTAGTTTCATATCAAACAATCTTACAAGGAATTATTTCCTTAGTTCTCTCTTTCCCTCATTCATATTTTGTTCTCCATAAATTCTAATGTGATAATAATCTTTGTGTTCCAACAAGTGGTATCAGAGCCAACGATCTCGAAGTTCCAAACTGAATCATGTCTGCAAACAATTCGATTCATTTACAACTTCCAAAAGCTCACCGGAAAAAATTACAACAGTTGGTCCGTCCAATTGAAAGTATTTTTTCGGTCCCAAGATTTGTGGAATTTGGTGGAGACCGGCTATATCGAAGTAGCGGACTTAAAAGTATTTGAGGCGTTGAAGAAGGAAGAGAAAGATGCGCTGATCGAGATCCGGAAAAAGGATCAAAAGGCATTATATGTCATTTTTCAAGCCGTAGACGAGTTGGTATTTGAAAAAACAGTGGCGGCGAAGACGGCACACACGGCGTGGGATATTTTGAAAAAATCCTACAGAAGCGATGATCGGGTTAGACGAGTGCGACTACAAACGTTTAGAGGTGATTTCGAATCTCTAACCATGGGTGATTCGGAATCAACCTCGGTGTACATCGATCGGGTGCAATTCATCGTTAATCAATTGAAGGTTAATGGAGAAACGATTGATGATCAAAAGATTGTGGAAAAGGTTTTAAGATCTTTGTCCACAGAATTTGATTATGTAGTCGCGGCGATCGAAGAAGGGCAAGATATATCAACCATGTCCATCGAATGGTTGATGGGTTCATTAGGCTCCCACGAGCAAAGGATGAACCAGAAGGCCAACAACTTTAGCACGGAGCAGGCGTTGCAGAGCAGATTTGTTTCGACAAATCGAGGGGGCAGTCAAGGTTGGCGAGGTCGCAGACGCAGTCGTGGCAGAGGAAGAAATGACTTTGGAGGTCGCAGTGGTAATACCGAAACACGTGACAAAACCAACGTCAAATGCCATCAGTGTCAGTGGTTCGGACATTACAAAAATGAATGTCGAACCCATATGCCTGACGAAAAGGGTGAGTATGCAAATCTTGCTAACAGAAGAAACCATAGCTCTAGCATGTAACGATGTTGGGCCAAATGACACATGCACAAATATATGGTATTTGGATATCGGATGTAACAACCACATGTGTGGGAGGAAGGACCTATTCTCACACTTGGACGAATCGTTTCACGGTGAAGTGAATTTTGGAAATCGATCCAAAGTTCCTATAATGGGCAAATGTGACATAAAAATTCTATCGAATGATGGCACCGATGTCATTATTACTGATGTTTTTTTTCGTGTCGGCGATGTTCTAGAATTTGTTAAGTATGGGACAACTTTCAGAAAAATGGCACGACATTCATATTTTGGATGGTGTGTGCACCGTAAAAAATGGGAAACGAGTGGCAAAGGTGCAGATGACAAAGAATATAATGTTCCCGTTGGATCTTTATACAAGAACCGAGGTGAGTCTAATGGCTAGGTCTAAAGATATCAATTGGCTATGGCACCTTCGGTTCGGTCATCTAAACTTTTGAGGCTTGAGACTCCTGGTGCAGAAAAATATGGTAACGGGGGGTTACCACTAATTGATGCTCCTGATCACCCGTGTGAATGATGCCTTCTCGAAAAACATCACAGAGAATCTTTTCCAGTTGGAAAATCACGGAGAGCCAAACAATCGTTGGAGTTGGTTCACACGGACATATGTGGACCAGTTGAGGTAGAATCTCTCGGGCACAAGAGGTATGTTCTACTTTTTGTAGATGATTTTTCTAGAAAAAGTTGGGTGTGTTTTCTAGAACAAAAATAAGAGGTGCTTGGAAAATTCAAAGAGTTTAAAGCTTTTGTTGAAAAACAAAGTGACTTTAATCTCAAGACATTGAGATCGGATAGAGGAGGAGAATTCACCTCTAGCGAATTCAACAATTATTGCAAATCTTAAGGGATAAAACGCTAGTTATACACCTCAGCAGAACGATATAGCTGAAAGGAAAAACATAACCATTTTCGAAATGGTTAGAAACATGTTGAAAGCCAAAAGTTTGTCAAAGTCTTTTTGGGCAGAAGCTGTTGCATATGTTATATATCTATTGAATAGGTGTCCAACGAAGAGTGTTTTGGGGAAAACTTCACATGAAACATGGATCGGTAGCAAACCGGATGTTTCGCTCCTACGAGTATTTGGGTGCGTCACATACACTCATATACCAGAATAACGGAAAAATAAACTCGATAACAAAAGCCAAAAGTGTATCTTCATCGACTACAGTGAGGTAACTAAAGGTTATAAGCTTTATAATCCTCTCACAAAAGATGTTATTGTAAACCGAGATATCCAATTCATCGAGGATGATACTTGGGCATGTAATCAAACACCACATACAGAGCAACGTGTCATCATTGAAAATGAAACAGAAAAAATAAGTGATCATTCTTCACCAGGCAGTTCATCACCTTCACCAGCATCTTCACCGGCACCTGCAGGCCGTCCAAAGGGAATGCACGTGATGCCTGCACGTCTTTAGGATTATGTGGTCACAAATGATAATGATGAGGATTTTACTGATGAAACTCTGGTAAATTTTTGCTTATTCGCAGATTGTGATCCAGTTTCATATAAGGAAGCAGAAAATAATGAGCGGTGGATCCAGGCAATGAACGAGGAAATTCATGCAATTGAGAAAAATGATATTTAGGAGCTAACTTCTTTACCTGTCGGAAAGAAGTCAATTGGTGTCAAGTGGGTGTACAAGACGAAGTATAAACCCAATGGTCAGGTGGACCGATTAAAGGCGAGATTGGTAGTCAAAGGCTATAAGCAGAAGCTAGGAATTGACTACTAGGAAGTATTTGCGCCAGTGGCAAGGATGGATATAGTCTGAATGACTGTAGTACTTGCAGCTCAAAATAGGTGAAAGATTCATCAGATGGATGTCAAGTCCGCCTTTCTCAATGGCGTTATTGAGAAAGAGGTATATATTGACCAACCACCTGGTTTTCTTAAAAGAGGTCATGAAAAACAAGTGTACAGGTTGAAGAATGCGTTGTACGGACTGAAGCAAGCATCACGTGCCTGGTACACGCAGATTGACACATACATGTTGGAAGATGGATGCCATAAATGTCCTTATGAGCACACCTTTTATATCAAATCAAAGGTTAATGGTGATATAATGATTGTATGCCTTTATGTTGATGATTTGATATTTACAGGATATTGCAAGGCGATGTTTACTGAATTCAGGGAGGCGATGACTCGTCAGTTTGAAATGACGAATATGGGATTGATGTCATATTTCTTGGGCATCGAAGTGCATCAAACTGAAGATGACATATTTATTTCACAAAATAAATATGCAAATGATATTCTCAAGAAGTTTCATATGGATTCAGTGACGTCAATTCGGACTTTAGTGGCAGAACGTTTGGAGATGAGGAAAGAAGGAAGCGGTGAACTGGTAAACCCAACATATTTTAAAAGTATAATCGGTAGTCTATGTTATTTGGTTTTCACTAGACCAGATATTGTTTATGGTGTGGGGTTTATCAGTCGGTTCATGGAAACACCTCGACAATCACATCTACAAGCAGCAAAACGGATCTTACGGTACGTGAGTGGTACTCGGGATCATGGAATTTTTTATACATATTCTGACGATTTCAATCTAGTAGGCTATACAGACAATGATTGGGCAGGTGATGGGGAGACTCGGAAAAACACTTCTCTTGGTCCTCGAAGAAGCAACAAGTTGTTGCATTGTCAACAGCGGAAGCGGAATACATGACAGCTACATCGGCAACATGTCAAGTTGTATGGTTACACCACATGCTGGATGAGTTACACTACGAACATGGAAGTCCAACCAAAATCATGTGCAATAATAAGTCAACAATCACACTTGCTAAAAATCCAGTGTTTCATGGTCGAAACAAACATATTGGGATCAAATATCATTACATTCGAGATTTGGTCAAAGATGGAGAAATCGAACTAGATTTTTGCAGGTCAGAAGATCAAGCGACATATATTTTGACTAAACCGTTAAAATCTGACGTGTTTGAAAAACTAAAGAATATGCTCGGGGTCAAAGACCAATTTAAGGGAGGCTGTTGAAAGTAAAGTTTAAATTGGTAAAATAAAAACCCAAGCAACCCGTATGTTATTCATGGGATTGCCATGGATGTTTCTTTCTAGTCAAATAAGGTTTGACAACTTTAGTATGTGTGTTGTCATTTTTTACCAAAATAAAACTCATGTAATGTGTGTGTATTAGTTTATTGTGTGTTTAGGATTTGTAAGCCTATAAAAGTCATATGTAACTATTAGTTTCATATCAAGCAATCTTACAAGGAATTCTTTTCTTAGTTCTCTCTTTTCCTCATTTATATTTTGTTCTCCATAAATTCTAGTGTGATAATAATTTTTGTGTTCCAACAAACTTGCTTACCGGGGTTCTACTACATTATTCATGTTCTCTGTGACAATCTGTGGTCAAACATATCATTGAATGCAGACCATTAGTTCGTTTTCCTTCTAAATAGCTACTGACACAATTTAACTTAGCACAGATGCAGGACAAAATATGTGGGTGGACTATAATTGATGCTCTAATTCCAATTTTTGTAAGTTTTAGTTTTGTTTTACAGAGTCTAAATTTGAATTTTCTTTTAATTTTTTTGTCTGTCTTTTTAGTTTCAAATAATCAATTTGTATTTTGCTAATATATTAAGTTAGGTTGCTTGACCTTATTTTGCATTTTATGGATTCTCTATATATGCAATTTACTAGCAAAGTGAAGGACAATTCTTTGTTTAAGAAAATTTCCTCTTACCAGTTGTGCCATTCTGGTCCAAAAGCATATGTGGATCATGCAGAGATGAATCATGGTAGAGTTTTTCTTTTTTTTTTATTAAAAAAAAGTTAATCACAGTAGTTTGGCGGTGGTGGGTTAGGTTTTTTTCTTGGATTGTTGCCAAAGTGAACTGATATATATATATGGTGAGTATGAAAATGATCAGCTAGTCCTTGCAGCAGCATATGACCAAAGTCTCAATTTACAGACAAATTCAAACAGAATCCAATGCAACCCATGTTCCTGTTTTGAATTATTTTGGAGGGGTTTGTCATGGGTCTGACTTTATTACCTTTGAATGGACAAAAATTACTCTCTCGGTAGAAAATATATTCTTTTCTCACTATTGTTAATGATATCACCCTACTTCAATTATTGCTGCTGTATTAGTGTGTTGTTCCCTTTTTTATTGTTCTCTCTCAATGATTCAATCTGCTTAGTGGATAAACATGTTGTAACTGAAGTTATGTCATTTTGATATTCGTATCATTGTCTTAATCCCATATGAAATTATAGTTAGACTTTGTCCCAGTTTTCAATTTTCTACTGCATGTCATTTGTAGTAACCTCATTCTATGTATTCTCAGTTGCCTTCTCTTCTCTTACTTCTCTAGCAACTAATGTTCTTTGTCTGACTGAAACCGTCTCTAGGTCCAAGATTTAGACATCCAAACCATTAACGGCTATTTTATTTAATTTTTTCACTAATTGGTGTCATTGTTAAACCTTTTTGTTTTTCCGTATTTACAGGATGAAAGAAGTTGATAATTGGAATGCATTTTATTAGGTCTTTACAGCCTATAAGATGAGCTGAACCAGAATTTATAATATTTGACTGCCAGTTCATACCTTGATAATAATGTTAAGGTAAAATCCAATAACTGAGACCATTAATATAGTGGGTGGGTTATAATAAATCCTATATATCTCCCATTCCAAAGTGTCCCGACCCTCAGAATTTTTCACCAGGCCTTGCATACAGTACATCTGAGGTGTGTATTCATGTATTATACATATGTATCTATGTAGATGTATATAGTTGAGCACTATTCTTTTAACCAAATAGTCAAAGATTTCAAAGTTTGTAACTTTATTTTAGAATAAATGAATATTATACTTTGAAGTTAGTTTCAGAGTCTCACACACACTACACCAGGACTGCACTACCAGACCAACATTATTCTCCTTTTATTACACAAACAGAGGCACATCACTGAACCAGTGGGCCTGGCTAAATTACTCCTTCATTCAAAAGCACCCTCCCACTTTTACCCAAGGAAAAAGAAAAAATCTCTCTCTCTCTCTCTCTCTCTCTCTCTCTCTCACACACACACACACACACACACACACAGCACTCTCTTTTTTACCTCAGAAACAACAACGTTCATTTTTTGCTGAAACCAAGAAAAAGAGGGTGACTACTCTAATCATCTAATATATATATATATATATATATATATATGTAATACTAAAATGAGGTATATAAAAAGGGTTGTGGTAAATAGGTGGGAGTACATACAAACCAATAGATTGAGACTTGAGGATTGTGGGGTTTCTCTTTGATTGATGAAAATTAATTGATTTTTGTATTTTAGCTTTCTCTGCCGACAGAAGACAAGGCCATAAGGAGAGAGGCCTTATATAGCAGCCTCTCTCTCCCACTCTCCAAATTTGGTGGTTGCCTTTTTTTGCTTGCAAGTGGGAGTCTTTACTTTGTCAAGACCTAAAGGTATGGACCTTTGCCGAAATGTGTCAGTTCCCGGCGGGCTCCGGTCCAACTACCCGCCGGAGCAGTTGGTCTCTCCATCAAGCTCCGAGCTTGGCAGTCTTGATGACCTCCTCTCCGGTCACAATACGGTCAGTCTCTTTCCTTCCTCTACTATATAAGGGTTTTGTTAAACTCTGAGTTTTCACGGAAAAAGACCAAAAGGGTGTGTTTTATTTATTTCACTTGTTGAAGTGTTTGTACTTCTCTATCTTGAAGGATTTAGAAGCTCCATGTGCTGCAGTTGTGTGTGTGTGTTTTGTACTCTTTAAAGCTCTTCATCTTTTGCTTGTTTCCCAATTCAGGGTTTTTCCTTTTGTGTTCTTTCTTGTACAAGTTTCTGGTTTATGTGCTTCTTATGTGACAACCCTTTTGTATTTACCTAACATTTCTTCTTTCTTTTTTTTAAAAGTGCAAAAATAAAACACCCATATCTGATTTTAGTAGTTTTCACTCACTAAACCCTTTTGTGTTTACCATACATTTCTAACATAACAAAGTGAAAAAAAAAATAAAAAAAATAATAGTTTTCATTCACTAAACACTTTAATTAATTTTGCGTTTCTCTGTTTTGGGAACTGAAAAATGAAATACAGGAAGGGGATGTAAGCTTAGAATGGCTGTCAATATTCATGGAAGACTGCTTATCCAGCAGTGGAAATTGCCTTCCTCCATCAGTCCCAAACACAAATCTTCAAAATCCCACTACAAGGAGTGATATTAGTACTAGTACCACTATACCCTCAAAGCACTTGCAGTTGGAGAAAATACCCAAAACAACCCTATCTTCCATGCAAAAGTTTGTGATTCCAGGCAAGGCAAGAAGCAAAAGAAAGAGAGTCCCAACAGCCAAAGCAGCCAAAACCAGCCCATTGACCAGCTGGTCTCAAAAACTGAACCACCACCCACATGACCAAACTCAACTGATGACTAGCTCTCACCCTCTCTTGCTCCAACAAGCCTATTGGTTAGCTGATAGTGAGCTCATTTTGCCCCAAAATGAAGATAGCCACAACCCAAAGGAGGAGGAGGAGGAAAAGGGGATGGTGGGTAAGGGCAGCATTGGGCAGGGGCAGGGGGGGCAGCAAGCAAGAAGGTGCAGCCATTGTTTAGCACAGAGGACCCCACAGTGGAGGGCAGGACCATTGGGTCCAAAGACACTGTGCAATGCATGTGGGGTGAGGTACAAGTCGGGCAGGTTGCTGCCCGAGTACAGGCCAGCCAAGAGTCCTACTTTTGTGAGCTACAAGCACTCTAATTCTCATAAGAAAGTCATGGAGATGAGAATGTCTCATCACTGATTATATTCTAGGTAGCTATTAGTGATGTAGTATTGTGGGTAAACCCCCCCTATTTGTTGAGGTCCAGTGATCATTCTAGTATATACCTGAAAGTTTATGGAGGTTTTGTATGTAGCCTCTAATGAAAATTAATACCTATTTTTTTTTCCCTATTTAAAGATTCTGCAAGTGTTCTGCTTCCTTTACACACATAGTAGTGCAACTTTTAACTTGTTTTTTGGTAGGATAAAATGAGCGAATTAACTAGTGTTTGGTGAGCTTAGTGGTTGAGGGAGCGAACTTATTATGTGAGCCTTGCACGACTTGCCTCTTTATGAATCGCACACTGACCGTAGGGTAATGACTCCCACTCCGGTCAGTTTGTGTAAAAATTGTCAACTTACCTTTTCATGGTGAAGTGAAAGACTATCGATAAGCTCGTCAAAGAGGTTCCATCTTGTGTCCTGTACGTCTTTTCTTAAAATCAATTGTATTGTAGTTCATTATATGCTTGTTATCAATGCTCGAGACAACTCAAGAATCAATTCGTGACATTTGATTACAAAATTTTAAGTAGATTTTAATTAAACAGAACATATGGATTCCAATAAATAAGGGGGTGTTTTTGATAGAACTATGGTTTCCCATGGCCGGCCCTGAAATCTAAAAAATGCATAGAGGTCCTAGGCGAGATCAAATGTGAGGCCTCTTATACATAAGACTTCACGAGCTTAAAAAATTAGGTTTGTGCTCTTTTTTCAGTATCAATAAACTTATCGAAACAAAACTTAAAAAGTGATAATTGTGAGAAAAAATATACTAATATTTAAAAATTTGAAAACAACCTCCATTTTAGTGTTGTCATGAAAAGTTGTATGTGTGAATGCGATAGGTTTTCGTTGAGCAAGTGCGGCAATCGTAAATGTAGTGCAAATGCGACAAGAATTTTCTAGTCCTATTTAAAATAATGGTTTGATTTAAATTACTCTAGTTTGAAAAAATAGAGATTTTTTTTTTTTTTTTGTTAGTATATAGTAACAGGAAATATAAATTTTTGGGCCCTACCTTGTGAAATTGGTTTTGGATTTATTATAAATTGGGCTATTAAATAAATTTTGAAAAAATATTGTAGTATATGTTGAGGCTCTAAATTGTGTAACTATATTAGGTTTTATTTTGAGTTGGACTAAAAAATTAATTAATTTTTCTAAGAGCTATAAAAATATAATATTTTCTTAAATTAAAAATACTAAAAAATATAAATTAGGCCCCTTGGACCTGAGGCCCTAAGTGGTCGGGGCGGCCCTGCATGCACGTGGCTGTTATTATCTTCTCGTGAAGGTAGAGACCAGTTTTAAGATTCTCTGTCCTTTCTTCTTTTCTACAAGATAGCATAGCACCGTCCTTATCATAGTTTCATATTCTAATACTTGTAGTATATGTTTCATTCCTAAAATATCCTCCTACTTATAAATAATTATGTGAGTAAATTTTTTATCACTTTAATTTCAACAAACGTTGATTTAAACATTCATTTATCAACTTTGAAGGAGGTTCTCATTCAATTTATCTCGAAATTCTAACTTTGGAATTTAAAATTCTCAAAATTAAAAGGAAATGGAAAACCGACTTTTGAGGATGGTGGGTAGTTGGTATATTAAAGGGTTTAAGATAAGATAAATGTTGGTGATGATGGGTCCTCTTTTTAATTTCTTAAATATGATGTACCAAATTTATATTGCCAGTCATGCAATATTTCCCTCCAAAACTTATTTTGACTGTTCTGAGTTTCTGAATATATGAAATAAATGATATCTGCCGACATACCTATTGACCAATAGGATAGGTTTAATTTTTATCTATATATATATATATAATGTGATGGTTAGAGCAATATAATTATGATTTGTTTAATCATCACATGAATTAATTTTAAAATATATTATATAGATTTTCCACAAAAAAAAATGTAGAATTATTAGTTTAAGTACCTTTCTTAAATACCCAGTAGGTAGAAAAACATTTATACTGAGAAATTTTTCATAGAATATTACTAAAAACATTATTTCTCCCCTTATATATTATTCAATTTGTTTGCTGTTTTCATCTAATCAAACGGACCATAAAGAAAAATAAGGACGGAAGGATGAAATTTTTAGAGTTTGGTAGGAACAAAATGAAACTTAAAGTGAAAAAAAAGAGAGCATCGATAGAGGAGGAAAAAAGTAATTGCTCCCCTCCTTTTGACATTATAAATAATTTTTAAAAAACCCACAAACAATCCTCCTTTTTTTTTTTTTTGTGAGAGTGAAAAATAAAATTATGAAATATCCCTTTTGCCCCTTTGTTTATTATAAATTTCTACCAGAAGAATTAAGGATGAATGGAAAGCCAGAGAAATGGTCCAAATGGAGATTATTTCCTCCCAATAGTAGAGAGAATGGAGGGAAGCCTCTCCCACCAGATTGAAAAGTAAAATCATGCAAGCTCATGATTTTTTAAAATTTTATTCGATTAACTTCATTTACATCCCTTAAATTTTCTTTAACTTCAATCACATCTTTTCAAGTTTGAATATCTTTAATTACACCCCTCAAACTTGAAATTCTCATCACTTACACCCCTTAACGACGACATCATCCTAACCTTTTTTGTAAATACCTAAATTACTCTCAATGGGATAACCTAGAGCTGTTTGGAAATAAGGATATGTAATTTTATCAATTTGACCCCCTTCAATAATCTAATCATTTAATTTGTATTAAATTTTAAATATATATATAAAATTCTAATGTATATATATTAAAATTTGAAAAACATCATAAAATTCGAAAATAAATATAAAATTAAAAAATATATAAATTTTGAAATATATATATAAATTAAAAAAACATATTAAATTCAAGACAAATATATAAAATTAAAAAAACCATATAAAATTCAAATAATATATATTAAATTTCGAAAATAAATATAAAATTCGAAACAAATATATAAAATAAAAAAACATATAAATTTCAAAAATATATATATTAAATTTCTAAATTTTTTATAAAATTCAAAAATAAATATAAAATTAAAAAAAAAACATATAAAATTCAAAACCCCCAACACCAACCCCAAACATTCACAAACAAATATTTAATTTTTTGGAAACTAATTTTTTTAATTTGTGAATAAAAATTAAATCCTAAAACCCCCAACCAACCCCAAATATTTAATTTTTATAAACACATTTAATTTTTTTGAAAACTAATTTTTACAAATAAATATTTAATTCTCTCTCTCACACACACAGTGTACCCACACCCACACCTGCACACACACATATATATATATAGATCTACACACCAGTTGCCATCACCACTCCCTTATTTTCGACTCATGTTCCTCATATTTCCAACCCCCAACACGCAATTTTTGAAAAAAATATTTCATCGGCAGCTGTTGCTCGTGATGGTGGTGGTGGTGGCGGCGGACGATGGTGGTGGTTGGAGTTGGGGTGTTTGGTTTGAGGGTTAAATTGATTCAAGAGAGTGTTTGGTTTAGAGGTTAAATTGGTTTAAGTGGTGTTTGGTTTAAGGGTATTTTAGACATTTCATACATGAGGGGATGTGATTGAAGATTTATAAACCTGAGGGAGTGTAATTGAAGTAAAAGCAAACCTCAGGGGGTATAAATGAAGATAATCCAATTTTATTTAATCTTAAAATTCTCAATGCCAGTTTTCAGATATACAAACCAAACATACCCTAAAATTTACTTTCGTTTAAAACACATGTGAAGCAAGGACATTTGTACACAAAGTTAGGGTAAAGTAATAACATGATTTTAGAGTAGCAAATTTACTTTGTTTAATTGAGATCACAAACCGAATTTGTTAATGCATAATTATTAACTAAACGATTACAGAATACACTATTACAGAATACACTGTGAGTCAATAAAATTTAAATACTAGACCTAACTCAATTTCAAACATAATACAAATTTCAAAGATTAAAATGGCAAGTAGCTCGACATAATGAGTTAAAGTATACATAATATTTAATTCATTAGGTTATTTTAAAAGCTATATTGGATCATAATTAACAAATATTCTTATCCCACTGTCTAAAAGGAGTTTTATTTTTCAAAAAATAAAATTTAAATTGTGACTATACAGAAAAATTTGTAAAAGTGTTAAGTTATAAAATTTCTCTTTTGCCCCTCAAGCATAGACTATCAATCTTAAAATTGAGTTAGGTATTCAGTAATGATACACTTTCAAAAAAACATTACGATTTGAATAACACGTAACCAATTATCCGAGTAACTAGGTCCCGGGAATCAAAAACTTGTCAACAATAAAAGTTAAGAAGCTGGGATAAGATTCATCCCATTTTCTTTAAATGAAAAAGTCAATGGAACCATCAACTTTGGACAAAACTCACATGAAAATTTCTAATCAAGGTTAATTATAGTTGTTGGACACTTATCCTTTTTAGTATTAATGTGGCCAAATTATTGTGGGATGAGAGATGTCACATTCACATTAATAATAGGAGAGGTATAGGAGCATATCATATGGCTTAGGTGTGGTGTTGGGTTCTATGGGTGCATAAATCTATACTTGTTATGTCAAATTAGTGAGCATGGGTCCCAGAACAGACTCATTCACACATGACATGAGTCCCAAATTCCCAATCATAATATCTCATTTACATGTCACATACATTCTTGTTAATTTATAGTATTCATTATTATGTCCATTTTGCTTTTTATTGCTAACATTAGCACTTAATTAATGAATTGAAGAAGGTTTTCAATCTATCAATTAAGGTCATTGATTCACAACAGGAGTAAACATTTACCTCTTTTATTATACTCCATTCATCCCAATTTAAATATCCAAATTCACTATTTAATCAATTTCAAAAATAAGTTTTCCAATTAAAAAGTTAATGTACTTTTTTTTTTTTTTATCAATTTATCTTTTAAGCATTCAAATCATAAAATATCTAAACTATAAACATCACATTATTTGGTGGACCAAGGTTAAAATTGATTTTTCATTCACTATCACACCAATAAAAGTCATCACTTTAAAATTTTGGATTCCCCAAAATAGACTTATAATTTGGGACAGAGATAGTAATAATTAAGGAAAATTACATAAAACCCCCTTCCAATTTCAATTTTTAGCACAAAACCCCCCTACAAAAGAAAATAGACATGCCCCTCCTAAGCTTGCAAAGTGATGTTTAGTGGTATTTTTTTTATTTAAAAAAAAAAAAAGAATCTAAAAGAAAATCTTAAGATAAACTAGTTGATCAAATTCAAATAGCATCACAACTCAGCTAGACTGACTAATTGGAAGAAAAAAAAAATATATATATATATATATATATTCAAGAACCCACTACTCATGAGTCATAAGTTCATAACCACCAGATTGGGCAACTTGTACTAAGTTGGTAGGACCACTTTTCTGAATGGGCCTAGTCCAAATCTGTCAAAAACTTAAAATTGGCCCATTGAATTAGGTAGGTCTCTGGAGAGCCCAATCTGAAGCAAACTGACTCATAATCCAAATTTGTTCATTTTTATCAATATATACATGATATATTGTACTTGTTCAGGAACACTAATACTTGTATATTCCTAGGACAGCTGGGAATTGGATTTTGCTTCTATGCAGAGTCCCTTTAGGTTCATCATACAGTACACACACACAAGGAAAATATACATTCAATCTTCTGAAAGTCTCCAGCACATTTCCCTCCATGGTCAATTATACACACACTACTTCAATGGACCATATAGCTGTTTGGCAAGCCAGAAAGGCACAATACCAGGGTTCTAAAGTCTAAGCCAATATTGTTCCAGTATACTTATACATTATAACTTACGATCTGACTAATAATAAACAAAAGTCTAGCACTTAAAATTGTTTATTATCGCAATTCGCATTAATTCTCTCCGATATTCAAAGAAAGAAAAATTTCGAAATACAGCAAACAAAAGCTGTGATCTTTTCAATAGAATGTGAGCAGCATAAGTCTGAAAGGAGGGATTATGAGAATAATATACTCAGTGGGGTTTTTATAAAAAGAATCTATGAGGTGAAAATGACCAAATGTTCTGAACAAGCAAGAAACAAAAATAGTAACCTGAGGTATCTACAGAAAGAAGCTTGCAACAGACAAAATTGCCACAGCCACCTGTGAAAGCCCCCATAGAGGAGAAGAGGAGGAGGTGTAAGCTAACTGAATGATAAAATTGCAATTCGCTTGCGATATATTCTGTGCAGTCACCATGGCTAGACCTTCGAAGTCACAGGCTAAGTCTGCTTGATTTTGGACCTGAAAGTACATATTAAACGCATACGAAGCATTCCCATTGGCATCCAAGCCATTGCAAGAAGATCCGTAGCCAAGTGCAGTGCAGTCGGATAATGAGCAAGCATAATCAATGTTTTCCGCAAGTTTACTCAAATCCTTGGCATTTGGATTAAACGCGCACCATTTTGGAGGAAGATATTGGACGTTCTGTGCAGGAATAAGTAACTTGTTTTGGCCCCGACCCGAAAAATCAATAGGGAACTTCGGTTGCCCATCGAAGCTAAAGAGTCCCCAATGACGCTCGAAATTCCCGGGAGCAATGCTCTTGGCATCCTCATCAATAAGACCGAACAAGTAGACTTCGATGAATCCAGACCGAAGAGGGGTCCCTTTATTGGCTGCAAGTCTTGGTAAAAGCCCGTTATAGAACCTATAAGCATAATTTGCGTTCGCGTTCTTGTCGCCATCCGTTGGCCACCCCACCTCGCCTACCAAAACAGGCATGTCGCCAAAGCCTGCTGCTTTCAAGGCCGAAACCAACGTATCAAAGTTGGCATCGAAGACATTGGTGTATGCAATCCCATTATCCACAATGGGGCTGCTTGCCCCATCAAAGAAGGCATAGTCCAGAGGAAAGTTGTCGTTGCCATAGAGACTTAGAAAAGGGTATATATTTACAGTAAAAGGAGCATTGTTCTGGCTCATAAACTGGACCATCTGAGTCATGAGTCCATTGATGTCTGACCTGAACCTTCCAGCAGACGGGACAGGATTGTCAGTAGGTGAACTGTAGACATCGGCATTTAAGGGCACGGTTGCCTTTATGGAGTCCCCAACTCCCGCATCGTTGAGGGCATTTTGGATGTTCTGAAGAGCTGGAAAAGTGGTGTTCAAGTATGAGTTGTTGTAGGACTCGAGAAAAGGTTCATTCCCAACTGCTACATACCTGTGCAAACACAAATTAACACTAATAAGAACAGCGTAATTATGAGATACCACTAGGAAAAAATGTGCTAAATATAACCCAAATGGCACAAAGCAAGGAATAATAATTTTATGGCTTAACAGTGCATTAAGATTTCTCCACCAGTTTGCTTCAGAATAAAACTAACTTTTAACTTGTCTAAGGAGGCTCAACTAGATTTCTTGCACTTGCTGTCTTTAAGTGATGAGCACTTTAAGCTGTTCTATGCTTCGAATAGCGTTCCTGTCGATTAGCTTAGGCAAAATCAATATCAAGAAAGGTCCTACTTGTCTAAGGAGGCCCAACTAGATTTCTTGCACTTGCTGTCTTTAAGTGATGAGCAGTTTAAGCTGTTCTATGCTTCGAATAGCGTTCCTGTCGATTAGCTTAGGCAAAATCAATATCTCCACGAAAAATCCCGAAAAATATCTTTATAAAAAAGGACAGACAACCAAATTCTGCTATTAGAATTGGGCCTTACTCAGAATACTATAAAAGAGTATATTATATGCAAGGGAATTATCAAACAATCTTCAGCCCTCACCAAATAATAAAAATTAAAAAAAAATGAGAGGAGGTAATTCCATCCTAAATTCTTCTAATGGAATCTATAGACGATCGACTGTTAACTTTAAGTCCAACATTCAGCACAACGCAGCATATAAAAGAACAAAAACTGTGTAATTACTTTAAGTCTCAGCACTTGGTAAATTTCTTGTAAGGCTTCATTCATCAGATTAATGATGTTGTGAAACCGTCAATGATTCTAAATATCCATATTCTAAGTTCACATGGAAAGAGTAAACCAAAACGATCTTAATACTTTGTTTCATTGCCAAGCATACAAAAGAAAATTTATAAGAAAATTCTGAAGTATAATTAGCTGAAAAAAAGAGAACTTTCCATTGTTTTTAAAAGGGGTTTTATTTTAAAAAGAAAAGGAACCCCAGATGATAAAAAGGAATTAATTGAGATTGAAAGGCGGATATCACAATTAAGTCACCCAATAAATAACTCCCACCTTCTTCCTCAGATACATATATATTGCATTTATATCAATATTATATACCACAAGTGACTGAATTGCCTTCTCTAAACCATTCATGCCCCCGCTGGCGTTTTCAATATTGATGAAATATGCATAGACATTAATTAGACACTATGAATTAGGATAACAACTAAAATTTCCCCAACTAAAGCAATGTAATTATTATCTGGATTTCATATACACATCATCAAAATTTATGCAGCCATACACAACCTAGAATTAATATTACAAACACCTTTATAATTCAATACCACAATCTATAATGGAAGCAGGAAAATTTTCTTCATTGTAATTCCGTACTAAAAAAAATATAAAATTAGGATATCCGAATTGAAGCAATGTAAACATAATATACAATATGAATATTTATAAGGGAAGGAGGGAGGAAGGAATGAGAAATAATACTTGATTGTAACACCTCCATTGAAATTGTATCGTGTGACATTGCGGCGCACCCACTCCTTAGCTCGGTTATAGTTGTTCATGGCCCCGAGCTGATCATTTGGAATAGCAATCATGACCTCAATACCACTACCGGCCAGAGCATCCATGGTGGACTGATCAGCATCAAACAGCTTCACTTTCTGAATCCCATTGTCTTTCATCATCTGAACCACTTTTTCAGGAGGCAATTTGTGGGTTGCCATTGTACCCCAATTCACTCCTAGGCCCTCCACATACACACACCCAAAAATCCCCCAAAACAACAACTGTGTGAAAAAACACACTCTTGACATTTTCTGGTGAAAACCCAACAACAAAATGAATTCCCCAATGGAGTTGGAAGAGAAAAATCAAATCTTTTTATTCTGGAGTGAAGATTTTCTCGGGAAAATAATGGGTTTTCAAGGAAAAGAGGTTATATGTATTTTCCTGCCAAAAATGTAAATATTGTAGGGAAGCAACGGTTTTTGGAGGTGGGTTTTGGGTATAAGCGAAAATCGAGCAACTTTTTCCCGAGAAAACAGAGATCGTGATGGAAAAACAATGTAAACCCACGGGGAAAAACCCAATAATAAGTAAATATATCAAAAGAAGAAATACATACAAAATATCTCTCTATATATATAAGAGAATCTGTATATAAAGTGTACCAAAAGGTATAAACTTTATATCTATCGACCGACGCAATCGACAAAAACCGGGATGCAACGTTATTCTGTATTGTGTGTGTGTGAGAGAGAGAGGTGATTTCCCCAAAAGTAACCACAGAAACAACAGTTTCACTAATCAAAACCAAGTAATAAAGGAAGTCAATAGAGAGATTTAGGAATTTAGGTTATTGAAACAGAATCAAAACTAGAAAGGAAAAAGAAATATCGTATAATGGCAAACAGGGACTGGGGTATATGAATCGAGAAAGACCCACAAATAGATTGGTTCAAATAGGCAACTAAATTGTGTTTCTATAGATGGGTTTTGTAGAAAAATCACAAAGAAGTATCCAGAACTATATTGAATCCATGATGTGATACAGTGATTAAGACAAATAAATTTGGGACTAATATGTATTGAATGAATTTAGAAACTGGGGAGCAGAGTAACGGCTATATTTGAATGAGGTTTAGCGTTAAAAAAGAGAGTTAAAAGTACCATCTTAATATACATAAACCATTGGTGTGAATGTTATATATATACATATTTATTATATTGAATTAAGTGTGTGTGTATATCTGGTGACTGACAACCCCACGTTGTGGCTTCCAATGGGAAGAAGGGTAGAGATGTCATTTTGACAGTGACATTAGTATGGATTGCTGGAGTTAGAAGCGAGTCGCGACTAACGAGCAGCGTGGTGGTCGGTGGCCGAAAGAGTGTGTGTGTATATATATATATATATATATATATATATATATATTGTAACATTTGGTATCATATTATTCGCTTTGGACACAGTGGTACAGTTTTGCTCTTAGGTTTTCGCAAAAGGTTTCATATTAATTGGAGACAACACTGCATATATAAGCATACCCACGGGGCTCTGGCTTTCATACCAACTATAACACCATGTTCCAACACTTGATACAATATTGTTCGTTTTGAGCCCAACTCGCACAATTTTGTTCTTAAATTCTTCCCAAAATATCTCATATCAATTGAAGACAACACTGCACAGATAAACACATCCCCATATTTATACCGGCAATATGGAATGTGACATGAAATATCACACACAGTACTCACACGAAAACACACACATGAGGCCCAAAAGATAAGCTGTGAAATTAAAAACGGTTTTTGGTACTTCTAAAAGTTGGACAAGTGGCACTACTTTTGGGGATTTTTATTATTTTTTTATTATGGGTTTTCCAATGTTTTGGAGTACCTTTTACATTGAAGTAAAGTGACATTGATAGGCAACTCATCAAGCCTCACTAAATTATTTATTTATGGATAAATATAAATGTAACTTTTATTAATTATTAGATTATACAAATAAGTTAGACATGTCAATGTAAATATAATTTTCTTTATTACTTTTGATGGGTAATCTTATATTTATTTTCAATAAGTGATGATATTGCACCATCAATATATTACGAATATTAAAGTAGTTTTACATCTAAATAAAAATAGAATTCCCCCCTCACAAAGTGTTAATTGACAAAGGAATAATCTTAATAGAAATATATACTTTTGTCATTCAAGTTTTACATAGGTTAGAATCTTGACTCATTTTAGGTTGATCACAGGCACGGGCACGGACCCATTCACGGCCCAGTGGGAAATTTCTTTTATTTACATTATTCCTCCAAGTATTTTAATAAAATTATGTTTATGCCCCTACTAAAATTTTAGAAATTAGATTTACCAAAAAAATAATAATAATAATTTAGAAATTATACATGTACCCCTTAAAATTATGACATATAAGAATATGCCTCCACTCAATAATATTCCTAGGTCACTGGTTGATCATCTTTTATACTAAAACAAAAATGAAATTGGGAAAATGTAATTTTTATAGTTAAACTTTTTCATCGATTAACTTTTTGAAATGCAATGGGTTAGATTCTATTTGAATACGAATTCAAGTTCAAATAAATTGGGAGTATCCCATAAAAAAATAATAATAATAATAAATAAATTGGAGAAACGTACAAAAACTCAGAAATATAAATATAAAGTAATGTATAGAATGAACAGGGTTTTGCCGACTCAGTGAAGGAATAATTTCATTCAAAGGACCTGACATTAAAAAAAAGGATAATTTGCACTAACACCCCTAAGGTTTAGGTCAATTTCAACTTTGTGCCGGTTAAAGTAATTTTTGTCCCAACGCCCCCTGAGGTTTGGTTTTCTTTGCAATGACACCCCCTGGACCAATAAAATGATCAAAATACCCTTGATAAAATTATATGTAATGTAAAATGACCTTTATACCCCAACCCCAAATATATAAAATTTCAAAAAACATATATATAAAAATTCAAATATATATATAAATTTCGAAATATATATATAAATTTCAAAAAATATATATACAATTCAAAAAAATATATAAAATTTGAAATATATATAATTCAAAAATATATATATAATTTGAAAAATATTTAAATTCGAATATATATATATATTAAAAAACAAAATTCAAAAAATTATATAATTTCAAAAAACATATATAAATTTCAAAAAATATATATATAATTCAAAAATATATATAAAATTTGAAATATATATATATATATAATTCGAATATATATATATATTTCAAAAAATATATATAAAATTCAAAAAATATATTTTAAAAAACAAAATTCAAAAAATTATATAATTTTAGAAATATATATATATATATATATATTTCTAAAATTATATATATATATATATATATATTGTTAAAATGTCATATATTTTCTAATGAAGTGAATCAAACTACTTACTACCAACATCAATTAGTGGTCTTCTTTTTTATATATATTTTTCCAAAATATATATATTTTTTCCGAAATTTATATGATGTTTTCGAAATTTATATAATTTATCCAAATTTTATAAAAACAATTCGAAATTTATATAAATTTGTTTCAAAATTTATATATATATTTGAATTATAGATATATATTTCGAAATTTATATATTGTTTTTGAATTTTTTTTTATAATTTTATATATATATTGAATATATATATATAATGGGTAATCTCAAAAAATTCGTGGACAATTCATCTATGACAAGCCGAGTTGTTGGGTAAAAATTCAAAATATATATATAAAATTTTTAAAAAAATTGAAAAACAATATATAAATTTTGAATTGTTTTGATAAAATTCGGATATATTATATAAATTTTGAAAACATCATATAAATTTCGGAAAAAATATATATAAAAGAAGGTCACTAATTGATGTTGGTGGTAAGTAGTTTGATTCACTTCATTAGAAAAGATATGACATTTTACAAATATATATATATATATTTCTAAAATTATATAATTTTTTGAATTTTGTTTTTGAAAATATATATATTTTGAATTTTATATATATTTTTTGAAATATATATATATATTCGAATTTATATATATTTCAAATTATATATATATATATTCGAATTTTAGATATATATTTTTGAATTATATATATATATATTTCAAATTTGATATATTTTATATATATTTTTGAAATTTATATATGTTTTTCGAAATTATATAATTTTTTGAATTTTGTTTTTGAAAATATATATTTTTTGAATTTTATATTTTTTTTTGAAATATATATATTCGAATTTAAATATTTTTCAAATTTTATATATATATTCGAATTATATATATATTTCAAATTTATATATTTTTTGAATTTTATATATATTTTTTGAATTTTATATATGTTTTTCGAAATTTTTATAATTTTTTTCTAATTTTATATATATATTTTTCAAACTTTAAATATTTGTTTTCGAATTTTATATATTTTTTCGAATTTATATATATGTTTTTCAAAATTTTATATATCTGGGGTTGGGGCATAAAGGTCATTTCACATTACATATATTTCTCTGAAGGGTATTCTGGTCATTTTATTAGCTCAGGGGGTGTCATTACAAGAAAAATCAAACCTCAGGGGGTGTTAGTGCAAACATTTCGTTGAAAGTACAAAGGTAAAATTGACCTCAAGGGGGGTTAGTGCAAATTACCCTAAAAAAAATAATCTAACATACATATATTTTATCCTATTGGGCCGACATCCACTCAACATTGTCATAGCTATGGCATGTTAAAAGGAGACGTGCTTGTGACCGTTTCTTGTGGGGGCTACCAGGAGCTATTGGTGTTGTAAAGTTTGACACTCAATTTCCATTAATAGATACCCCTGTCTCTGTATTGAAATTATACAAATTTGTAACACATTTCAATTAGAATAATTTCACCCTTCAATATAAATGCTTTTTTTGCACTCGATGGACATCCAAAACAAGATAGTGGACAGGTGTAGAGACTAAAAATGAATGTTGCCCACTTGCAAGTAGCAACCAAGTGAGAATAAAAGGTTAAGGATGATATCATGTTAAAATATCTCCACGCCCATCAATTCATTCACTCTCTTTGATTCATATTCTGAAAACCTACTGAGTGGATTTTTTTTTTATTATTCTTCTTGTGGTTCCATTTGCATATTACCAAAGGTGATCAAGGGTTTCAGCTTGCATAGTAGCAAAGGTGTTGAAGGGTTTGAGCCCAAATGGTGGTATTTTGAGTGTTACCGAATAATAATTTATATATATATACATACACACACTAACGAATAATAATTTATATATATATATATACACACACATACATACATGAAGAAAAGAAGAAAGGAAAATGTAAACTGAAAATTTTACACATGAAAGTGACATCCCTACTAATAAACGTGAAAGTTTAAGGGGTTTCAAATAACTTGGCGCATTCATCAATAATAGATATTCCTATTAAAAAATATGGGACTAGTCGATTTGATTAAAATAATTCAATTTTGTCTCTATAAATGAATTAAGCTTTGCAGTTTTTAAATGAAAATAGGCTTACACGATTTTTTTAAAATTAAAATAAAATAAAGAAAACGTTAAAGATGGCACTACAGCCCATTCCTTATCGAAATAGGCGCTACAACAACCCATCAGGTGCTGCCAGTCGATGGATAAAATAATTATATATCACGTCACATTATTGTAATGTGACTATGACGGTTTTAATTTTGGTCTTTGATTTCAAGACCAAATCATATTTGGTTGGTGAATTTTGGACTTTTTAAAACCAACCACTAAAATCATAATTTTGGCCAACCAAATTTGACTTCTCTCTATATATATATGGCCGAAAATATGAATTATTTTTAAAAAAAATTATTTTTTTGGAAAAATAATTAATTTTCCAAAAAAATTTAATTTTCGGAATAAAATTAATTTTCGGAAAAAATTATTTTTCCCCATTTTATATCCTTTTTTTCTAAATTTTTAAAAAATTTCAGTATATAATAAAATTATTCAGAATTTTATATTTTTTTTGAATTATATATATTTTTTCGAATTTAAGATATATTATTTGAATTTTATATATAATTTTCACATTTTAAAATATTTTTTTCGATTATATATATATTTTTTGGAATAAAAAAAATATAAAAATGTCAAATATTTTCCGAAATTTTAAATATTTTTTAATTATATATATATTTTCATTTTAATATTTTTTTCCAATTTTATATATATATTTTTCATATTTATATATTTTTAATACATATTAGTATATATATATAATTAAACCAAGACCAAGACCAAGACCAACTCTTTACCAAATATTATATATAGGTTTTAGATTTACCTAAAACAACCCAAGACCACCAAAACCAAAATCACAAAACCAAATTCCCAAACGGGCCCTATTTGATATTTGGTACCTACATATTTTGACATTTCTTTAATGAGTCGAGAAACGAGATAAACTTGAATCGATATCACCTTTTAACACAAGGAAACAAGAAATGAAGGATCGATTAGGAAAGGAAAGACCGAACAAAATTTAAGAAAGCGCAAAAAATGATAATCTATAATTCTGTATGCTTCTACAGTAGGACCAAAAGTCACAATCCAACAATTGTCATGTACCAGAGCCATTTCAGGGCTTAATATGACTTTCCAAACCAATAAGAGGCAATTCAATGTACATATATTTATGCTAATAAGGAAGTACTAATATATATACGAATTCTCACCAATATCAAAAGTCAAAAATGTTAATTGATTATGAAAACCAATTTCTAAGATTCTGATGGACTTGATAAATTTCAACCACGCCCATTAACTAACAGCAAGTACACAAATTCAAAACCAACTTGCCGATGTAGAATGCAATGTATCCGGTAGTGACGGAAAAGTAATCAACGTCTAAGGTGTAACCAACTCATTACCCAACAACATCACTCGTACATGAAAACTATAACCAAAAACAAGAAAAGAAAAATGAACCATTAGAAAGTCTATACCATTTCACTCCACCTAAGTAAACCAGCATCAGCTTCCTTTGCCCACTAATAAGTCTGTTTACCAAACAATCAATCAAGTAATAAAAAAATTCTACTTTATGACTATATCACGCATTGAGGCATGTCAAGTTGTCAACACTACACACACACAGATGAACCAGCCAGCCATTGTCCTAGAAAACTGCAGACCCATTAATTTCAACAAATTTTCACGTCACTAGCTAAAACCGGTTTCTGAATTCTGACCCGATTTTTACAAAGTAACCTAGAGCATAAAAAGAAATCAATTACTTAAATGCATGTCTGCCTAAAAATGAATACAAATATAATACTCATCAAAAACGTCCTTCCTTGCTCCTCTCTGGCACTAGAATTTGCAACTTCAAACGTATCATTGCATCAATCAATAACCCCTGCATGAAAATACTACATTGAAGTGACATCAATCCAATTTATTGAAGAACGTGATACCAACAAGGCAGCTACACTGCAATAAATATGTTCCCGACTCTGAACCAAATCTCATTGCACTTGCTTATCCTAAAAATCTCACCAAATTATTGATCATATATGAAAGGATCCTGCAAGTATTAGGCATGAAGAGTTGAAAGAGGGGATATGACCAACTCAATAGCTGGCTAGTCCACCAAAACGTGTTTTACTTCTATCATAGGACGAAAGCTCCTAGTGATTGTGGTAAAATGCATGTTGGGGAAAGGAGACCGTGCCTTAGGACAAAGAATGAAATTGAAGGCAATCCCAGGGCATCAAATTAGAGAGGATGTGGAGAAATTAGCCACATATATTATCTCATTCAAACCAATGCATCAATCAGTGAAAAAATCCAGTAAATAAAGGGAATTCATTTACAAAACACAATTCTAAAATATATATAACTTAGCAAAGTCGGCATGGTACAAACCGGAATATAATGAAGGATCATCAGTGTTGCAGGATTATGTACATATTCTATACGATGAGTTCATCTTCAAGATAGTTGTACTCGAAAGTGAATTCAGTCTTTATTCTCTGGCACCTGAGCATGAGTATCAGAGCAAAACATAAGTTGTTGAAACACCAAAGCTACAACATATCTTCCATTTCTAAAATTACATCCAATTTTCCGATTAAGCTGAACATAAAATGTAAATGGTCGTAAAAGTTTTAGCAAAGGAGCCAGACAAAATCATGTGAAGCACCAACTAGGAAATGTGCAATGCCGTATGGGATAGCAGAACTGCATAGCTAATAACTAATAAGTGAAAATTAGATCCCCAGCAATTTCCTGAAGAACAAGATCCCAAGAACCCAATATTATTAGTTTCAATAATGAATCCATGTACATATGTCAATTAACTTTATAACTCGAATATACGCAATCTCCTCCTAAATTATTTGAAATATGTCGGTCTGTGGTAACTATAACATGATATATGTAAAAACATACAAATGCTCCTTTGATTGACCAACACAGCCCACACGAGAGAAAGCTACAAGATCATACAATTGCATTTCCCACTAGTGAAGGATCAAGAGAGGAAAACTTTTCGAAATGCTGCCACAATTCAAAATCGCTTGAAGATCAAAATGTGTCAAAATCAAACATCACCATTTACAATCCTCCTAGGTCTTAAGACCATCAAACTATACAATCAAGGATACCACCATTTACACTTTTGGCATTTGGCACCTCTGAGTTTTTAGCCTTGTATCAATTAAATTTGTGGTAGCATGTAAAATCAGCAATCTTATTCAAATCTGAAGAGCATAACCCAACTCAGATTCAATTTGGGCTACTCTTATAAGAATCCACTTTATGTAGAAAAATCACTGCTGAGGACAATAATTTGTTTAATACCAAACCAAAACAATCCCAGATTCTCCGAGTACATATAGTTTATGCAGTGACTTATACTCAAAAAATATTAATCAGAAAAAACAAATCAACCAATGGTGACAAATTATTAGCATGGATAATCGAAGTTTTTTCCAATTCTTCGTCTATCTATTGTATTGATATCAAAACAATGGTTAATCATAGAGCAGTTCATGCAGCTCACTAATGCACCTCAGATTATTACGAAATTAAATCGTAAGATTCTCCCAGGACATGGGTTCATTGACCAAAGATGGACACCAAACATTCACAATAAAATTAATCAGCACTAACAAGTCATATCATTAACCAGCTATAAAACTATATATATATTGAGAGAGGGCGAGAAAAAACTACCAAAGTACTAGTGGTTTACTCACACCATTTACGGCAGTGATGTAATGTGAACACCCATTTTGTCTTTCTCTACAAAACAATTCTCTGTGTAGTTTTCTTAGGCTCTGTATATATCCTACTAATTGTTTGTTTCATCTGAAAATCATACGTATTCCCTCTTTCTATAAGTAAAAAATAAAAACAAGAAAAACTTCGCAATAATTTGGGATTAGAAAAGACAATTATATTGTTAATATGAATTTTTTTATATTGTTAAATTAATTTACTACCAGATGCACAATTCCATTTCTACAATTTTAATTGCACAATAAATTGATCATTCCATTCCTACACCATTCCAATTTCATTAACCGTTTCATTCCACTCGTGCACACTGGTCCAAAAGTAACGTAATTGGAAAGATCATTTTACCACCTCATAAGAAGCTATTAGCTTCCTTTGCTGGATAATAATTACAAAGTTTCATTAAGAGGCATGATCCGCATTTACATGAACTATATGGGAACTTCTATATGGAGTTACTGACACTGCCATAGTGCCATACACTTCTGAAGGTGTATTGATAATGTGTGTTACATGAGCAATTGTAACCATATCAAATCTGGAACAAAAAGCAAGAATTTACCAACTTAATGGAAAAATAAGAGTGAAAGCAAGCATACCATCCATGTTGAATATCATCATTAGCAATATGGAAATCAAAGTAAACATATGTCCCCTGTTCAAATTCATCAGTAGTGACTTTTGGTTCCTCGCGCCGTTGAAACCATGTGTTATATTTTTTGTGGTATCTCCATGATTGCTTCTTCAACTCTTTTGCAGCCAAATATTGCTGATAAGTATTCTGCAAATAACAGTTAAATTGAGAACAGGCTTAAAGTTAATCGTACCTCTAAAATACTACTATACAGGAGAATAAAAAATTCAAACAACCTGTTGATAGTAAAATGTGAAAAAGAAGGTGTCAATGGCATAACTATCAGCACCAATACGTTCCCAAAAGGCAGGATTATTGACAATCGGCGCCTGTACTTGAGGATAGCTAGGAGGGGTCACTGCAGGATGTCTCTGAAGAAAGCCATAAAATGAATTAAATTATGATTTTCTTTAACAACTCAAGTGATGCAACAAAGATCTAGGTAAAGTGACTTCCATACTGGAGTATAGCTCTTGGCACGTTCCGAGTCCTTGGGCTGAGGAAGTTTGTAATAAGCCGCCTCAAGCATCTGCAAATTGTACATCTGATCATGCATTCCCCCAGAACTCACAGCTGATCCAGTGATATTATCACCAATGGCACCTAGGTCAGAAACGCTTCTCCGACCAATAACACCAAGTCCGCTGGAAAGTTGATTGGATTGTAAAGGTTGCCCAGGAGAGAGATCAGTATCCCTTAGCACTTGGGCAGGCTCTGGCAAAGAGCTTGATATTCCTGCCTGCAGTACAGAAAGTTTTCCAAACAAAAATTCAAAATTATAAATAAAAAGGACTTATATTATGCCACCAGAGAAACAACTTTACTCTTTCCACAAGTACTTTTATATAATACAACAAATGGTCTGTTGACAAGGCAAAGGATGATCTTATAATGGTGTCAATAATGCAAAATGTTACTACTATGGAGGGTGTTCTAAATGGACCCAAAGCTTCATCTAAGTCGATATAACGAATTATGCATCTTAGTCAACACAAGTGTTAGTAGGATTACAGTAGCGTAAATCATCAGCTTGCCAAGCTGGCATTTTGGTAACGAAACCATCCAGCAGAATACAACACATATCAAGTATAGGAAAAAAACGGTGAAGGGAACTTTTGACTTTTAAACCCCAGGTAATGTGTTGCTTTCTCCAATAATTATTTATCCACGATTGGTGGTTTACAACGAATTTTTGGGCCTTATTTAGTTATTAAAAGCGCAAGGCGCTAGAGATCCTCTGGAGCCTAGGGGTGAGGCGTGTGCCTGAGTGAAGTGAGGCGCACAATGGAAAATATAATAAAAAAATTAAATTATTACTAAAACATTTACTCTCTATAAAAAGGCGTAAATGTTGTCAAAGGCACTCTTGCCACACTTAAGCCGCAAATCTTGCACCTCAAGGAGCCAGGAGCCAGGAGCCTAGGCGCGCCTTTAACAACACTGGGCCTAAAGGAAATAAAGAGTGTTGTAATAGCGTGGATCTTAGAGGAGTCTACATTTTAGTCTCTCCAACTTCTTTTCCACGTAGCATGAGCAGTAATGGTTCAATGTTCATACTACATAAGACAATCAGGTGCATTTGCAATATTTAAAGAGGCCCAATATTCATAGCGAAACAATAGGCCAAACTTCAGGAATAGTAGGATCTATAGAGAATAATACACTATAAACCTATGGGTTATGAAAACTGATATTGCATATAATAAGAATTACTAAGAAACATGATCTTATTCATTTTATTTAACATAACTACTTTTCCTGCTACTCGTCTCATTTTATTTATTTCCATATTTGTAATGTAAACATTTAGACCATTGGCGAAGAAGTGGGCAATCTTTTTCAGGCAAGCATATCAATACCAAGTCGGGCTGAGCTCAAGACTTAACCAAACGCCAGTGTCCTAAACTTAAATAAGTATCTGCACGTTTGTTTGAAGGGAGCTCAACTGAACCTAATCACGACTCATCGAGGTCCAAGCATTCCATACTCAGCATCAATTGCCTCGTTTGCAGCCATATATTAGGTTTGGTAATAATAATGGAAGCATCACGCATTTTACTAGGCTGTAGTCCTAGTTAAACAACAGGGAAATTTCTGATCTTATGTATAATACTTTTATACCAACTTCCAAAATCAAAACATTCCTCTACACAGTTCCAGAGTTTTCCCTTGCTACTCTTCCTTGGCAATAAGAACCGTGCACACATGTCCTTCTGAATATTTACCTAAGCTGCTAAGAACTTCCTTCAGGATCTTTTTGTATTCCATGTATTCTCATACTAAGCAACATTTTTCATACCATATCCCATAATATATTCCAAATTGAAGGTAAAATGTCCTAACACCATCACTTAAAATTTAAGTCTCTGAATTTTAAACTTTTTCAGAACATTAAATTGGGTTACACCCTAAAAATATATGAAAGAGGAGATCATGTTGTCTGGAAAAAAATCACACTTGCACTCCACTTCCAAATAATGGAGTATATTGTGGAAATAAATTGACAAATCTTCAAGAATTGTGTGTTTTTGTTTAAAGAAAAATGGCATAGATAATAAAGTAACCAGCTAACCACCAGAAAAGGAGGCTGCTTCGCTTTCTACATTGTATGCAAGCCAATATATGTATGATATGAATCGCGGTATGCTGCTTCTGTGGTAGCATACCGACCAAGCCCACGTGATAGGTGCCCCAAAACCCTCATAAGTAGTATAAAATTCCAACTAGATTAAACAAGTGTAACACAAGGTAGGGTTATTAAACATACAGGTGAATCCAGTGAATAGGAAGCTTTCAAATCATCCTCATTCAGAAGATTCCTGCCAAGACCAGAACTCGGAGCAGAGTCGGCGGTAGAATCGTCAGATAGAGTCTGTTGTTGCTGCAACTCTTCAACTTTTGCATTTGCAACTTCTGCATCATGTATAAATAAAATTCTTTTATTCTGATTTTACAATTGTAGTATTTCAAGATACTTTCACAAATAATCGAATGAGTTTTTCCATCAAGCCTGATCCCTATTAAGCTAAATAGGTTAAACTTTGACAAATTTGGTAGAACAAAGCTTTTGAAAATGAAGTCTGATGTAAAAGTCATTTTGGTTACACCATCATTGTTTAAATCCCCGAAAACTAGGTCAGAGTGTCCCATTAGATGGTGTTTTGAGGAGGGGAGGGCATGCGCACTGACACATAAAGAAACATAGAGATATTCTATTAATATAATACCAGCATCCTTTGAACCTGTTGACATCAGTGCCTGCTGAGTAGACTGTTGATGGACTGAATTTGGCTGCTGCTGTAAGGAGGCAGATGTAGCACTATTAAGACCTGCTCCTTGGACACCAAGTCCTACCCCAACTTGAGGCGATACAGATGAGCTTTGAGAATTGAACTGAACAAAAGAATAAGTGTCATGCAAAGAAAAATTGTGTTGCTACTAAAAACAGGTTTAAGTGGATCACAGAGGAAAAGTGAATGTTAATATAAATGATAGGCATCATCGTGGCTAGAGTCGGATCATAATTACTATATAAATAAAATCCTGTACTGGAACAAACAATTAAGGCAGAAATATAAATATTTGTTTCTTTTCTTTCTTTTCCTATTCCCTTTTTGACAGCAGAGGGGAGGTTGCAGCAAAACAGGATAAATCAAAATACACCTTTTAAACTAATTTATCATGAAAAACTGGAAAGTGTAAATATGGGCGCACTACAATCACATCAAACACAAATATTAGAACAACATCACTCGTAAAGAATCAATATAATAGTATATTGACACGTCATAATTCACATGGTATATCGACGGCTAAAAACAGGTATGAGTATGATACATTCCAGAGCAGGAATTTAAACCAAATAGTATGAGTATGATACATTCCAGAGCAGGAATTTAAACCAAATATCTTAAACATGCCTAAAATTCGATATAACCTGAAAGTGAACAACATGAGTAGGCTTGTCTTCCTTTGGGAAAACCCAAGTCTGTACTTTGACATAAAGCAAGGCCTTTTCAGCCTCCAAATTGGTCTCTACTTCAAATAACATCCAAAATATCCTTATGATTTTACATTCTGAAACACAATGTAAAAGTATACATGGGTCTGTCTTCTACTTATTCCCTAGGATCGAACGGCACTTTTATCAATATTGTACTTCTCACCCCATTAATCACTTTCTGTCCTATCACGCATCCTTCCTTTAAAACTTTATTTGTCTTGGCAGACTTCTTAAAAAAAATTCTACAGCTATTTCTTTGATATCGAAAGTTCCTCGCCTGACTCAGCTGAAGGACTTCAGGCCATTCTGACACTCCACTCCAAGTGACAGCAGTTGACTTACGGCTTACCCCTTTTGTCTTACTTCAACTAAACACTTTGAGAAGAGTATAGTTAGGAGATGTACAATAGTCATTTTTAAGGAGATTGATTGCGAATGAATGGAGAGGGAAAACTATGATTGTGTAAACGGCGGTAGCAGCATGATCCCCCCAAAAGGAAGTGTTCTTTTAGTCAAAGGTCCCATTCAGCACAAAATCCCTGACTGAAACCGGCAGGAGAGAATTCCATGTAAGAAAGCTATAAAAGAAAGTTTAAAACCTCCGGCGCCCCTGCTGCCCGATGATTTTTACAACATTTTTAAATAGGACATCATATGTTACTATAATTCGAGAAAGCAAATGGGAAAAGGCAATGTCACTTTCCTCTTTGCCCATATATTTTCACTTTCTACTCTTTCCTTGCCCCCTTTTTTTTGGCTCATTAGTAGAGCAATTATTCTTTCATATTATGGGTCAGCCACTAAATAATATATAATTTGACAAAGATGGTCATTAGATTCAAGTCATCTAAAGGTAAAGGTTTGAATGGAGGGCGTGCAAGCTGAGGATGTGAAGATGTTCATGTTGGCTGTTGACAGTGTAAAAATGAAGGATATGAATGGGGGAGCCCACAGCAGCACAGAAATGATAGCTACGGTGAGGGAAGAGGCAGCAGTCACGGTGAGGCACGAGGTGGTTGTCGAGTGGCGCCGGTATTGTGGAGGCATTATTGGCAACTGTGATAAGTTAAATAGCATAGGTGCCATTATTGGGTTATATCATAACTACTCCCCTTTTGAATGTATTTATTTTTTATTTTCAGCAAGTACTCTTCTTTTAAACTTTCAAGTTTTCATATAGACATGAAACCATTATCCATCATGTTTCTTATTAAACGAGGGTGTTGGGAATACATAAAGCTCTAATACTTTGGCATTATTTACAAAGTGACCATCTTTACACCTAAACTCGTGTTCTCACATGGAGACACAAACCATTACACAAAAGTTGCTTGCAGAAACACCTTTGAAGCGCTATTAGTTTGTTTGTGTGTTCGTGTGTGTGTGTGTGAGAGTGAGTGAGAGAGAGAGAGAGAGAGACTACTTCTGATTTCAGTATTCAACAAACTATATGTTCCAACTTATATATATAGTATGAATAAATCACTGAACTATTCTTTGTTCACTGGACAAAGTTTCCAAGATTTGCACTCACATAAATCAACTAGCTCTGCCCAAAAAAGAAAGAACGATAAATCAAATATGTGAGGCAAAAATTATGAGAAATAATCCACAGGCTTAAAAAGTCAGCAAAAGGCAAAGAAATAATTAATACAAATATAAAAAAGCACCTGCTGCAAGAGTGGGTTTTGTTGTTGTGCAGTGAACTGTTTATGATTTCCTCCTACAAGGGGAGGCAACCCAAGAAGGTTAATCTGACCCTGTTGCTGCACCTGCTGGAATCGCTGCAAAAACTTTTCCCTCTGATCGGGTGCAATTTCAGTTCTTCCACGGATCTGCCCCTGACATCCATTTTAATGGAATGAATCTTTTCTAAGGAAAGTAACTCAAGGATACACAAATATTCATCTCTGATCAAAAAAGATAAAATCACATAATATCTGCATCAACGTTTTCTGAAATTATCGCACCCAGAGCGAGTGACTAAAAGATTAGAGAGTGATATTTTCTTTCACCAGGCCTTATTTTACTGATTATCTCACCTTAAGAGAGTTCTGCAAGGGAAAGAGACCACTATGGGAAAATAAATAAATGAATGAATACTTTAAGCGATTAAATGGCAATGTAGTTCTGGGGAAAAAATGGGCCTAGAAAATATGTAGAATATGAAAATTGGTGCTCCGACAAAGAAATGGAGGAGTCATGCCAAAGCAATTTATTATATAATACTAAAAAGATCTTACTTCTTACATGGAAACCTAAAAGGGACCAAGGGCATGTTTGGATTATGTGCAGAATCCTGACATTCCTGGTCGGAAAGATGTTCAATGGAGTAATGGAATGGGCTTACACAAGTAAATCACCGTTTTCTTCATTCACCAAGAACTTCTAAGCTATATCATTCTCTTATATAGGAATTCAAAAGTAGCTTTCATGTCAGTTGTTTGTTACAATAAATTGGAAGTAACTCAAAGCTGGACATACGATTGTACGGGAAAGAATACGATGTCCAAGGCAGCATTTCTTGTTGTATATGGAAAAGTGAATATATACATAACACTATCTAAAAAGTTAAAACGTCAAAAATTCTCTCCTTTCCATACTTACGCGATTGGCAATATAACTGCACCTATTACTATTGTTGAAAAGGCAATATAAATATCTTTTCTCCACCCATCAGAATCCAATTCAACTTCCTATCTTGAGAAGAATAACAAAAGCAAACTCATTTTAAATTAATCCAATGGCATAATAAGATATACTCCCTCCTTCCCATAATTCTTGGCCTTCTTTGGACTTCAGCTTTTTAAGGGGACGCATTTAATGCATTGTCCCCTCTTGAGATTACAAAACTAGCCTTCAAAAGGAGGATATATTGGAAGTATGTAGTCATTTTTAATTCAGGCACAAGTACATTGGACATTCCATAAGGGAAAGAAGACCGAAAATTATAGGATTGAGGGAGTATGTAATATACAGATAGTAACATTCCTATTTTGCACTTCACAACTACGGGAAAGTTTCTATAATTGACATACAAAAAAACAGACAGCCAACCAAGATGTAGCAAATGCACAAAAATTGAACAAAGGAGTCACATACCCCTTCATTCTGGAAAGAACTTCCAGGTCTCCACTGTATGCCAGGAACAGAAGGGGAGAAAACACGGCCAGGCATAACTGCAGCTTCACCAGCATTTCCACTATCAGCTCCACTGATTCCATCATTAGCCTTGGCAACCTGGGGCAAAATCATTCTGTTACTTAGCGGGGAAACCAGAGGTTGCACCATGCCACTAGTCCCAATTCTCTCATCAGCTCCTAATATATTTCTCTTTGCCATTTCAGCAGCCAGGGGAACAGCACCTGGGGATACATTGTTGGGAATTGTAGTGCTAGAGTTAAGGGGGATACTGATTGGTGGTTGGTTGGATAGGCCACCTCTACCGATGGGTCTAAATCCAGTTTCAGCAAGAGCAGGAGACGATTTGCGAGCAGGGAAATTTGCAGTTTCGTCTTCTTTAGCAGCACTAGACATGGGTGATGATGGAGCACCTGCATTTTCTAAGACACTTCGAACAGATGTTGAACTTGGAAGTATTGTTGAAGCAGTTGGTGTAGCAAGAGCTGAAGCAGTTGGTGTAGCAAGAGCTGAAGCAGTCAGAGCACCAGGAATGAGATTGCTTCCTGGTGGTGTTGACGGAGCAGAACTTGTTGCACTATTTTTAGAAGGTGGGGTCCTTGGAACACTATCAGAATTACTGTCCTGGGAAACCATCTCCTCAACTTGCTCCTGGACGGACGTACCCTGTTAAATAGAAGATGTAACAGCAGCCTAGAAAGGTAAGCCTCAACACATACTATATATGTCTCAATGCAAGGTTACTGTAGTAAAATAGCAGGGCTATAGTTGCCTGCAGAAATTCAAAGCAGCAAAAGATCAAAAATAGATGCATTTCAGAGGAAAGAAAATTTCTCTTTCCTATGCTCTCCAAGCTGGTAAACTTGTCGTAGCAATCACACTTCTAAAAGGAACTGTGTGGGTATTGCAGGTATCAGATACCAACCAAACCCTGCAAATGCCTCGACACCTTCAGATGTCTCCATTTTTCGAGAAAAATATTGTCATGCATAAGTTTATCCCGCATTTCACAAATATTGCAAAATTATGAGCAAGACCAACAATTTGAAGCCAATTCTTTTGATATGTATGTTCACAACTCACAAGCCTCTCAAACAAACAAACCTAAACAAACCATTTGCAACGGGTCAATCTTTGATGAACAACTTAATTTCTTTGCAGCACACAAGCTGTCTAGAAAAGTAACTAGTTCTTCTATGTAGGTTGACAATGCAGCATGTAGTTTTCAAGGTGGCACCAATATAAACCACGATTTTATTAAGCATTTCACGAAAATTAGGAGTATTAATTACCATATAACAATTTTTTAAGATGCGCTACCTCAACCATCGTCAGAGTAGGAAGAAAGCCAATTTAACAACAACAAAGTGTTTCCAAGAAATCTAACGGCTATGAAAAATGTATCATACATAAGAAGTGAACAAAGGAAAACACTACAAGAAAAAGAATTCTCAAGGAGATGATGATATAAAAAATCACAGAAAAACAGGATGGACGATGAATATGTGAGGAGGGGGAGGAAGTGGAAAAAATTGTGAGTAGGGGGATGGTTTTATTAACGTTTCACAAAATGAATATTTAACTACCATAAAACAACCTTTTTAGATCAACTACTTTCACCATCGTTAGAGGACGAACCTATTTAGGACCAAAAAAATGTCTCCAAGAAGTCTAAGCGCTCTAAAAGATGTAAAAAGCCTAAGAGGTGAACAAAAAGGCACTACACGGAAAAGATTCCTCAAAAAGATGATGATATAAAAAAACACAGCATAACAGGAAAGCCGATGAATATGTGAGGGGGAGGAAAAGGTAATTTCTCTTAATGGGAAATTCTAACATCTCCAAGAATAAAAAATACAGTTCATGCAACACTCAACACATTGAAAATATCTCTATTAAAAAATGTTATAAGCAGGATTAACGGCTCGTAAATTCAGCAATTATGTATATATTTCTTAAACTTGATTTCAACTGACAAGGCAAAAAAATTGGAACTCAGAACCAAACTTTTAGTTAAACCAGATTACCACATTTCTTACAATACTAAAAACTACTGAGCAAAAGGTAAAAAGAATTAGAAGCCATACTATGGTTGGGCTTTGAGACCTAAGTGGAACTAACAATGAAAGGTACCTTATTTCTAATACTTCTGCTAAAGCTTCCAGATATGTTAAATATAACCAGGCAGACGTATCAGAAAAATTACCACAACAATTGAACGTCAACTCATTTGATCGTACCAATGGCTGTGTAGCACCTAGTGGTACTTCCTGACCATCTCCAGTAGATGGTCAAGGGTCCCATAGGGGAAAAAATCGGTGCGTGAATGTGTTTCTTGCCAAGGTAAAAAGAAAATAACAAAATAAAGGGTGAGGAAACTCATTGGATCAAACAACGCATGAGAATCCCTCATTAAGCATTCATCCAAGCTCTCTAAAGGGGTACACCATGTTCAAGATTATTGGACCTTAAATTCTTCTGGTCAAGTTAATGGTATTACACCTACCGGCGTTTGAGCTGGTGATGCTGTCAGAGAATTTTTCATGCTTAAAACTGCACTGCTAACCCCAACACTCTGTCAAGAGAAAAAAGGAAAAAAAAAACTAATTACTGTTTTTTATAGAAGTTTGATTTTGGGACTATAAAGACGGACACTAAGAATGTTCTGGAACTTAGTAACATGCATCTATCTTTAATAAATTAAAAAATAAGCCAATCCATCTTCTCATTTATAACATAATGAAAGAGAGAGAGGACCTACAAAAGCAAAGGTAGATTCAAACTTGATCTCAAAGTTAAAATCCAAAAGGCAGAATTGGAATTAATCCCCTGGGCGGACGCGAAGAGCAAAAAAAAACAAAGAACTACTAGCAACATTATACTATGTTAGTTTAGTGTTAGAGCACGTACAAAAGTATCTTTTTTGCACTTGCCCTACCTCATGAAGTTTGGAATGCAAAGAGGCTTACAGCAAAGAGATAAAAAGCCCATACATCTTGAGGACTTCGCTGAAGATTAACCTGAATCTTCATTTGATACCAGAGCATGCTAAAAAGTACTTTACTTCTTAAGTCCTACCTCAAGGAGATTTTGAATGCAGTTAAAAAATACAGAGATGAGATTTACAAGGCCTATGAAGCTTAAGGATCACCTGCACTGACATATCATCCAAGCCCTACAGTTTCACAGTATTGGCCCAGATAGAGGAACGTTATTTTAAGCTAAATGTTGGATGGCCTCTGAAACTTTTCAATAGGAAACCAAATGAAGTCGAGAAAGCAGTGAATTATGTCAAGCATAAATTTGTGGAAGTAAGACTAAAAACAAGATAAACAATATTCAACAAAATAGAGTACTGTATGGAAGAAAGAGTTCACCTTAACAAGACCAGGAGGACCAATTATAACTAGCTCCTCTAAAGTCTCCACCTTGTCTAATGGTAAAGAGCTGTAAAGCTCGTCAACATCGCTGAATTCTTCGAAATCATCCTAAGAAATCAACTCCAAAGAAAAAGAAAAGGACAAAACAAGTCACAGGTGCATCCCAAATGCAAAAACTTAGAGAACCGCCAGTGAGAAGAAAGCAAGCGAACAAAAGAAATACAGAACGCAATATGAATATAATGTTAACAGCTTATGTCACATTAAGACCATGCTGACATTAAGGATGCTAATTAAAGGAAATAGAAAGTCCAATCTTAAGAAAACTTAATCAAATTACGAATGGTTTTTCTATAATAATAACACTGATTGAGAAATTTTCAGCTATGAAAACCAATTTTGTATAAAAGTTAACCTGATTACGCTCCACATAGTCGTCCAAGAAATCTCTAACATCATTGACCTGCTCGGGACTCAATTCATCATTGTCTAGTAGCCTCAAAATCAACTCTAACTTCATAATATGAGCCTTGTGCCGCACAATAGATGTCTCTAAATGTGTCTGTAAAATGAAGATAATAGATAAATTGGGACAAATAAATAAAAACAATCATTTTTGTCAGGACATCCAGTCGTTGTCTTCAGTCCTACCAATCTGGGCGGCCTCGTTTTCCCTTTCTTAACGGATAGCCCCTCCATCTCAGCTTCAAAGCTATCAATTTGGGATTCCAACTCCCCAACCTACTCAAGAACATACAACCGGTCAGCGCGAAGGTTCAAGACTTAGCCAAGCATTAGCAAAGCGGAACGAGATACATTTTTCATATTTGATTATTACAATGAAATGTAAGAAAGGCAGTAAAGTGGTCAGGTAGAATAGAAAGATGACGTAAAATGCCAACAAATACAGCTAAAAGATGTGAGATGGAAAAAAAATAATTACTGACCGGAGTTCCCAAAGTGTGGAAACATGGTAAAGCAATATATTTACAACTTTCTGGCTTATATCACTTCTCTTCTTTTTTTCATAAGCCATTTTTTAACAATAATAAGAAAAAAGGCACCTTAGAAAAAGCACCACACAGAGGACTTTGTATTACATAGAGGGAAGGCAAGGATTTGAAATCAAGAAGAAGTACCAATGGCTTGACCATGAACACCCTAAGGCAAAAAGGGCAGATAATCCAGAAACTAAAAAAAGGCTTTGTTTCATACCACATTGTTCAACCAATCTCTCGTCTCTGATTTAGCCTTCTCCCTTGGATCCTATCAATGAAAAAAATATTAGATAAACATAGAATATCAGATTATGAACCAAATATCCCAAGAAAACACTGAAAGCCCAGGAACATGCTAATTTATATTTAAATCCATAAATAGCAATAAAAATCATGAAGATATTCTAGTCAGTGAGATAGGCTTCTTTAAAGCTCCTCTATGCATCCAGCAAGAGAAGAGAAGCTAAACTTCAAAAGACAACCAAGCAACACGGTGACATCAAATCATCCAATTTGCCAGGGCATTGTATCCATACAGTGGTAAATAATACTGCTTCAGAAATACAATTATTTCCCCGAACGCGGCAAATTTAATTCAAAAACTCAGATCTGATACCAACTTTGGAATTTCCCAAAGTGCCTCACATACTCTTATCCATATCAGCAAGCCAAAAAAGGAATACTGTGCTTACTGTTTTAGGTTGTTGCCCAAGGCCTTCTTTAGAAAATGCTTTTGTCTTAGTTTCCTTTTCACATATCTTAAATCTTTCCATTTCACGCTCAATGAGCTTGCGAGCATCCATCAGAGCCTGCTCATAAGAGGCACTAACCTATGTCAACATATATCAAAAGAAAAAAGTTATGTCAACTTCAGAATCAGGAAACGTATATTAAAGAACAATATTAATAGGACTAACATCAAATATATCATAGTTAGCTCAAAAAGGACCAGATAAAAAGATAACTATAGTCTATAGGGTCCCCTGGAACTGCCTAAAAATGGATGACAAAAGATTTCTTATAAGGTTAGAAACATATAGAAAAATATTAATCCCAGAGAAACAATACATATTTTAGTCAATATTATATATCAATTGAAGAGAGTCGAGTCAACAAAAATGAATAATTAGCAATGAGACGCTTGATTTTCAAGATGTTTAAAAACCTCAAAACTTGCACAAAAACTTAACATATAAAAAAGATAATTGGTAAATGTTTACATAACATAAATAATATTACAGGTCTGAGACTTAAGTGCGTGCTCCTTTGTCATATAAAATTCCGTTTTATTCTGCTTACAAACACTTCCTTTAGAATTTTAAGGACATTGTGTCAGTTTTTTGACAAGGGACATTTTCAAGTGTGAATGATCTGGCAGCATTTGAATAAGTTAAAGCGACCACATATAAGGGAATTTCTAATAAATAAAAAATTGAAAAACATTAAACATAGGGAATGCTAAGCCAGTGGTATAGGGAAAAAACAAAAACGAAAAAAAAAAACAAATAGGGAAAAAGAGTATATACCATAGCATAGATAGCATGAACACTTACCGCATTCCGCACGTTAATATCCAAATAGCAGATGGCATATATATTTGCCTTTCACATTGTAGTAATCATGAGCAAATATAAATAAACCATTCTTTCTAGAAACTGATGCTTACAATCTAATCTCCCCTTGCATGATTCTTATTGACGCATTTGATTTGATTTCATCATTACCGACAAAGGAATTTATGAACCACATATCCGATATTGGAAAACATGATTTGATATAAATCTTTACAGAGGTACCTAACATATGCATTCTCTTCTACATCTGCGTAGCGTAATCCAGTATATTCTTATGGGGGCGTTCGTGTGTCTCATGGAAGTTGAAACGTTGTTTTGGAAGCAAAAAGACAGTAAAGCAAACTCAACTAACCGTGTCTCCTACAAATATCATGGAACACAAAAAAGAAGAGCAAAAGATCTTTAACAGTAAATTCAAGAAATGCCAAGATGCACCAATTAGGATACTAAACGCACAATATCATTGGGGTGTAAAACTTCCTCTTGCATTTAAGAAAAAAATCCACAAGTTAAATTACCAAAACATATCCATAAACGAAGAAAAAACAAAATCATCAGAGAAATCACCCACTGGGTATTGAATAACACTCAAAATACTCGGCCAATTAGCTTCAATAAGACACTCATATTAGTATGTAGATTCAGCTAAACATATTCGATAAACTTTTAAAAATTAATGAGCAAGAGAGAAAAATAAAATGGGGAACATGTATGAAATAATAGGGCAGTGACCTTCTTATCCTTGATCTCGCTGGACTGAATCCATGTCTTGATCTGGTCTCTGTACCTCTGAAGCTTCTTGATCTCCTTCTTCAAATCGGCCTCGAACTTCTCCTTCTGATTCGCATTGTCCGTATCATACACCTGAACAATCACGAAAACACTCGAAGATCAAAACAATAAGTCAGTGCCAAACGCAAAATTGAGCGCGAAAATTCGATTGAAAGAATAAAAAGACCTTGTTCCAGATACTATCGAAGACATCGACGCCTTCTTGGACCTTCTTCAGAACTCTATCGATCTCGCCCTGTAGCTTTCGACTCGCTCCCATTGTGAAACTGTTGATGCAAAATGGAGAGGTTTAGCGAAATTGACCATCCAATATCGAATGGTTCGAATTTCTAGGGTTTGGGGTGGTCTGTGTGTTTCTAGGGTTTCAGTGGACTGTGATTTCTAGGGTTTTCGTTGCGTACAAAGATAGAGACGGGGATAGAGAAGGAGATGAAGAATTTGAGATCAGACGATTAACGGTCTCACCTTGGATCTATGGGCTGGGCTTATAATACTTTGCAAACCCTAGTTTGGGCTTCCGTTTCTTCTCTCTCACGAACCCTCTTTTGGGCTTACCTTTCTTTTCACTATTGGGCCTTCTATATAGAGAGAGACAGCTTCATATTTAAGCACGTGGCTTAGGCCCTGTTTGCCATAACTTTTACTTCTGACTTTCTAAGATCTAAAAGTTTTTCTAAAAATTTTGTCAAACACTGTTCAAAACCGTTTTTTCCTTTAGGAAGCCAAAAATAACGTTTGAAAAGTCAATCCAAACAGGATCTTAGACTGCTTAATATTTAAGCGACGCGGCTTAGGTAAATAACTATTTGAAATAAAATGATAAATTGTCAACCGTCTATAAAATTTATTCATTTTCTGAGTGGCCCCCAATTTTTTTCAAGAATTTCAAGAATATTTATCTTACAAATAACTGTTGTAGAATCTTTGTATGACCCTCCAAAGTAATTTTAAATATATATTTTAAAAAGGATAATATTTTTAGAAAACAATTTTCCATTAGTAGAAATTTTTAAAATATGTTTACCTCGTGTCACTTGAAACTGGTATCATAGCTATTTTAGTCATCTTTTATAAGTTTAACTATTTTATTTTTTTATAATGTAGGTTTGTTATTTTTTTAAATCTTAAGCAACATAGTGTTACTTCATCTACAAATAAATATTATGAACACGTGTGCTATTTAAAAATAACCTACTATTATTATTAAAATCATAGTAGTAATGTTTATAATGCATAATAAGAAAATAATCAATTACTTTCTTAAGAACAAAATTACTAATAAAATACAAAAATAGTATTATCATCATCAAATTTTTTTTATCAAAAAAGTGAAAGATACTGAAATTAGTATGACAACATAATGATAAGAATGTCTTGAACAATAACAATATTATATTTATATAAAATTTTGCTTAATTTGTTTATATAACTTTTTTATTTAAATCTTTCATCAAAGGAATAATTATATAAATTTGCCGAAGTAGAATCAAATTATTCAAGAAAACAATATGAAATAATTAGTTTTTGTTATATACGAAAATGAAACAGTTACAAAACACACACAAACAAATTATATTAATTCCTAAACTAATAAAAATATATATAATATAATAAAATTTAATGCAAAACACGAAAAAATTTAATAAAATAGGCACTTTAAAGTTTCAAACCCTTACCTCCTCTCACATTAGTTTTACTTAAAAATAAATAAATAATAGATTAACAAAATGAAAATAAAAGAATTAAATATAGGTAGTTTTAAGTTGCAAACTTATAACATTGCGATATAATTATCTTTAAATTATAATAAAACATATTATTCTCCTCCTCTATTAAATAAAAGAGTTTTAAGAAATATAAAAATGAGCAAACTATAAACAAATAAGTTCGGATATAATTTTTTTTTATGGAATCATTGCTAAAAATTTAACCGCACATTATTAAAATATATAATACTTTTCTATATTTACATTATCTTATTCATTTCAATATTAAAAAAATCATCTAGGAGAGGGATGACGATTTTAGAATAATAATATAAAAATGGTATGTATTATAAGAAAGTACGTGAAATAATGATTTAAGAACTTTAGATAATGATTTATGAACTTTGAAGAACAACTCAAAATTTAACCATATAAGAATATGGTAGAAAATTAGACAGTTTCACGTTATGTATATATATATTTATGTGAAAAGAAAGTTATGAAACCTAAATCATGCCTATTAATTACCTTGTGTTGAAAGTTGATTTAAAAAAAAATAAGTTTACGTAAACTTATTTTTTTTTAAATCAACTTTCACATCTATTAATTTTAGCTTTGGGCTTGCTTTTCCTTTCTCTCCTGACGACGAACTAGCTTCGGGATTGTTTTTCATTTTTCTTGCTAGCCGTTATTTTCTTATGTTTATTTGATTAAAATAAAATTGATCTCTCATAATTTATATTGGAATAATTTGAATGAAAAACATTATTGAGAGTGTTTTTTTTTCTGACTAATATTTTTAATTTTAATCAACAAAATACCTTTTACTAATAAAATAAAATATATTTCAATTCTCAAAGGCTAAAAAATATATGGACGAATTGGTATATCACAATTTTGAAGGCCCTTTTTATCTTTATACTGTTTTCTTTTCTCTTTTATTAGTTTTTATTTACTCTCAATTTTTCCTTACAATTCTATCAATTGGAATAATACTATAATTGATTGTTAAATTTTAGATGAAAATTATGCTATTGTAACTAACATTTTCTTCAAGTTTAATACAATATAAATTTGATAAAATAATATTATTATTTTTTTTTTATTTTAACGATACAAATTCATAAACAAAACAGAGTCAATCAGAAGCAACAAAATCCGACTGGATCAAAGATAGAAGCCAAGTTGGCCAAACATCCCACTGGGAGTCACAAACTTTGTTCTTTAACGCCCACTGAGCCAAACCATGAGCAACGCCATTACAATGACGTGGAGACCAAAGCAAACGGAAATTACTATCGGCAACATTGAGAAGATTAATAAAATAATATTAATGACTAGGTGTGTTTGCTTAAGAGAAATAAGGAAAAATAGGTAAATAAATTCAATAAATACTTGAAAAACAAAAAACAAAGGCCTAACAAGCTCTTAGGCCCCGTTTGGGAAAGCTATTTTTGTTTTTGTTTTTTGGCACTGTTCATGAGAACAAAACATGTTTGGGAGGGTTTTTATTGTTCACATTGTTCTTGTTTTGGAAACAATTTTCATGAACAGTGCAGAAAATAAGGAGAAAATCATGTTTTCTTATTCTCTCTGCTATATGTTCTCAAGAAAAAAAAATATCCAAAATCAAAAAACCCTCATCTCTCCCATTCCTCAAACCACCACCAGCCGCCACACCACGCCATCAAACTGAACCAATAAAGGCTGAATGTTAAAAAAAAAATGCCCAAATTGATCTTCTAGAACCCTAAAACATAAATTGAGAAAATCGGCATCACCTGCAACCACCACGCCGCCACCACCTGTAACCACCACAACCAACATTCACCCCCAATTCAAAACCTTAACCCTAAATCTTTTGATGATTCCCCCCATTCGGTGTCGGATCACCTTCAATTCAGACAAGAAGACGTTGAAGAAGAAGTTCAGCTATTGAGAGTAATGAAGTTATCAGAGGATGAATCACCAACTTTATCAGGTGATGCTCATAGAATTGATGCGAATGGAAGTTTTTTGTCTGGGAGTTTGGAGGAAAGCACGTATCTTAACAAGTCAGAACCTTTAGTTCGCACTATGACATTAGAAGGTTATATTGATGGTGAAAGTCAAATGCCTCATTTGCAGGAACCATATATGTTTGCAGACTGTAGTTCCTTGAGCAACAACAATGGTGATCTTATAACTTTTGAACCAGTTGCAAACGAAGTTATTACTTCATGGCCGAGAGAAAACAAATATATATTTTTGGCCTCAAACATGTTTTTTGTTCTTGTTCTTCTGAGTGAGAAAATAACAACAAGAACAAGAATTGTTCTTGTTTTTTTGTTCCCAAAACAAAAAATAATGGTTCTTAAACAGGCCCTTACTTCCAAATTGAACCTCAAGGGTCCAACATTATTGAAGGCAAATTTATTCATTTTTGAAATTTATTTTTACACATTCATTTTTTGAGTTCAAACCTTGGCCAGTGGGGGAGCATGGCCTCCAATTTTATGTCTATATTGTAATTATAAAGAAGAAATTTAAACCACTAAATTATTTATTTATTTAAATCATGATAAGTGAGTTATATAAATTTTTGTTTTGACTTGTTTATATAACTTTTTTATTTAAAACTTTTATCGAAAGAATAATAATATAACTGTGTCGAAGTAGAATCAAATTATTGAAGAAAAATTATATAAGAAATAATTAATTTTTGTAGTATAAGGAAATGAAATAGTTACCAAAGAAAATTCCATTACGAGAAAAGAAAAGAAATATAAATATATATAGAAATAACTTATAATGAAATTTAAAATAAGTAACTTATCCTATCAATTTGTTGCAAATCATAAAGACATCAAATAAAAATAAAAAAGTGTAAAATAACAACAACTACTATTTAAAATTAATTTAGAGTTACATCATAAGATTCAGCTGGACCCAAATATTTTCAAAATGTATTAACGAAAATGATAAATGTAAATGCAAAAAAATGCACAACACAATAATAAATCATTTATTTAGATTTTGCTTCCTTTATATACATTCCATTTTTGGGCTTCGAGCCCATTAGGGCAATATTATGTTGCTTACGTCATTCATTTTATATCTCTTACATCATTATCTTTATTTTCAAGTAATTATAGCTTGATGGGCCTCTGTGGGCCTGGAGATTTCCACACTTACACAGGCCCTCTTCTTAGTTGTGGGCTTTCGGGCATTCAAGCCCATTACCAAGAAGGTAAAATGTGGGAGGGAATATATATACATCACCACTGTCGAGGTGACGTGGTAAGTTCATTAAATAGGATAAATGTGTCATCATTAACATTTCAAATTCGTGACTTAGGTGGCCTTGATTCGCACTATGGGGGTTGAGGAGACAGGCCGATGCTTCGTTTCTTATGCGTATGACTCTTCGTATCCTTCGGTGACCTCTACAAATACCTCAGGGTCCATTTGCGAAACACTTCTTGCATTTCAAAGCTCTTGGCTCTCAAAAACTCTTTGCAGCTTGGTTTATCCTCTTGTTATTACCAGAATTTGCACCTCTTTCCCGGAAAAATCACGAAATCTCACCGGAATCCACCTCAGAGTAAGTTATTTATTCTAGCTCTCCTACCTTTCTGTCAATATGTCTGATAGTGATGATACTCGGTCGGGTAATGACCGTCTCCTTTCTTCTATCGATCCCGACGCCTCCCTTAGTTCCCCATTAGTAGACGTGGTTAGGAGGGTCAGATCTAGTCCTCCTGAAGTCACCCAAACACACTGTCGTGGGTGGGGATCTGGCTGGAGGAACATCAAGTGATCAATTCAATGTGGATCCCCTTCCCCATACACATAGGGTAGATACTGTGTTAAAGAAATTAAGGGATACCCGATGGGGTGATAATTAATAATTATCCCACGAAGTGTGATTTCAGGATAGGGGAGGGGGTTAGGGATGACCATATCTTGTTGTCGGTTTTCCATCTGTAGGTTTCGTTTCCCGATCCACCATTTTTTTCTCTATGTCCTGTCCACCTTAGGTCTGGCTCCACTTCAAGTGGGGCCTAATTTTTTCAGGATCGTGGTTATGGTCCTGATGATCAATCAGGAGATGGGCCTCGATCTGGGTCTTGCTGAGCTCCTATTCTCTTATAAGATATAGGACCAGAAGGACTGCAGGGGTCGGTACAATCTTTTTCCTCTAAGTGGGAGAAAGATATGCGATGGTAATGAGAAGTCCAATAAGGGGTGGAAAGAAATGATGATCTCGATGAGTGGGAATTAGAGGTTTCCCGACTCAGCTAGATTCGTAGTCCCTAGGGTGTTTAATAAACATTTATTCCCTTTCTTCAAACCTTATCACAGAGGGTCATGTTATTGTGAACAATGCAATGATAAGTTGGGTCATCATGTGCTAGAGTTTCTGGGAGCACCCGACCGATTTAAAACTCCAAACTATATCTCATCCCGATTTGATATCCTTAAGTCTAAAATCTGGGGCCAACCCCTGAAGACGTGTGGCAATTACCTGACTGGTGCTAATTTGCAAGAACTGACATCAGAATGAGAAACTACCATGTTGAGGATCCCATCACCCGTTCTTACGAAGAAGGTCAAGCGAGTACTGGACTCTTAAACCAACCCTTCGGTACCACGAGATACCCAAGCTAATCAGTCGTCCCAGGGTACTCCAACTCCTCCCCGCGAGGTTGTTCCTCCACCACCATCAGGAAATCCTCCAGCAATTCCTCTTCCTCCTTCCGGGGAGGGTACTGCCGAATCGTCTTTTGTCCCTTCTTCGGGGGGATTCTTGTTCCTAGATCCCGATCAGTTGAGGGAAGGGCCACTCTGATGGGCGCACAACATCCCCGGTTAGAGGAAGATGTCCCTAACCGATCGGTTCAGCCTCGTCTAACCACGACGTCATCGCCAAGCATAGTGGTGGAGTCCGGAGCTGTATCTAAAAAGAAGCAACCCGTCCCATGGGGACCAAAGATAAAACTTTCGGGCGGTGGCTTCTTGGTTGCGGGGAACGAGACCATTGATAATGATGTTGCTCTTCGGGAGATGGGTCTCCAGATCTGGACCCCGACAGACCGAAAAAAGCTAACACAGATAGATCAGGCATAGTTAGCCTTAACCGGTTCAGAGATTGCCATGAATGTACGTTTTTTACCTTGTTGTTTTTCCAGTCACCCTTTGTATTCCTGCATTTTATTCATTGATTTGGCTAACACTTGTGTTTTTTCCTCTTTTACTTCTGGAAGATGCTTTACCTAACCCAAGCTTATAATGCAAAGCTAGAGGAGGACAACAGGTTGCTCAATAAATCTTCAGAGCTCCTGAGGTTGAAGGAAGACACAAGAAAAAATGTGGCTTCCTTGCTATCGGTAGCTAATGATAAGCTGGAGGTCCAAACCACACGTGCAATCACTGCGGAGCAAAAGCTTCAAGCGGCCTAAAAGAAGATCAAGAATATGGAGGCAGTTCTTTGAGCCCTGGTTGTTGAAGTCAAAAGCTTGAAGGCAGAGAATAAGGGCCTCCAAAGAGAAGCTTCTGGAGGAGAAGGATGAAACTGAAAACCTTATGACAGCGGAAATGTGTCATAGGGGTGGCAATCAGATGTACAAACGTCTTTGCGACACGACCCAGTACCGGATTGGGTTCGGTTGGAGGACTTGCTTTCTGGACATCCAGAAACCTGTTGAGGAGAGGGACTTTGCCTCAGTGGAGGAGTTGGATGAGTCTTTGGGCATTTCTCTGCCGTATAACGATCCGGTTGGAGGTCCGGATGATGTTCTTTTTTGTGAGTTCTTGACCAAACCTCTTTCGGGGCCCACTCCTAATTTTTATCCCTCAGCGCAACCTGTTCCTGTCCAAGTTTTAAACCCGGCAACTGCTCCAGTGAACTCAAATGCGGCGGGCACTGAGACTAGCACCTAGATAGCGAACTCTTTCGAGCCTCAATCTAGGCTTCAGGGTCGTAAGACATATGATTTTTCTTTTTGTAAAACATTTTGTAAGCCTTGGCCATCGGGGCCCATATTTTGAATGAAAATCATGGTTCCTGTCCAGTTGACTTCTGCAATACTTAAATTATTTTTGCCATAAAGTGTTGTCTTTTGGGCACTTGAGGCCATGCGAGATACATGACAACCTTTGGTTTAGCTTTTTGTAAATTTTGAAATCTTCTGGATCAGGGTTATGTCTTGCGGGCACTTGAGGCTATGCGAGAGACATGACAACACTTGGTTTATTTTTCACAAAAATTTGATCTCTTCTGGATCAGTGTTGTGTCTTTCGGGCACTTGAGACCATGCGAAGGACATGACAACACTTGGTTTATCTTTTTGCAATTTTTTTTATCTCTTCTGAATCAGTGTTGTGTCTTTCGGGCACTTGAGGCCATGCGAGAGACATGACAACACTTGGTTTATCTTTTTGCAAATTTTTTGTTATCTTCTGGATCAGTGTTGTGTCTTTCGGGCTCTTGAGGCCATACAAAAGACATGGCAACACTTGGTTATTTTTTGTAATTTTTTTTTATCTCTTCTGGATCAGTGTTATGTATTTCAGGATCTTGAGGCCATGCAAGAGACATGACAACGCTTGGTTTATTTTTCACAAAATTTTGATCTCTTCTGGATCAGTGTTGTGTCTTTCGGGCTCTTGAGACCATACGAGATACAAGACAACACTTGATTTATCTTTTTGCATCAGTAGTCATTTGTAAGCTGTTTTTTCCAAGAAAAATAATTTTACTGATGCCTATTTTTAATTGATCCGGCGCTAGGGCCTTTTTACAAAAGTAAATAAAGTAAGAGTAAACTTAGCCTGTTACGGGTAATACCTTTTCAGGCAAGAGGCATTCTGGGAGTTCGGTTTCATTCTACCATTTTTGTTCCTTCGGACGCGGTATGCTACGCGCTCGATGACTTCAGTAATGGTGTATGGGCCCTCCCAAGGCTCCCTGAGCATACCCATGAGTCCAATTTTTTACCTAAGGACCATGTCTCCAACCTAAAACTCTATTCTTTTGACTTTTTGATTGAAATGGTTCTGAACACGCTGTTGGTAGACGGCCAGCCTGATCCTGGATGCCTCCCTTTTTTCATCTAGTAGATCAAGGTCATGAGCCAGGTGCTCGTTATTTGGGCTTTCAACCCAGGACTGGCTTTGGAGGGTTGGAACCCTGACATCTGTGGGGATCACAGCCTCAACGCCATATGCCATGGCAAAGGGGGTCTCCCCAGTGGGTTGCTTGGGGGTCATTTTGTATGACCAGAGCACTTTAGGTAGCTTCTCGAGCTAGGCCCCTTTGGCTTCCTTAAGTTTTTTGGCCAGGGTGTCGAATATGGTTCGATTTGTCCTTTCAACCTGTCCATTCCCTTGTGGGTACCCGACGAATGATGTATTATGATTGATACCATACTCGACAAAGAATGCTATCACCTCATTATTGTCTAAATTTGTCCCGTTATCCATCATAATTGTCTTTGGTAGCCCGAATATGCATATTAAGTGGGTCAAAATAAACTTGATGATGTGGCTACTCTTGATGGCTGGGTAAGCTTCAACTTCCACTCATTTAGTGAAGTAATCAGTGGCTAGGAGAACATAGGAATTCGATCGAATTGCCTTTAGGAGAGGTCCTACGATATCCATTCCCCATCGGGCGAATGGATGTGGGACTATGGTTGGGTGTAGGAACTCGGGTGGTCGATGGATAGCGTCCCCGTGCATCTGGCATGGCTTGCATCTCTGGATGTAATCCACTGTATCCCGTAAATGATAGGGCCAAAAGTATCATTGGGAAAGTATTTTTATCGGCAAGGGATCTTCCCCCGAAGTGGTTCCCGCAAGATCCATAGTGGACCTCCTGCATCACTGCTCTTGATTCTGAAGGTGTAATACACTTTAAATAAGGACCCGAGAAGGAATTTCAATAAAGTTGTCCGTTTATAACTGAATATCGGGCTGAATTCCTCCTGATCTTGTGAGCTTCAGCTTTGTTATCCGGGAGTGTCTCATTCATCAGGTAATTCATCAGGGGATCCATCCAGCAGGGCTCCCATGGAATAAACATCATTTGTTCTGGTTTTTGAATACTTGGTCTGGTTATGAAATCCACCAACATGACCCGGGTCAGGTCCTCTCCCGCTGAGGACGCCTGATCGGCTAGGTGGTTAGCTACAGAGTTTTTCGTTTCTCGGGATCTGAGTAAAGGTTTTTTTTTAAAGCTCTTTCTTTCCTTCAACACAAGTGCCCGGTAAGACTCCATTTTGGGGTCTTTTACCTCGTATTCTCCTTTAATTTGCTGAATGACTAACTGAGAGTCGTTGTGTACTACTAGGGCCTAAATCTGGAGGCTTCGGGCTAATCTTAAGCCAGATATGATGGCTTCATATTCAGCCTCATTGTTAGTGGCTGGGAACTGTAGTTGCACTAACATGTAGAGGTGTGTCCCATCGGGTGTCTGGATCTCCAATCCGATTCCCGATCCGGTAGAACTGGCTGATCCGTCTACGAAAAGCTTCCAAGTGTCTGGTTAAGTCTTCTAGTCAGGTTCTTCAGTTTTATCTTCAAGTAAGAAATCTGCCACCGCCTGTCCCTCGATGGAAACCCGGGGAATGTAAGTTATGTCATATATGCCCAACTCGATGGCCCATTTGGAAATTATGCCCGAAAGGTCAAGTTTTGACATAATAACTCGGATAGGCGTGGAGGTCGGGACAATAAATGGATGAGCCTTAAAGTAATGCCTCAGTCATCTTTTGGCATTTACCAGTGATAAAACCAACTTTTCTTGCCTGCTGTATCGGGTTTCCGCTTCAACCAAGGATTTACTAGTGTAGAAAACTGATATTTGCAGGTTCCCATCCTCTCTGATGAGGGCTGCACTGGTTGAGATAGAGGATATTACTAAATACAGATGTAAGACTTCATCAGGACATGGTGTGGATAAGATCAGGGGTCTGGTCATATACTCCTTTAACTTTGTTAGGGCTTCAGACTGCTCAGGACCCTAGACTTCTCATTTTTTGCCTTGATCGCCTGAAAAAATGGTCTGCATCGATTGGTGAGCCTTGAAATGAACCTGCTAAGGACAACCACTCTTCCAGTTAGGATTTGAATGTCTTTATGTGTCCGGGGCTCCTTTATTTCCATCAGGGCCTTGACTTGTGTCGGGCTGGCTTGGATCTCGGTCCGGTCCACGATATGTCCCAGGAATTGTTCGGATGACACGCCAAATGAACATTTATCCAGGTTGAGCTTCATGCCATGCCTCCTAAGGGTGCTAAACACTTGGTGTAGATGTGCAAGATGATATTTCTTTCTTCTGCTCTTGACCACAGTGTCATCATTGTAAACTTCAATCACTGTACTCATCATTCCCTTAAAGATCTTGTTAACCAATCTCTGGAAAGTGGCACCTGCATTTTTCAGACTGAAGGGCATAACCTTAAAGTAATAAGTACCTGTTTCAGGAATGAAAGATGTTTTTTCCTCGTTCGTCGGGTTTATTCTTATTTGATTATATCCCGAATAAGCGTCCAGGAAAGTTAGACGTTCGTAGCCAGCGGTAGCGTCCACCATCTGGTCAATCTTTAGCAGTGGAAAGCTGTCATTCGGGCACGCCTTGTTCAGGTCAGTAAAATCAACACGAACCCTCCACTTACCATTATTTTTTTGGATGACTACTATGTTGGCGAGCTATTCGGGATACTTGACTTCCCTGACAAAACCAACCTGGAGCAATCTGGACACTTCATCCGCTATGATCTGGTTCTGATGCGCTCCCATGCGCATTTGTTTTTGCCTGATTAGTATGATGTTTGGGTCGACATGTAATGAGTGCTGGGCAACAATAAGATCAATACCTGGCATGTCTGTATGTTCCCATGCGAAGACATCGGAGTTGTCTTGCAATAATTGTGTCAGTTCTTTCAATTCACAGTCGTTGAGATTTGTACCTGTAAAATTAACTTTCCTGGGCTATCGGGTATTATAGAGATTGGTTGTAACGGCTCGACCACGATCGGGGTACCCGGATCCCTCTCATTTGATTGTTATTTGGGCCCTGGACTTTGATCATTGGAATGGGACACCTCTGAGCCTTTTCCCTTCTTGATCTCCTTCAGAGTGACCACATAACATTCATTAGCAGCCACCTAGTCCCCCTTAATATCAATGATGTCCAAACCGTTCGGGCTTATGCATCTTATCATTTGGTGAAGGGTTGAAGGCACGCCCTGCATTTGGTGAATCCATCCCCTTCCCATGAGTAAATTGTACGAAGGCTTCACATCCACTATAACAAATGTTTCTGTTAGGGTCCTTTGTGCAGTAGATACTGGCAATTGAACTTCCCCGATCGATTCGATTTGCTTTCCATCGAATCCTGCAATAGGACACCGGGAGGCCATAATCTCGTTCGGGTTGATTTCAAGCTTTTCAAAAGCCCACTTGGTAATGACGTTTGCACTGTTCCTAGGGTCGATCATGACTCTTTTAACAAGGCAGTTGGCCACCATTAATGTGACAACTAGAAGGTCATCATGAGGGGTCTAGATATTCTGAAAGTCTGATACACAGAAAATATTTTGTGTTTCTCCTGTCCTGTGGTGGATTTCACTGACTTCATTGACTTTTCTCATTTTTCGGGCTCTTCGCAGCTGGTTCCGGCTGGATCCTTCCGTCTCTTCAGAGGCGGAACCACCAAAAATCATGTTGATGATCCTGACCGGCTGTGCGACTGCGGGGTTCCGAGGGGCGTTGGGAGCTTGTTGATCGGCCCTCAGTCTGTCCCATTGGATATAGTCCCGGAGCTCATCGCAAAACACAAATGCCTCCACCTGTCGTCTGAGATTATGACACTCATTTGTGATGTGCCTAAAATCGCCCTGGAAAGCGCAATGTTTTGACTTGTCCCTTTGATCCAACGACTGCTTGATGGTTGGGGGTTGTTGGAAGATCCCTTTGGCCCTATTTTCTTGGTAGAGCTTGGCAAGGCTGACCCTCAAGGGGGTCACTATCTCTTCAGATCTGAGACGTTTGAAAGGGTTTGGGGTTGGAGGTCCTGAAGGAACTGAAGGTCCCGATGATGTTGGACGCTTTCAATCGGTTGCCTGATCCTTTGATCGAGCTTCAACGCTGACCAAGGCCACCATCTTCTGCCTAATGGTCTCCTCCTCTTCAATCCTCAAGTACCTTTGGGCTCTGGAGTTTAACTCCCCAATACCCGATAGGGGGCGTTTCACCAGAGACTGATGGAACTTAGTCCCTAGAATAAGGGCCATCCGGAAGGCCTCAACAACAGAGTGCCGGTCACAGTTATCAATAGAAGAAGACTTAATGTTGAATCGAGATATGAAACTTTTCAGGGATTCTCCTTTCTCTTAGATCATAGTGAAGAGGCAGGATATGGTCTTATTTTGTCTCTTGTTCCCGTAGTACTGGACAACGAAGAGCCTGGTCAACTATTGTCAGCTGCCGATGGATCGGTGGTTGCTTCCTGAACCATAGTAGGGCTGCATCAACAAGACTTATGGAGAATACCTTGTAAAACAATGACTCGTTCTCAGGGTACATGGTCATCTTCTGATGAATCTGATAATTATGTTCCTCGGGTTCCTTGGTGCCATCGTAGGGGGTAAACCGAGACATAACAAACTTATTCGGAAAAGGTTCCCGGGGGTGAAGGGCGATTGTATCAACTCAGTTGACGCCTGGATGGCCAGATCATCGGTAGACTGGGTTCTCAAGTCCCCGAGGACTTTCCTTTAGAACTCGGCCATCATTGCTTGGAGCTTTTGGGGGGTCATGGCTTCGTCGGTGACAAGAGCCTTTCCTAAGCACTGGGAGGACTCGGCGTGCTCTTCCAGCCTGTTGCCATCTTCTTGGTTCTGAGAGTGGTTGATCGCCACTGCCGGAGGAGCAGACGGTTGTAGAGCCATCCTCGTCATGAGCTCCGTATTCCGCTTCTCAAGAGCTTAGCTACGTTCCTCAGCAGCTATCAGGCGTTACAGGAATTGCTCAATGGTTTGAGGACCTCCTACATGGCTGTCCCCGGTGGTCAGAACGTCCACTTGCGAACGGGTGACCGACATGGTTGTTTGGGAAGTAGTGGGTCAGTGTGAATGAAGATTTAGAAGATGGTGAATAATATAAACAAGCTCTCAGATCTGGAAGGCCAAGACACCACCACAGATCTCCAGATTGAATAAAATAAACTCAGCTTAACGAGATGGAAAGAAGGAGATGATTTACAAATCCGGAAGAACAAATCTGAAAAATCAAGAATTCCAAGAATTTCCCACAGACGGCGCCAATGTATAAATGCAAAAAAATGCACAATATAAGAATGAATCCTTTATTTAGATTTTGTTTCCTTTATATACATTCCCTTTTTGGGCTTCGAGCCCATTAGGGTAATATTATTTTACTTACATCATTCATTTTATCTCTCTTACATCACTATATTTATTTTCAAGTAATTCTAACTTGAAATGGGCCTAAGACTTTGGGCGACATTGTTCGGCTATTAGTCTGATGGGGCCGACGCATGGGCCTATATGCGCCTGAGATTTCCACAGTTACAATAAATTATTTTGATATAATTAATTGCTCTCGTTCCCCCTTCCTTCTTACTCTTCGGGGTGGTATAGTTGCGATCGTATTTCGGGTAAGGCAAATGATAGTTGTAGTTGATCAGTGATTACTGTTCTTATATTTCTTCCCATATATATTTTTTTATTGTTTGATTATTGGGGGCTATTTCAAATATTGGGGTAAATTGGAAGTTATGATTATATATGAATTGGGTTTTATATAAAACGTTTAAATTGATTCTGTTGATTTCAATTTTTTTGCTGTATGTTTCAGTTTACCACGATTGCATGAGTTGTTTGGGTCTTTGGTTTGGATTATGTTGTTCCTCATTGATTAGTGGGTTATGATTTATGAAAAGTAATTATTTCAGGGGTATAGTGCACTGATTATGGTGAAAATGGTGGATGAGAAACTGTACCTATCTATTCCAAGGCAATGGTAAATATATATAAACTATATTGATATAGGGGCATAAAACACTCAGTCATACTTGCTAAATCATTGAAGATATGATTTTTGACATTACAACAAATTTTAGCATAGATTGTGAAGTTTTCAGTTGAACAAGCAGCATAATTGCATAAGGTGTTGTTTCATCCTTCAGTTATTGGTATTTTTCAGTGATCACTGATGCTAGATTCCAAATACCATTGATTTGTCACCCTCACTTCACTAGCTCAATCACAAAACAAGTGTCCTTTTTTTTTTTTTTTAAGAAAAAAGAAGATCCAAAACTACTCTTCCAAATTTAAAGCTTTACATTGGTAGTTTCGTAATATGGGAGTGTGAACTTTTATGGCACTTATTTTAGGACAACTATGTGCGAACGAGGATTCCATGATGATTTTGTCATCAGATTTTTTTTATGGCACTTGTGGATGGATGTGTTTCGTTTAATGCGGCATACTTGCTAGCTATGTTTTCCTTAGTTGATTTTTCCTTATTTTAGTTATGTACAAGAATCGTATGTTGCTTGGCTGCCTGAATATTTCATGTTTAAAAGTAGTGCTTGTTTTCTTATGTTGTCTGGTTGCTAGAAAATTTACTATCGAAACTAAATATCCGTTTTAGCAAGTGTTACTGTGATCCGCTACATAAATGCTAATAACATCAAGTCAATATCCACATATCAATTTTCGTCTTGTAATCCTTAAAAGTTAAGTAAAATGACATTTTACTGGATCAATTATATTACAAAGATTGAAATGCATGACTAGATCTGCTTCAACTTATTAGCATACTGGCCTGGATGAGATAGAAGCAGGTTCATGTAGAATCAAAATTGAAGTAGCAGTTATGTATGAACTAGTCTCCTTCTACTTAATCATTGTTGACACTCTCAGCTCCAGCTGGAACCATTCAAATCGAATGGCTTGCAACTTAAGGTGGCATCAACTTCATCATGGGCATTTAGATCGAAACTTGTTTCAAAGTAACGCAGTTTATATCCTTGCGGTAGCTTCTCATTCTCTAGATTAACCGATTTTCTTAAGCCTGTGGTTTGGTCATGGAAGTTCAAATCGAAATGCTTTTCTCTAAATCTTCCTTCTGAATAGCTCCTGCTATTCCCTTGTCCTCCATTAGTTCCTGTGCTCATTGACAACATGTTGGGGTTTACATTAGCAGGAAATAGTCTTTTGGTATCCTCGGCCATTGTAGAAAGATACTTTTTGTGCTCTTTTACATCCTCGCACCGCCGGAGTTCAGTTTCCTGTAGCCCGCAATCATTGCCTTTCGCCTTTGGCTCTAAGGTTGCGCTACAATTGAAAGCTCTCAAACCATTCACACTATTGTGTCTCTCTTGGTCCCTTTGAGAACCTTCACAGGAGGTCAAGCTGCTGTCGATTGAACAGTCAGTAGGCTGGTTTGTTTGTGTTTGCTGTGGGCTGAAACCTGGAAGTTCTTTCTGCCCTGAAAATGCGGGACTTAGGCTGTGGGGGGACACTTGGGGAACCAGTTCAGATAAATGAACCTTGGCAGTCTCCAGTCCTACCAAACCCAAGTTTTGTCTTCCCAGGGTCTCCTCAGCTTTCTCCAACACCGCCTGCAGGTACTTTCCTTGAGCCTCTATACGAAGCTGCAAGTGCCGCTGTACCTGTTTCAGTTCAGAATGAATATTTATTTGTTCAAGGAGGAACTGAGAAAATTCTTTGCTGAGTGTTGGGAGGAAAGAAGATGAGAACGAGAGAACAACATGTCTTGTAAGGGTTAGATTTACAGCATTTCATTATTGAAACCCTATAAAATTTCAAACAAGATCAGAAGAAATGGGCAAGTTCCATCTCTGAAGGTACTGAATTGGTCATCAATTTCTAGAGAGGTCATGAAATATTTGATTTTTGATTAATAAAGTTGCATGTGACTTTTCTGACTCTAAAAAAAGTGGTGAAATTATACGAAAATCATAGTTATTGGGTGTTCTTTGGGATGAACATTGTTTTAATATATACTTTTCGCTTCTTTGCATCGAGTGCAAGTTGCTATGGAACTTAAGCTGGAGGCCATGAATGTATTTATGCTTTTCCATGATCAAAAGTGGTGTAGTTAAATATCCAGGTGAACCAAGAACTTATTAGTTGTTGTTGTTGTTTTATTATTTTTAAAATTTTTTTTTTGTTTTCCATTTGTTTAAAGAAACACAACTTCATTTAGCCTGTGAAAAACATTTTGCATGCATAGATGATTGCTGATATTTTTGTTAATAATGTGAAGACCAAATACTTTTATACATGAAAGATGTCTCAGTTTTTATACCTCAAGCTGCTCATGTAGCCTTCTCTGCACTTCAATTTGCACTTGTATCGCTTCATTTATATATAAGCTTCTGAACATCAGGCGTAATAGTTAGAGTAGAAATTCAATTGGAAAGTAATCTATTAAATGTAAGTAAATGGATAAATCAACATAAAAACCATGAAAATATTTTTGTCTACTTACTTATCTGGCTGAGGTCCAATGCTTGGGTTACTCGTATGGATTCCATTTGCCTCGGATATCCTGTCTCCAGTTGCTGCAACCGTTCATAAACTTGATAAGTATTTTGATAGTCTATTGCTAATAATTGATGTAGGGTATGAGAATTTTAGTTCTGGTGATTCTTGAATTTACCAAATTTGTTGGTCCCGCTAGCTTGTCCATGGAGATTCTTACTGAGCCTGTATTTCTGCCAGCAAAAAAGGATGGGTTACTATGAGACTTATGATATGACAACTATCCACACACTTCGACACAAAAAATGTCTCTGTAGTGTATTGTTGAATGTTTTCTCTTAAAAAGGATGGTGTTTTGTGCCTCTAGTATGGTTCCTACAAGTCACACCATGCACATCATGGGTGTCTTGATTGAAAAATGTAGAAGAACACACTTTCTTGTGCAACTGATTTTTTTTTTTCAGACAAAGGTGGACTGATTGTTGCCTTGAATTGGTAATTTGGTATTGTAATTTGATAACTACTGAAACTGAAATCATAATTGAAGAGACCTTGATTCTGAAAGAAAATTAGCATGGGGTGGCTGAGATATTTACCTGGAGATGGCTCTTTAAGTGATATAAAGTGAGTCCTGGAATACCCATAAATTTTAAAACAGTTTTTGGAGTAGCCTCTGCAGCAGAAGAAGATATATTTTAATCAGTCGAACACTAGAAAAATCTATGTTGGTGGCTTTTGACCTTAGAAATGTTGCATAAACTTACTGTCTGCTCCTCCGAGCTGATTGACTGCTTCTATAAACCTCTCATGGAGGTCCGGTGTCCATTTCAGTCTAGGCTTGGCATCAGTTGAAAGGACAAGCCCCGAATCGTCTGTGCCATTCCCACCTTGCAGGAACAAATTCCTTTGTGGGGTGATTGGCATTCTTGAGAAATGATGGATGTGCTGTCCTTGATGATTGTGATGATAATACATCTATCTTCAGAATGAAATATTATGATGAGCTTCACATTAGCAGCACAAATTGTCTACGATCCAATTTGTGAAAAGTTGTATTTTTACCTGATGAGGTCCAACTTCTGTTGAGCTAATGGCCCTACCCTTGCTGCGTCGAATTTGATTCTTCTATATTCTTCACTGTAAAATCTCGAGTCTTGTTACTTCCTGCAAGAAGCCTAACTACTAAGGCTAATATATCCCTCTTGTATTTTCTGACCAATTCTGACATACAGAATGTGTTCCCAGGGATGTCTTTATAGAGCAAATGGAGGAGGGGTGTCCAAGCAAGGGATAGAATCTTGGACAGAACCAACACAGTGCCCAAGGCACTCCAATCTTCACAGCAACTCAAAAAGGGATCTCACTCATCAATTTTGAGCATCTGTGGGCCCTGTGCTGCACCTCTACTTTCTGCTTTGAGACAACACTTGCCATTTTAATTCAGCACTACCTTACAATAGGTACCGGAATAGATCCATCATTTTCTCTGCAAATTCATATTCATCGTCTAGCAAGGTATTTTCTGAATTGGAATGGGTAAAACCGCTATCTCTTGTGTCTTTTAAATCTTCAATGCCACCTTGCATTTGTAGAGAATGATTCTTAGAACTTCTGTAGCTTTATTGCTTAATGGACATTAGTTATTTTTATTTTTCTAGTATGGATATTAAATTAATGATACTGAAAATGGGAATTAGTTCCAGGTTATCTGTGTTAAAGGATGCAGGTGGAGAAAGAGGAAAAATATAAGTGGTTAAATTTGGAGAATGTAGAAGAAGATTCTGTTGACTTGAGCATACAGAAACTTGGAATTTAAAAGGTGAAAAAAGTTGAAAGATGCTCTCCCTTGGGATTGTTTGAAGGACGAGAATGGAATATGGAACACATTCTAGTTTGTCTCCTTTATTAAGTTTGGTATTTATTCATCCCACAATTCAAAATAAAAGCAAGCACGAGGGGCCCAAAATTTTCACTCTTTCAATTGGAATAAGAGAGTAGCCCCATCATCGATGAATCCGAAGCTGCTGCGACCTTTTGAAATCTATGAAAGAAAAGGATTGTACTTGCTTTGATACTTGCATTTACATGACAAATTATGGCCTGAGAGGACCACTTTCTGTCCTTGTCTTGAGCCTTGGTTGGCTTTGCAGCTTTTCTGGTATAAATATACAGCTTCTCCTTGCTGTATGTCATTACATTTCGTACTTGGATTAAAGCTACTTCGGTATGCAAAAAAACTTATGCCCAGTCTCCGGATCTTGAAAGTAGTATACAGGAACTCCAGAAGATTGGAAAGATGATGTATGATATACATCACTTCATGACAATTAGAAAAATAAATTGCGGCATAATTTTCACTACAATTTAGCATGAACGTGACATTCTAGTACATTAAAATTTTAAATGCATTCTCTGCTATATGCTTTTTTAAACAACTCCTATTTGCTTTCATCACCTTGTGTGCATGTACACGTTCTGCGCATAGCTTACATTCATGCTACTCTTGGGGCCTCACATGAAGTACGAATTGGTGTCAGCCTCGTGATTTTTTTTTGTTGTCAGATTTCATTCTAATGTTACGTATATGTGAAGTTAATGGATGCTTGAGTTGTTTATCAGATAGTGATTATTAATTAGCAATAGGATTAAACCTTGTTATTTATGTACTGTGCTTACATTATACGTCAAATGAGATCAATTTGATCAATAGCTAATGCAGAATAAATTCGTACGTAAATTAATGAAGACCATATCTGCCAACTCACCATTCATCCAACGTGATCGGGAAACAGAACCTGTTAATATATCATAATAATACTGATTTGTAGATGCCCATTAGAGGGTGCTTGCTAGTGTCTAAAACAACTAATATAAGGTTACCTAGAAATTTAAGACCTTTATACGTAAGGCAAGTGTAATACTTCTCCAATGAAAAATTACACAGTAATGCAAGATGAACTTTTAGGAAGATCAATTGTTCTAATATGCCAGGATATTTTTATGCAGTTTGGGAGAATCTATAGAGCCTTTAGATAAAGCTCTAAAGCAAAATTCTTTAATAGTTTGCTGGCATGTGGATAGGAATAAATTGCATGAGGGGTATGCTTTTTTTGTGCCCTACAAGATACAACATTAAATGGCTTATGGTATGTTAGACCTATTATATTCCCATTGTGAATCACACTATCAAGGATCCAAAACTAGATGGTATTTACACAATGAATTCATTATATACCTCCTTGTGACTCTGAGTTTTTGAATGACCTTGTAGCATGCAAGTTTATTCAAAAATTGCTGCAAATAATTTGTAGCTCGTTTTAGTAAATCACGAAGGCCTTAAAAATTTTAATGTCCGTCTTGTCTCAAGTGGTGAGAGGTTAATCATTGTGAGCTGTCTGAACCCTGCCTTGTTATGTGTGGAAGTGTAAGCTTAATCTTTTGGGTTCCTTATTTAGGAATTATACTATATCATGGGAAGGTGTACAAGATCTGTAGCCTCGGTAGATTACAACGCAACGATAATTGGGTATCCATGTTGTCCGATGATGATTCATTTTATGATAATTGTTTGTACTATATCAATCTTGTCATTTACCTTTTTTCTTGAAAAACCAATACATGAAAGTTTTTGATTGGTAAGTTGATAAACCATCTGATGTTTTAGTGTTGTTATACAGCACCATAGATAGAATAATTCTGTTGCTGGCCTCCAAAGACGAGATAGTGATCTTTCCATCAATGGTACAAGTAAAGTACTTGCCTTTCCCTGATGTTGCCATAAATCCCTAACATTTATTCTTTCCGTGTTCGCTGCGTGTGGGCACAGGCATATAGCAGGAAATCGGTGCTTTAGCTTTCAACATTGTTATCCAGCTGCTGTCAGTTTTGAGTATAATCTTATCCACTTTAGGATAGAGATATCGCTGTACTTATTATTTCCTTTCGAGGCTCTTATGTAAATATGATCTTGCTTTTCAGGATGAGACGAAGCTCGTACAAAAGTAATCCATTTCATTTGAGAATCAGTTTTATGGATTAGCGACCGGGGCTGGTATTGGCTGAAACAAAAGAAAGAAATGACCACGGAATGCAATTCCGTGTAGAGAAAAGGATGGGGGAGAAAAAGTTGGAAAGATGCTGTGGAATGGAATGGAGAATCTTTAACTCAAACTAAAGCCAATGAATTGTATGCTCAGGGCAAGCATTTTTGTTATTCTTTCCAATCGAAGCCACACAAAATTGGTTCCCAGTTCCCACCCATCTTTTAGACTTCAGCTCCATATGATTAGATGCTTTTGAATTTTCAGTATTCATGATTATAATTCTGTCCAATATTACAATGTCACTTTGTCAAAGGATTTACCTGTTTTTTTTTTAGGAATAGATTAGGACATGTAATGAGATTTTGTATTCTGTAGTCTAACTGATTTTGTATTCATGATTATAACTCGAGTTAGGCCTGATCTTGCATTGGACAAGACATATGAACCATGGTTTGCCCTCGCGGGATTGGTTGCTGTAGTGGTTGCAGTATCGGTGTAATGGACTCAGACAGTATTGGTCTTTTGGATTGACTTTTCAAACGCTGTTTTTGGTTTTCTGGAAGGAAAAACTGTTTTGAACGGTGTTTGACAAAAAATTTAGAAGAGTATCTGAATATTGAAAGAACGTTCTAAAACAGCTGTGGTGCCAGTTTTTGCAGAAAGGTGAAGAAAAAGCAATGTCAAACAGGGCCTTAGTATCGGTGCTATGTAATGGTATTGACATGTTCCAAAAGAGTTATTGTAAAAGACAAAAAATGCACAACACAATATCTATATCCCTCTCATTAAATTTTGACTTTCCTTATATACATTTTCTCTTTAGGCTTTAGGCTCATTACGGCAATACCACCTTGATTACATCACCATGACATCACTATTTCTAATTCAAAATAAATACATACTAAAATGGGCTTGCCCATCGAGCTTGTGAGAATCTTATTGGGTCATTAGCCTGATGGGCCTGATGTTTGATGGGCTTGGGCATTTCCACACTTACACATCTGTGGGCATTTAAAATTTGCAAAAAATAAACCAAGTGTTGCATTGTCTATCGCATGGCCTGAAGTGCCCGAAAAATACAACACTGATCCTGAAGATATCAAAATTTGCAAAAAATAAACCAAGTGTTGCATTGTCTATCGCATGGCCTGAAGTGTCCGAAAGATACAACACTGATCATGAAGAGATCAAAATTTGCAAAAAATAAACCAAGTGTTGCATTGTCTATTGCATGGCCTGAAGTGCCCGAAAGACACAACACTGATCGTGAAGAGATTAAAATTTGCAAAAAATAAACCAAGTGTTGCATTGTCTATCGCATGGCCTGAAGTGCCCGAAAGACACAACATTAATCTTGAAGAGATTAAAATTTGCAAAAAATAAACCAAGTGTTGCATTGTCTATCGCATGTCCTGAAGTGCCTGAAAGACACAACAATGATCCTGAAAAGATCGCATTAAACAAGACATATGAACCATGGTTTGCCCTCGCAGGATTGGTTGCTGTAGTGGTTGCAGTATCGGTGTAATGGACTCAGACAATATTGGTCTTTTAGGCTATGTTTGGATTGACTTTTTAAACGCTATTTTTGGCTTCCTGGAAGGAAAAACTGTTTTGAACGGTGTTTGACAAAAAATTTAGAAGAGCTTCTAAATATTGAAAGAACGTTCTAAAGAAGCTGTGGTACCAGCTTTTGCGGAAAAGTGAAGCAGAAGCAATGCCAAACAGGGCCTTAGTATCGGTGTTATGTAATGGTATTGGCATGTTCCAAAAGAGTTATTGTAAATGGCAAAAAATGCACAACACAATATCTATATCCCTCTTATTAAATTTTGACTTTCCTTATATACATTTTATCTTTGGGTTTTAGGCCCATTAGGGCAATACCACCTTGATTACATCACCATGACATCACTATTTCTAATTCAAAATAAATACATACTGAAATGGGCTTGCCCATCGGGCTTGTGAGAATCTTATTGGGCCATTAGCCTGATGGGCCCGATGTTTGATGGGCTTGGACATTTCCACACTTACACATTTGTGGGCATTTAAAATTTGCTAAAAATAAACCAAGTGTTGCATTGTCTATCACATGGCCTGAAGTGCCCGAAAGACACAACACTAATCCTGAAGAGATTAAAATTTGCAAAAAATAAATCAAGTGTTGCATTGTCTATCGCATGGTCTGAAGTGCCCGAAAGACACAACACTGATCCTGAAGAGATCGCAAATTGTAAAACAAAATAAAATAGTCTTTTCCATCGCATGACATGAAGATCCCGAAAGACAGTACCTTTTTAGATAAAATAATCTAATCATAAAAGGATAAATTGGACAATAACAATGATCTTTCATTAAAAAATGGCCCCAATGGCCAAGGCTTACAAAATGGATAATCCTATCCTAAATGCCAGCACCAGTGCCTGCCGAACATGAGCTCGCAAGGACAATGGCCCCATCGGGAACTGGAGGATCAGAGTTGGACATAATACTCACCCCCGGGAGAGGTTTGGTCAGGAACTCATAGAAACGAACGTCATCAGGACCTCCAACCGGATCGTCATAGGGTGGGCGATGCCCAAATTCTCATCCAATTCTTCCACCGAGGTGAAGTCCCTCTCCTCAACAGGTTTCTGGAGGTCATTGAAACATGACCTCCATCCGAACCCGATTCGATACTGGGAGGTGTCACATAAGCGTTTGTACATCTCATTGCCACCCCGGTAACACATCTCCACTGTCGACCTCTCCACTGCAAGGAGGTTCTCTGTCTCAACCTTCTCCTCCAGAAGCTTCGCCTTAGAAGCCCTCAGGCCCTCACTCTAAACCTTTAGGATTTCATTCTCAGCCCTTAGGGCCTCCGTTTCAAATAATAGGGCCCGTCGTATCGCCTCCATCTCCTGGATCTGATCACGGGCAACCCGAAGTTGTTGCTCTGCAGTGATTGCCCTCGTTGTCTGAACTTCCAATTTTTCATTGGATATTAACAACAAGGAGACAACCTTTTGCCTGACATCTTCCTTCACCTTCAGAAGCTCATTAGATTTATGAAACAACTTAGTGTCCTCCTCCATATTCGCATTATAGGTTTGGGTCAGATAAAACATCTACCAAAAGAACAAGTGTTAGCTTGATCAAGGAATAAAGGAGAGATATACCAAGTATGACTAATGAGACAGTATAGTGAAAAAGTACCTTTATGGCAATCTCCGGACCAGTTAAGGCCAGTTCTGCCCGATCGATCTGTCTCAGTTTCTTTCTGTCCGCAGGAGTCCAGATCTGGGAATTCATTGCCCGAAAGGCTACATCATTGTCGATGGTCTCGTGTCCCCTGACCAAAAAGTCACCACCCGGAAGTGTTATCTTTGGCGCCTATGGAACGGGTCGTTCCTCTTCAGTTGTAGCCCCAATCTCCTTTATTATGATTGGAGATGACGCTGTGGTTAGATAGGGCCTAATCGATCGGTCGGGAGTAACCTCCTCAGATCGGGGATGTTGTCTCCCCACCAAACTAGCCTCTCCCTCAATCAGTCAGGATTCTGGAACGGGAATGTCTCCTGAAGGAGGAACGAAAGATGTTCCGGCAGTACCAACTCTTGAAGGAGAGGGCGGAGTAACCTGAATGTTTCCCATCGGGGGTGGAGTCACCGGAATGTTTCCCGCCGGTAGTGGAGGAGCAGTCCCAGATGGAGGAGTCGGAGTACTTTGTGTCCCCTGACCGTTGTGACCCTCTTCCGATACTAAAGGGATAGCTTGAGGGCCAAGAGCCCGTTTGGCTTATTCTTAAACACAGCTTGCAGGATTCTCAGCATTTCTGATGTGAGTGCCTGCAAATTAGAACCCGTCAGGTAAACGCCACACATCCCAGGGGCTGCCCCCAAATTTTTGATTTAAGGATATCAAATCGAGACTTTATGTATTTTGGAGTTTTAAACTGGTCGGGCACTCCCAGAAACTCTAGCACATGATGACCCAACTTATCATCGCATTGTTCACAGTAGTAAGACCCTCTATGGTAAGGTTTGAAAGAAGGGAACATGGATCTGTCAAACTCACTGGGGACTTTGAATCCGGCTGAGCTAGGAAGCCTCCAATTCCCGCTCACCAAGATCATTCTCTCCTTCCACCCCTTATTAGAATTCTTAGTGCCGTCATAAATTTTTCTCCCACTTAAGGGAAAGAGATTGTACCGACCCCTACAATCCTTCTAGTCCTGTATCTTGTAACAGAACAGAAGCTTAGCTAAACTCAGGTCGAGACCCAACTCACGATTAATTATCAGGAGCATAACCACGATCCTGAAGAAGTTAGGTACCACCTGAAGCGGGGCCAGACCCAAAGTAGCTAAGGTGTAAAGAAAGAAATGGTGGATCGGGAATTTAAGAACCTGAAGGTAGAAGGCTGACAATAAAATCTGATGATCCATGACCCTCTCACCCTTCCTAAAGTCATATTTTTTGGGATAATTCTTGATGATAACCCCATCAGGAATCCTGCACTTAACCTTTAATCTTTTCAATATTGTTTCTACCATGTGTGTAGGAGGGAGGGGATCGACATAAAATTTGATCTCCCGAACTTCCTACATCCGGATCCCTAACCGCTACAATGTTTTGATTAACCTCAGGAGGACTGGACCCGACTGTCCTAACCACTTCTACTGAGGGGGAGCTAAGGGAAGCATCTGGGTCCACAGAGGAGGGGAGACGGTCGCTACCCGACTGAGTGTCGTCACTATCGGACATATTGAAATAAAGGTAGGAAAAATTGAAAAAAAAGAACTTATTCTAAGATGAATCCCGATGAGTTTTCGAACGTTTTCCTGGAAGAGTGAACGGAGTCTGGCAATGATAAACGAAGAACTCAAGTTGCAGAGAGTTTTTTAGAGCTATTGGCTTTGAAATACAATGAGTGTTCAGCAAATGCACTGGGTATTTATAGAGGCCTCTGAAATGCTTGAAAGGTCGTGCGCTCGGGAAGCGAAGCGTCACATCGTTTCACGTGCGCTTCCTCAACCCCCTTCTCGCCAATCAAGGCCACCCGAGCCATGAGTTTCAAACGTTCGAATGATGGTACGGGCGTCGCATTAATTAGCTTTGCCACGTCACCCCGACAGGGGTAATGTATCTTGCTTTTTACCCTATCTTTTATCTAATGGGCCTGACCGCCTGAAGGCCCATCACAAAAAGCGAGCATGTGTAAGTGTGGAAATGCCCAAGCCCATCAAACATCGGGCCCATCAGGCTAATGGCCCAATAAGATTCTCACAAGTCTCATGGGCAAACCCATTTCAGTATGTATTTATTTGAAATTAGAAATAGTGATGTTATGGTAATGTAATCAAAGTGGTATTGTCCTAATGAGCCTAAAACCAATAGATAAAATGTATATAAGGAAAGTCAAAATTTAATAAGAGGGATATAGATATTGTGTTGTGCAGTTTTTACCATTTACATTATGAACCGAAGGATGTGTAATGTATATAATAATGCGGTGAACCATTATATGAACTTGAAATGTTGTATTTACACAAAGAAGGATGTTCAGCTAAAGCCAAGTGATGATACAATGTAGAACATTTCTATATTCATTCTTTTCTTTGTATGTGGTAGTATGAAATTGGTGTTTTAAAATTGGAACTCAGAACATGAAATCGGTGCAATGGAATTGGAACTGCAAAACAGTTTAATTATTAAAAATTTAGTGTTAGTATTATTGGTGGGATGGGGTTATATTTGATTGAGGTTGATATTATGGTTGGTTTTTGAATCCAATGGAAGTAATGTGGTCCGTCACACTCTACAAAACATTTCCAAATATCATATATAACGATAATAGGCATATAAGGGAAATAATTGACACTATTGAGCATTTTCCTTTTTGTTTGGAAGTGTATAATTTGAGGGGATTTAGATTTTAGACAAGATGGGATTTAAAAAAAAATGGAATTCAACCAGATTTGATTAGAAAGTTGTTTGCGTCGAAAAATTCAATGAAAAAAGTTTTTTAAATGTTTAAACTTTTCCCCCAAATAGCTTGACATATTTATAAAGTATTATCTTACTTTTTTAATTATTTATTTATTTTCTGCAATTACTATTTTTGTCATCTCATCATTTTTTCCCCTCTCACCTGAGAGCTATGATGTTATAAGTTCTCTTAGAATATAACTTAAACAATAGTAAAAATGCATATTATTTCCACATTCTATGTATATTTTAAACGTATTTTTTCTTACTTCAAATGAAATCAATAATTAATGTATATAATAATATGGACAAAACAGTAAAAAAAATAGAAGAATATTTCTAATTTCTTTTAACATTTAAACATATAAATAAAATTTTGTTTCGCTTAAATTACTATTTATTCCAAACACACAAATAAAATCCTATTTCATTACCAATCCAAATCCAAATCCAATTTCAATTCCAAATTTCAAATAACTTATAACCAAACATGTTTTTAGAAGAATAATTTACTCATAAAAGATGTTACATTTTTTATAAGAACCAAAAAATTCAGCCCATTTCAATAGGTACACTGTAACTTACAATTTTTCTTAGGACCTGTTTGGTTCGCGGTCCGGTCCCATGTGGTCTGGTCTCATAATGATTTTTTTGGGACCGGACATTGATTGACAACACGATTCTAAAAAAACAGTTCAAAAAATACAAGGACCACTTGTGACCAAAATGGGTAATTTGAGACAACCAAAAATGATGGTTTCAAATGGTCTTATTATACAATTGTCTTAACACATAGGACCATAAAATTTGAAATATATATATAAAATTAAAAAATATATATAATTTGAAAATAATATATAAAATTAAAAAAATAATATAAAAAATTTGAAATAATGTATAAAATTTGAAATATATATATAAAATTCAAAATTAATATATAAAATGCAAAAAATATATTTAAAATTTGGGAAAATAAAAAATTTCCAAAATAATAGAAAAAATAAAAAATAATGTATAAAATTCGAAAATAATATATAAAATTTGAAAAATGATATAATTTTTTAAAAATAATGTATTAAATTTGAAAATAATATATAAAAATAAAAATTAATATATAAAATTTTAAATATATATAATTTAAAAAATAATATATAAGTTTTGAAAAATAATATAATTTTTTTGAAATAATGTATAAAATTTGAAAAAAAATATAAAATTCAAAAATAATATACAAAATTAGATATATATATTTTTGAGAAAATATAAAAAATCAAAAATAATATATAAAATTCAAAAAATAATATAAAAATTAGAAATAATTTATAAAATTTGAAAAATATATTATTTTTGAATTTCTTATATTATTTTCAATTTTTTTTATATTTTTTCAATTTTTTAATATTTTTCATACTTAATATATTTTTTGAATTTTATATATTATTTTCCAAACATAAGACCAAACAGCTTGAATAAGACCATAAGACCAGACAACTTACCAAACAAACTTTCAGAACACGACCCAGATAAGACCAGACTAAACAAGATAAGACCAGACCAGACCGGACCGGACCGCCTACCAAACGGCCCTTAGTAATTAAGTTACTGATTCCAAAGACTTAGGCCCCGTTTGGAAACTGTGTTTTTGTTCTGTTTTTTGTTTTTTGGCACTGTTCAGGAGAACAGAACATGTTTGGCAACCCTTTTTACTGTTTGTTCTGTTCTCAATTTGGAAACTGTTTTCGTGAATAGTAGAAAAAACAAGGGAACAACAAAAACTTGTTTTTTTGTTCTTTTTGAGATTTTTCAAAAAAAATAAATTGTGGTAGAGAGGAAAAATTGTGAAAAAATATGTGTATTTTTTGTCCCCAAACATGTTTTTTGTTCTTGTTCTCTTGGGTGAGAAAATAAGAACAAGAACAAGAATTGTTCTTGTTTTTTTGTTCTCAAAACAAAAACAAAAACAATGGTTCCCAAACGGAGCCTTAGTTTGGTCGATTATTTAAATATTTTTATAGGAGTAATTCTTTTCTTCGTTTATAATAAACCTAAAAAATTTATTGTTAACGAGTCTTTCATTTAATTTTATTATTGACTTAATTTTGTGATAACGTAATAACGTATAGAATTGTTTTGGACTGAACAACCCCCAAATATTTCCGAGTGAATCAATAGATCTGATTCACACAATTTTGCTCCTACCCTTGCAAGATACATACAATATATATATATAAATAAAAATCTAAATTCCGTTTAAATTCAAGCCATTTTAAATTTCGTGAAACAGATCTATCAAATTGTATACTAATTCCCAAACCCCATACATTGAATCAGTGTTTGGTTTCTCCAAATCCGCCATTACAGACCATGAGAGTACCTTCGTCGCCCTCCACCGCCAATGGAGTCGCCGTCGGCGGCCACCACCGTGACCGACAAGCCGAAACGCTCTTCCGCACCAAGCCGATCTCCGAGATCCGCAATGTGGAGGCCGGTACCAGAAAACAGATCGAGGACAAGAGCGAGGAGCTCCGGCAACTCGTCGGAAACCGCTACCGCGACCTCATCGACTCCGCCGACTCCATCGTCCTCATGAAAGCCTCCTGCGAGTCCATCTCCGCCAACATCGCCGCCATCCACCACCACATCCTCCACTCCCTCTCCGCCGAAACCCCCAAATTCACCGTCTCCCCAAACCCTAACCGCTTCAAATGCTACTACGTCGCTTGCCGCGTAAAGTACCTGATGGACACGACGGAGAGCATTTGGGGCCGCCTCGACGAATCCATGTTCCTCGAAGCCGCGGCGAGGTACATTAGGGCTAAACAGGTCCACTATAGCCTCTTCAACAATGAGGACAACAAGGACATGTTGCGCAATTTTCCTCTGCTTCAGCATCAATGGCAGATCGTGGAGAGCTTCAAGGTGCAGATCTCGCAGAGGAGTCGGGAGAGGCTGTTGGATCACGCTCTGGGTCTCGGGATCGCCGCCTACGGCGACGCTCTTGCCGCCGTGGCCGTCATGGACGAGCTCGATCCCAAACAGGTTTTGTCTCTGTTTCTTGATTCGAGAAAGGCATGCATTTTACAAAAATTGAATACTTGCTCTGTGGCCACTACTGCTAGTTCTGATGTGATTTTGGTATTCTGTGAAGTCATGAAGATAATTCAGGTTAGTGTAGGACAAGTAGGTGAATTGTTCTTGCAAGTGTTGAATGATATGCCATTGTTTTACAAAGTCATTTTGGGTTTCCCTCCTGCTTCTCAATTGTTCGGGGGAATTCTTAATCCGGACGAGGAAGTTAGGTTGTGGGAACTGTTTAGGGATAAACTAGAGTCTATGATGGTAATGCTAAGTCGAGATTTCATTGCGAAGACCTGTTCGGACTGGTTGAAAAATTGTGGGAAAGAGATTGTTAATAAGATTAGTGGGAGGTACTTGATTGATGTCATTGGTAGCGGTCAAGAGCTTTCGTCTGCTGAGAAGTTGATACGAGAAACCATGGATAGTAAGCAAGTGTTGCAGGGGAGTATAGAGTGGCTAAAGACTGTTTTTGGGTCTGAGATTGAGTTGCCATGGAACAGAATCCGTGAGCTTGTTTTGGAGGATGATGTGGATCTCTGGGATGAGATATTTGAAGATGCATTTGTTCGGAGGATGAGAACTATAGTTGATTCCAGATTTGATGAATTGACTACAGTTGTTAAAGTGAAGGAGTCAGTTTGTGCTGTTGTGGAGACTTCTGGTGACCTGGTTGATTTCCAGGGATACTTAAAAAGATCTGCCAAGGCTGGTGGGGTTTGGTTCACGGAGCCAAACAATAAAAAGACTGGTCCGTTAGCTGTTTCCAGGGAACTGCCCGAGGAGAATGATTCCCACAGCTGTCTCAATGCCTACTTTGGGGCTGAAGTAAGCCGGATTAGGGATGCAGTTGATAGCCGCTGCCAAAGTGTTCTAGTTGACCTATTGAGCTTCCTAGAGTCTCCAAAGGCATCTTTGAGGTTAAAGGATCTGGCTCCATATCTGCAAAATAAGTGTCACAGAAGCATATCAGCCATACTGACGGAACTCACGAACGAGCTTGAGCACTTGTCTGCTGCAATGGAAAATGGCAACAGGGACAGTGAGTCTGTCCCACCATTGCCTGTACTTGTTGAGAGATCTCTGTTCATTGGGAGACTATTGTTTGCTTTCCAAAAGCACTCGAGACACATACCAGTAATACTTGGTTCTCCAAGGATGTGGATGAATGAAACTGTGGCTGCTGTTTCTGGTAAGTTACCATCCCTGTTGAGACATTCGAGCTTTGCTCTTGATTCTCCCACGTCCGATAACTTTGGAAAGAAAATGCTTGACTCCTCTAGAAGACAAGCTTCTCTGGTCACTTCTGCTTTGTTTGGAGTGGCTGATAGTTCAAGCCTACAACTTGAAGAACTTAGTAAAACAACACGAGATCTTTGCGTTAAAGCTCATGACCTGTGGATTTCATGGGTTTCTGGTGAGCTTTCACTCATTCTGTCTCAGGACTTCAGGCGAGATGATGGATTATCTGCGACAAGTCCCTCAAGAGTAAGTTACCTTCACTGGACATCTTTGTTGTTGTTGTTGTTGTTCTCAATTAAATTTTATCTAATTGGCTTCCCCTTTGAGTAAATGTCCAACGTTTTAATGCTTTCGTCCATGTGCTTCTGCCTCCGTTATTAATTTACAAATTCATTTGTATAGATTTTGGCTTCCATACTTTTTGGTGTTGTCCCAGTAACATTCTTTTTGTAGTTGTTAGAAAACTTAACATCAAACGAAGCCTTAAATGCCATCTTCTTTGGAAAATATTCCGACAAAGTCATTCGAAAGGTTCTCTTCTGCATGAATAAGAAAGATTCCTGTTATTGGCATTGGGCACTTAGACGTACTTCATCACTGTTGCATAACCCAATTAAGTCAGTATCGCTGAACAAAATATAGGAATTTTCTATTAAGCTTGTTGGAAAACACAATCCGGATATTTTAAGTAAGTGGGTGACTCATCTTGAGCTTTTACCGATAGGCTTCTCTTGAAATTTTGTCCACTGAATATCAGTCAGGGGGATGTGCATTTCCATATTTTCCAGGATGGAATTGATTCAGTGGAAACTTGCACTAAAATTTTCTCCAATTCCACTGATTAAAATTTCAAGGCTCCATTCCATGCCCGCCAAACATCCTTGTTATTTACATTCATCTGGGTCATTTTGTTTTCCTTCTAGAAAGATCAAGTTCTTATCTTGCACCAAGTGAGATGCTAACTGAGGACTGATATTTGAATATTGTTGCTTAGTAATCTTCTGAGTCTTTGGCAGGGCTGGGAGGAGACAATAGTCAAGCAAGAGCAGTCTACTGAGAGCCAGTCAGAGATGAAAATATCACTCCCATCCATGCCTTCTCTTTATATTACCTCATTTCTGTTCCAAGCATGTGAAGAAATTCACCGAGTTGGAGGTCACGTACTTGACAAGACAATTCTGAAAAAATTCGCATCGACACTACTGAAAAAGGTATGCAGTGCAACTTGCCTTCATATATTCATACTCGGTCTTAAATGAACTCTCCTGGCATGCCGTTATATATACCCATCATTGTGACATTGATGGCCATTAGGTTGTTTATATGGGACATCTGACCTTTGTGCATAGTCCTCGCAGACGAAGAGATGAAGCCGTTGTCTGCCTTTCCCCGTCTTGCATTTTTATGTTTGTCTTGAATAATATAAATTTAAAGGAGCACCACAAAATAGAAGTTCTTGTTTTCTTATTATTGGAATATATGAGTAGGCCGGCCCTCAGGTTCAATGCCCTTGAACAGGTTAACTTGTTTGGCCTTTTTACCCCTGGAAGCTGTTCTGAAGGAAGTGTGGTATCAGTTTGAAATGAGAAGATGTAATCTAGCCTGAAATTTAGTTTTATTTTTTTTATTAGTGTACACTCTATGTGGAATATATTGGAAAATGAAAGCAACACAAAATCTTCGTAGAAATTCTGGAATTTTTTAATTTTTTTTGAAAAGTAACATTTAGTAAAGCTTTTTTGAAAATTGATATTTACTAAAACAGTGCAATTTTTCTGGATTTCCCTAAATTTCCCAATTTGCAATGGAACACTAGATTTTATGGTTCAATGTTGCCCGAGTTAGATTCGAAGTGACTGATAGCAAGGAAACGCTAAGAAACACTTGGAACTTCGACATGATTCCTTTCTTGTGAAACACCCTCAGTTTTGTCTACTTTAGTAATGTCACATACCATATGATGTGTCTCACTTGTTCATCAAAGTGGACGAAGAACCATCTTAGTTTGACAATTTACAGCCATCTCTACCCTTTACCCCTCCCTCCAAAAATTAAGATAAAATAAATCGTTTGATTTTAATCGAGTATGGAATTCAGGATAAAGTTCTTGTACACTCTCTGAATACATGCTGGTTTTTATTTATCTACAAGTTTTGATTAAACAGGATTGTACTATCTGTTTTGGCTCTATAGAAAGTTTGTAATTATTCTGGTTTCTATATGTTGTTAATATTGTGTTTTTGTAGGTTATTGATATTTATGCGGACTTGCTTTCAAATGAAGAGGTTTATGGGTTTAAATTGTCAGATAAAGGAGTTCTGCAAGTTCTATTGGACCTAAAATTTGTTGTTGATGTTCTTTCGGGGGGTGATTGTGATACACATGAGGAGGTTGCAAAAAATTTGAAGACAAAGTTTCCTTACAGACGGAAGCAAGAAGTGAATCAGACAAAGTCGGTCATCAGAGAGCAGGTTGATGTGTTGATAAATCGCCTTTCACAGAGGCTGGACCCCATAGACTGGCTCACGTAAGCATTTCTAGCTGGGTGCTTTTGTGTATTTAAAAGAAGTCAGGAATCTATCATTGATTTACAAACTTCAACATAATGGGGAATGGGGCATTTTGGCCATTTATGATTTTTTTTGGAGATAATGGGGCATTTTGCAACAAAATGTGATAGTTTAGGGGGTTAGTTGCACAAATTATAGTTCAAGGGGGTTATCTGCAAATTTGACCATAGTTCTGGGGGGTTTTCTGCACTTACCCTTAGTTATATTATTCCTTGAACAAGAAGTCTCTATGATTGGACTTAAACATAAATACAGTTGATCTTCAGATGCATGTCACCTATAGCAAAATTCCTCTGATTTGATCCTTTTATTTATTTATTAATATACTTATTTGGTAATAATATCTGACTGCTGCTACACATCAGGTATGAGCCATATCTGTGGGAGAATGAGAAGCAGTCGTATCTACGGCATGCTGTGCTCTTTGGCTTCTTTGTGCAACTTAATCGTATGTACATGGACACTTCGCAGAGATTGCCTTCTAATTCGGAGTCGAATGTTATGAGATGCTCTACAGTTCCTCGCTTTAAATACCTTCCCATCAGGTGAATGTTGTTATTCCTTTCAAGAAAGATTTTGATACTAGGTCTTTTGTCTTGTTATATTGTTTTACATCTTATCTTTACTAAAATGCTTGCTAATTTTGCTGGTAACCTTATAGTTGATAGAGTGCCTAAATTATCTTACTTAGTTCCCCAGATTACTTGTTCTTCGAAATAAATATTTAACCTGTGTATTGATATTCAGTGCTCCAGCATTGTCTTCAAGGGGGACAACTAAGGCATCGATTTCAACTTCTCTGGATGATGTTTCTTCAAGAAGCTCCTGGAGAAATTTTACGAATGAAGAACTCTCTCGAAAGATTGATATTGATGACACCTCAAGTTTTGGGGTGGCCACACCTTTTTTGAAGTCTTTCATGCAGGTGAGGCTTTCGCATTGCATTTCCTTTTAGTTACAATTAAACACGTAAGACCTTGCATTTACCAAATGAATCAGTAGATAACCTGCGAAAGCAATGGAGTTGCATTCATCAAGGGTAGGAATAACACTCATTTTGGACACGTATTAGAGAAGTTAGCGAATACGTAAAATCCATATAACATAGAACCAATTAAGAGTCCATTTTATTAACTAGAAAGATCTAAGTTTTTATGTTGTTTCCATGTTGCTTCACTTGCTTGTATATTTGTTTGTATTCCTACACTTTTTAAGGTTTCCATGCTGCTTTGCTTGGAGTATGGGGAAAATTTCAGCCAAAATGATCTGTGCCTTTAATATTATATGTTGTTTCTCTTCTTGCCGCATTTGAATTTAGAAGTTTCCTTGTTGTAATTGGCAGGTTGGCAGCAGATTTGGGGAGAGCACACTGAAACTGGGGTCAATACTGACAGATGCGCAAGCTGGGAGGTTCAAAGACAGGTCAGCAGCTTCCATGTTCGGTGACATTCTACCGGTCCAAGCTGCAGGTCTTCTGTCCTCCTTCACGGCTACAAGATCAGACTCCTGATTGCCGGCTTAGGCACTTGCAGTTCGTTTTTTTCTGTTGAAAAGAGATGGATCTTGGTAATTAAGAGGGCGAAACACTTGAAAATTTCCAGAGGTAAGAATACTGTATTATAAAGAATGACCCAGGTTGAAAATAGATGTGATACCATATGGCAGTGGCGAAAGTTCAAGAGGTGAAAAGGACTATAGGTACGAAAGATCGATGTTGTCATAGGGTTTTTACAGAAAGAAAATGTAAAGAATTTTGATCGGGGCATGGAAGTATGAAAGGCTGTGGTTGCCTATATGTATTTTGTTGGGATTGTATTGTGCAGTTATATAAGTACAAAATCTTTCTTTTTTATTCTGGGTAGTGTGAAGGGTTATGTGTATTTAAAACCAGATTGAGAAGAAGAAATGAGACGAACCCCAAGTACTATGTGGGGTTGAAAGGGCATTATCAGTCCGTTGTCTTGTTTAGATCATGCATTTAATTTGGACAGAATGTCTTTGATCATATCATGTGCAAAAATTTAGTTATACTGATTTTGTGAAATTATACTAATATTTTTGTAATTTCCGAACTTACCATCATTTTTCTCTCCTCTGTCTCTGTTCATCATGTAGTCTCAGAACTCCTTTTATAATCTGTTCATCATCTACTATTATTATTAATATATATGTATATATATATTTGACAAAGTGATTGACATCTACATAATGCATGATAGAAGAACCATATTTGCTTAAAAAAAATGACAAAATCACTTAAAACCGCTTGTACTATTACTAGTACTAGTACTTTATCAGCTTGGCACAAGTTATAGGCTACAGCAATTTTATTTGTTTAAAACAATCAATATTAAGTAATACCATAATGGTTTTTGCTATTTTTCATTTGTTCTGTAATATTATACAGCAAAAATTATTTATTTACCACTTGCCAAACATTTGTTCTGTTTCAAAATAAATCACATCACAACAAAAAGAAAAGGGTAATTTGCAGTCACACCCTCTGAGGTTTGGGTTTATTGCTGCCAGATGCAAGATTTTGCTTTTTCGGTCCCATAGCCCCCTGAGGTTTCAATTTCGTTGCAATGACACCCCCTGGGCTATGAAATGACTATAATGCCCCTTTAATTGTTTCACTTATTACATTAGGGTAATATATAAAGTGTGAAATTACCCATATGCCCAAACACTTCACTCCTCTGAAATTACTAATTACACTTCCACCCCTTATTACAAAATATATCTATATATATATATATATATATATATATATATTACGAAAATTACAATTTAATTTTTTTTCTTTATAATATAATTTGTATATATAATTACGAATATATATATATATAAAATTCAAAAAAATATATAAAATTTGAAACAATATATAAAATAAAAAAAAACATATAAAATTCGTAAACAATATATAAAATTCGAAAAATATATAAAATTCTGAAAAATATATAAAATTCAAATATATATATATATATAAAGTGTGACTGAAGTTTAAGTGGATAAGCCTCGGAGTCATTAGCCAAATTAACGGATCCTCTTCAGCTCTTTGCAGAGTTATTTCAATGGCCACGATGGCGACACATGCCCCACGATGGTGACCGAAATCGGAATCGAACCGATACTTTATTAAAATATTTTAATCAAAATTAAATATATTAATATTTGGATCAAAATTAACGGTTCGGTTCCGGTTCTCATTTTTAAAGAACCGAAAGTATCGGTTCGATTCCGGTTTCGGTCGAAATCAAAAGCAAACCGCATCGTGAATATATTAATATTTGAATCAAAATTAACGATTCAGTTCCGGTTCTCATTTTTAAAGAACTGAAAGTATCAGAACCGAATCGTTAATTTTGATCCAAATAAAAATTTACTTCCGGTTCTTTAAAAATGAGAACTGGAACCGAATTGTTAAATTTGATCCAAATATTAATATATTTAATTTTGATTAAAATATTTTAATAAAGTATCGATTCGATTTCGATTTCAATCACCATCGTGGGGCATGTGTCGCCATCGTGACCATTGAAATAGCTCTGCAGAGAGCTGGAGATGATCTGTTACCTTGACTAATGATTCCGAGGCTTGTCCACTTAAACTTCAGTCACACTTTATATATATATATATTTGAATTTTATATATTTTTAAGAATTTTATATATTTTTCGAATTTTATATATTGTTTAAGAATTTTATATATTTGTTTCGAATTTTATATGTTTTTTTTAATTTTATATATTGTTTCAAATTTTATATATTTTTTCGAATTTTATATGTTTTTTCAAATTTTATATATTTTTAAAAAATTATATATATATATTTTCATAATTTTAATTTTCGTAATTATATATACAAATTATATTATAAAGAAAAAAAATTAAATTGTGATTTTAGTTATATATATATATATATTGTAATAAGGGGTGGAAGTGTAATTAGTAATTTCAGAGGGGTGAAATGTTTGGGCATATGAGTAATTTCACACTTTATATATTATCCTAATATAATAAGTGAAACAATTAAAGGGGCATTATAGTCATTTCACAGGCCTAGGGGTGTCATTGCAACGAAATTGAAACCTTAGGGGGCTATGAGACCGAAAAAGCAAAACCTTGTATCTGGCTGCAATAAACCCAAATTTCAGGGGGTTGACTGCAAATTACCCAAAAGAAAAACATGAGTCCCAATGGCCAATAGGGCTGCAAATGAACCGAGCCGTTCGTGAGCAGGCTCGGGTTCGGCTCGTTAAGAGCTCAACTCGTGCTCGTTCATTTAGTAAACGAACCGAGCCTGAGCACAATTTTTAGGCTCGTTTAGTAAACGAGCCGAGCTTGAACATTACTAAGCTCGGCTCGCCAAGCTCGTGAACAGACTCGTCTAAGTTAAATAGTAAAATTATATCATATTTGACAAAAGAAAGTGTTCAAATTGAACAAATTATGAAGATTATTGTGAAAATATTATAGAAATTAGGCGGTCATAACATAAAATTCATTCATAAAAAATTATACTAGTAAAAATATGTTAAAACAGACATGCAACAACTCAATCCAGACAACTATTAGGAAGATTAATATATGTTGTACTGAAACGAATTATTCGTGAACAAGCTCGGGCTCGGCTCGTTAAATCTGACATTCGGCTCGGGCTCGTTCGTTAAGCAAATGAGCCGAGCTTAAACATATTTTCTAGGCTCGTTTAGTAAATGAACTGAGCTTGAACATTCTAAAGCTCGGCTCGGTTCATTTGTATCCCTAATGGCCAAACAACTGAAACAAGGCCTTTATTTCCCCATTATTGTAAAGTAGGAATTAAATCTTCCATGTTTCTGTTATTGGGATTCGACTCCATGGTTATGCAATTTTCTTTTACTGCTTAAAAAAAAAGAAAAGAAAGGGAAGTAAAAATGAAACGAATTTTATTTGTGACATAATATATATATATATTTATATATAAGTAATTAAGTATATATAATAAATTCCCCCGAATGACCGTTCTCTTCACTGCTCTACAACAGAGAGGTCTGTAGATTCTAAAGAGAGAAAAAAGAAAGCTCTCTTCGATGGGCGACTCAAACCCTAGAAACAGTTTGAGATGTCCGCACTGTGCGGGTCCTCTCTCGAAAGAGATGGTAAGTTCTCAGCTACACTTCCATATCTATCTATATATATATATATATATATATATAGCTTCTCGATATATTAATACGAATATCTAGTTCGTCTATATAATTGTTCGAAATGTGAAATTAGATAATCTATAATTTTTCCGATCTTGTCTCATTTATGAATTGTTGACAGGAAACTAGCGATTGGACTGTTCCACCGCTTATTAGGGATAGCTTCTCCATGGTAATTCTATTGAGACAGTCCAATGCATACATACATATATACATATACTTGTATTTATATAGACAATAGGGTGTATGTCTTCTTCTGTCTTTATGCTAATTCTGGTGCAGTTCTTTGAAATTTATGGGTTTGATCTTTTATCGATTGTTGAGATGGAATTCACTTCTCTTGCTTGTTTTAGATTGGTTCTGCTGTTGGTGGTACAGCAAGTGCATTTTATGGATTCAATAGAGGTAATTTCATCTTGTTCATTTTTGTGGGCTTTATACATTTAGGTCACCCTATTATATTGGTTAGCTGCCTGTGAGGTTATTGGGTTTCGTTGTAAAATATGTCTGTCTCATCATCTCACTTAAAGCTGTAAATTTCATAATGCAATTTCTCAAATCCAAATTTTGTCACCCTAATGGATCAGCATGTCAAAAACTGGTAATAAAGCATGATTGGGAATTTGGGTTGCCAATCGCTGAATTGTTGGCCCTGGAAGTTGCAGAGGGCGGTGACAACTGAGCCAAGTGACAACTAATTGGTTATCGAAGAAGAGAAATAAGATATCACTTTCTGGATTATTTGGTTTCTACAATATATTTATATATATGTTTTTGTTTAGTTAAGATCAAGGTGCAGCTACTGAATTGAATTTTATTCTTGACATGCTTGTTGGTAAATTTAGATGCAAAGTGCAGTTGCTCCCTAATTATTAATCATTGTAGAAGGCACTATATTATTAATTTATTTAGTTCTGACTAAAACTTTTAGAGTTTTGATTAGCCAAAATTTCTCGCACACAAAGAATAGATTTCAACCCCAAAGCATTATCAATTCTAATGTGTTGGTGGGCATCTGTAACGGGTAAGGTGGCTCACATCATGGGTGGGAAATGGAAAATAGCCCCTTTGCATGCGAGGTAAGGGTGTGTACATCTGACCTTCCAAGACCTTGCAATGGTGGCCGACTCATTTTTGGGGCCAATCTTCTTAAATTATTAGTTATTTGAAAGGCAGGGTTTAATGATTGTATGAATAATTGGTAAAGGAATACGGGTAGGCTGACGTGCAACATATGATAATTGTGGAAATTGTAAATAATTTGATGTGCAGGGCCTTCAATACTTGAACTAACCAAGTGACACTGGTATTCTGATGGTGTTATCCAACTGCTACTATGACTATATTATTATTTCTCATTTGCAGTACGTTTAAACATGGAATGGCTTGATTGACAGTATTCACTAACCTATAAAACAAATTCTATATTTAGTCAACCATTTTAAATTCTCTCATTAATATTTTTATTCTTCTTGTTCTTATCAGTCGGTATTCATTTTTTGTGTATTGGATTATAATGTTTTAATATTCTGTTTGACGTCAATCATTTTGATTTCTCATTCATCTTTTTCTTCTCATTCTTATTGTGAAGGCCATTGGTACCTTAAATGAAGTTGTCAAGTAAAATATTTGGCTTAGAGAACATGAAGATAGTTAAGTTTGTGTTTTATTTTATTTTTCCTTATTATTTCTTATTGATTATGCAGTGATGCCGATTGTTCAGAAGTCGATCAAAGGACCTATGTTGTTACATTTCCTAATTGGTGTAAGTTATTTGGACTTTCTGCTTGCGATCCATTTTTTCCCATGCATTTTGGAGTTCTAAAATAACTTAAATATGCTCTTTGAAGTGCGGTTCATTTTCTGCTGTTGGAAGGAGCCTTTTGTAGTTTGTTAATGTGGTTCGCACCGCATATGGCCCTTTCTACACGGAGTTGATGCAAAATAGTTATTCAATGGCTGGAAGTTAGAAATATAGTATTTGCCACAATTGTTTGAATAAACCCTTAAAATTCTGTATGTTGATATTATTTTACCTTAGTCTTCATCAGTATACGCCTCTTACAGTATAAAGGAGGATAGAGAAGGGGGGAGTTTTCTTTTCTTTTTTTTTTGGGGGGGGGGGGGGGGGGGGGGATGGAATTCATTTGGTAGGGAGGCTAGGGGAAGAGAGAGAGAATTGTAGAAGACAGTTTTCCCTGGGCCATCATTACTTTTTGCTTAAGTTGATAGAAAGGGCGGAAAGAGACATTGTTGAATAAGGATGTTAAGAAAATTAATGCAACCAGTAAGTGTATTTAATTTTTAATTCATTCTGCTGCTGACTTTCTGACATTTGTTTTCTATGGATGCAGGCTCCGCCAGTGATAGTTTTCTCATCAGCTTGTGCTGGGTTGGCGGGTTAGAGTTCTCGCCCTAGAGCTATTAGAACTGTAACTGTATTTTTGTGGTTATGTGAATTTCCTTTATTTTAGTAATATAATTGTAGAAACTGAACAAACATAAATGATGAACAAAAGTAAATGTATTTAGTGGTTCTCACATGTCTTTTTTAGCTTAGAAGTTGGCTTGCTTAGGTCTAGTGTTCAAGGATTGGTAGGGAGAGAAGGAAGTAACTTTACTTTTTGGTCTGTACCCTTTATAGCATTTAGACAAAGACATGCTCAAGGTAGAAAGGAATATAATGTATCATCAGATTCAAACCAACACATATCTAGAGGGTAATGATATTATCACTTCACTCTCTTAAAGAAAGTTAATTTATCACCCTTCAAAAATATACCAACACTCCATTATTATTTTGTATCCATGCACTCCACTTTTCTTGGTTATTGTCAATTTATATGTTGAAAGAATCAGTGCAGTGCAAGTGGGCTTTTAACAGCAGTTTTGCTTCACCACCCCCAAAATAAGCACAAATAAAAATAAAAATGCATGACCAGAAATGATATAGCTGTTCTACAAGTTCTATTTATTCTTTTCAGAGTAAGATTAATGTGTTTAAGTCGTGCTAGGTGCCAATTTTTTGTTTCAAGAAATGCTAGGTTCATTGCTGGTTTCTTTGGGTGGATGTAAGGGTATACTGGAAGTGTTTTGAGGAAGTAAATTCTGTAGTGCGGGTAGACTAATCCAAGTACTTTCTGTCTGTTGGTCAGTCTATAGTGTTTTTCGGAACCTTCCCTATCCCGTTCCTATTTGAGACAGAAAAGTAGTTGCTTCCTCTATACCTCTATGTTACTTTAGGGGTGATTATTGGTCTCTCTAGATTTTAAGTTGTTCCGGTTGTAATTGCTAACAATAGGTACAAGGAAGCAATTATAGTATTGCTTTCTTCATATTTTTTAGTGAGTTTTCATTCATTGTGAATTGTTCATAATTTCGGTATGTAAGCAGTTGTCTCCCGCTTGCATGTGGGGAATTGATCTTTTAGATTTCTAAGAATGGAACATGGATATTCTTCCCAGGCTATGGATATTCCTTATGCTTAGTTGATTGGACCTAATGCGTCTCATGGGCTTGCAATTTTCAGGTGGAGCTGTTCCGGCTCTTGCCCAACTTGCATCTTCGTCGTACCATGCAGCAGTCTCATCCTCATCTTTTCCACCTCCAACATCACGGGATGATAAGATTCAAAACTCCAGAACTTCCTCCACCCTTTAATTTTTCGATGACCGGAAGATAGTCATGGTGATGCCCACTTATGGGCAGGCCACAAAACTGTCGAAGTCTTCCGGGACCTGGCTCCTCCTATCAGCAGTACCTAGTGGGATGCACACCGTGTAGCTCGCATGTAGAAAACTCGCATGTAGAAAACACCGTGAATTTGACCTAGCAGCCTCGTTGTGTAAAAACGTCCGACATTGACCTGGGAGTTATTTCATATTATAGAAATCTTCATTATTTAAGAATCGTTATTTCTGAAGTAAAAATGTTCTACGCTCTGTGTAAAATGATTATTATGGTACGGGTATAGCTTGTCTTTGGGTCAATTTTGTTTAAACTGTTGATGGTATGGATCTCAGTATGTTTTTGGGTGTAAGATCATTTTGTTAAAGCATGGGAATTTGGTTCCTGGGAATTTCATGCAGTCAGGAACTTATGGACAATGTGTGTTCTGTTCCAAATAACTTTATAGTGTCTATGGACGCTTTAAGAGAGCCTTTTTCATGTTAATCCTTTACACCTTTAAATGAAGTGCTCTCTTCCTAAGCTATAATAAAGTTGGAGATATGCTTTACAGCAAGCAGCAGGAATGATACTTTGCTGCACACCGAAGCTTATCATTCATATATATATATTTATATATATATATATATATATATATATATAAAATTGAACAATCTTTATGGTCTTTGTAGCTTTTGTGTCTACAGTGTTTCTCTTACAATGGAATGGTTCAGACTGATGATCCATGCAACTTTCCTAGCAGAATAATATTAATAATACCAAGAGCATCCAAACAACTTTCATAACAGAATAGATAATATTATTAATAAAAATAGCAAAAGAGGGGCTCAAATAAGCACAATCCCAATATGCAGTTTCAAACCAAGTTGCCCATCACCATTACAAAAGATTATAAAAATTGTGTGATGAAGACGCACTCATTATTTGTTTGAATATATTCTCATGTCAAACAATTCCCTTTTAGGGTTAATTTGGGGATACGAGTATGTTCTAATTCATTATGTATTGGTCATTCAATATGGTAAAATATAAACTGAGAATATTATCAATGAGATCTTTTTCTTTTTTCTTTTTCCCTTTCTTTATTTGTTTTCAAGTAAATATTTTACTCGTGGCTTTTTGTTCAAGTAAAGATTAAATACATGTTACCATTTAGGGGGTTTCCCCCCCTTTTTTGAAAGTAACTATTTCTTATTGATCAAGTAAACTTTTAAGTATTTATTAACGTGAATAACACTCTAATATTACCTTCTTTTTTCTCTTCCAACTCTCCTTTCTGATTAGTCCCCAAACAGTAAAGAATTCTGAATCAAATAGGATTGCTGTATCCTTTTCTAACTGTGAGATTGCTCTCTCTCTCTATATATATATAACAACAACTGGTCTCCTCCAACTTCAAACGTTTCTCTCTAACACCAATACTCTCTCTCTCTCTCTTTCTCTATATATATATATATATATATATATATATATAATATCAGAATACTTATACTTCTTTCTCGTAGCTATGGCTGTTATTACTTCTAGTGATTTTGATTTTCTTAGTTTGAACGGTGATGGTAAGAAGGGAACGAGGAGGCCGAAAACCAAGATAGTATGCACACTCGGGCCGGCTTCGAGGTCGGTGGAGATGATAGAGAAGTTGTTGAGGGCCGGAATGAGCGTCGCTCGCTTCAACTTCTCTCATGGCTCTCACTCGTACCACCGAGAGACTCTCGATAACCTTCATATTGCTATGAACAACACTGGCATTCTCTGCGCTGTCTTGCTCGACACTAAGGTCTGTCTATTTTCTCCTTTTTTTTTTTTTTACTTGCTTTTGATTATGTGCATCTGTGTTTCCATTAGAATTTATTTTTGTATTATCATTACTGTTACTATTACAACGTTATTATTATTGTTATGAACATCATATATGTAGTGAGCAAGTAATTTTTTTATTCAATTTCATTAGATCCTAATGTGGGATTTTTGTAATAAAATTTCTTAAATCATTACGTGCTTTTTCCTGCGAAGTGGACTTGTCAATCTTGATTTTTTTTGTTTCTAAAATAATAAATAAATAAAACGGGGAAATTAATCTCTTTGAATACTTTAGTTGGTTCTTTCTGATGAACAGAGACTTTTCAATCTTGATTATGGAAAAATAAAGAGAAAAAACAATTTTCTTACATTATTATGTGGGGTCTTCTGATTAACACAGACTGGTAATCGTCATTATATATATATATATATAGCAACAATTAGGACAAATCCCTTCTCTTGTGTTTAAATTCATAAACCTAGATGTACATCCTTATTGTTTTAGAATTTAAAGAGAACATGAGCAAAAACAATTGTGTTAAGATTGATTATACACAATGCTAACCTCTTATGTATCAACTTCCAGATAAAAAATTAATTCGTGGAGGGCCTGATTTCAAGTCCCTTTTTGTTATTTTATTTCTTATTTTCAGAAAAAGGACATTGCAATGATTATTTTCTGACTCTACATATATTGATATATGACAGGGTCCTGAGATAAGAACAGGTTTCTTGAAGGATGGGAAGCCCATCCAACTGAAGCAGGGTCAAGAGATCACAATTTCCACAGACTACACCTTAATAGGTGATGAGAATATGATCTGCATGAGCTACAAGAAGCTGGCTCAGCATGTGAAGCCACAGAGTGTGATTCTCTGCGCCGATGGGTCCATAACATTCACTGTCCTCTCTTGTGACGAAGAATTGGGCTTGGTAAGGTGTCGCTGCGAGAACTCTGCATCTCTCGGTGAGAGGAAGAATGTCAATCTTCCCGGCGTGGTTGTTGATCTCCCAACCTTGACTGAGAAAGATAAAGATGATATCTTGAACTGGGGAATCCCCAACAAGATTGACATTATTGCTTTGTCGTTCGTTCGCAAAGGTTCTGACCTTGTCGAGGCTCGAAAGCTGCTTGGAGATCATGCCAAGAGTATCATTCTCATGTCAAAGGTATCTGCTGAACTTTGAATTTTTTGGGAGAATTTTAGTGTTTCGTGCACTTGCCATATACAATTGTGCCTTCTTGCTCTTAGTGTTTATGTATTTTCGGTAAATTACACTTTTTTGAAGCCTTTTATCTGACGTTGTTCAACTTTGTTGCTATTTTGTAGGTTGAAAACCAAGAAGGGGTGGAAAATTTCGATGACATTCTAAAAAATTCGGATGCTTTCATGGTGGCGCGAGGCGATTTGGGAATGGAGATTCCCATAGAAAAGATCTTCCTAGCGCAGAAGATGATGATAAAAAAGTGCAACATTCAAGGAAAACCAGTGGTGACCGCTACACAGATGTTGGAGTCGATGATCGGATCTCCAAGGCCTACTCGAGCTGAAGCCACGGACGTTGCCAACGCAGTGATTGATGGCACAGACTGTGTGATGCTGAGCGGTGAAACAGCTGCCGGTGCCTACCCAGATATCGCGGTTCAGACCATGGCGAAGATCTGCATTGAAGCTGAGGACTCACTGGATTACAAGGACATCTTCAAGAAAGTTATAGCAGCTGCACCAATCCCAATGAACCCAATAGAGACAATGGCTTGTGCAGCAGTGCAGACGGCAAATAGCTCTCAAGCGGCGCTAATTTTGGTACTGACCAGAGGCGGAACCACAGCAAAGCTGGTGTCGAAGTACAGGCCAAGTATGCCAATTTTGTCATTGGTGGTGCCAGAAATTACAACCACAGATAGCTTTGGTTGGTCGTGCAGCGATGAAGCTCCGGCAAAGCATAGTCTAATTTTCCGAGGTTTGGTGCCGGTTTTGTGCTCAAGTGATACAAGAGATTTGCAGTCCGAGGCTACAGAAAAGGCAATTGAGTTTGCCATTCAGTATGCAAAGGGCAAGCAACTATGCAAGCCTGGAGACTCAATTGTGGCGCTGCACCGTCTCGGAACTGATTGTGTCATCAAGATCTTGTTTGTCTGAGGATGAGATGATTGTTTCCAGAGGTCAATAAATTTTGGAGGGGATTTTATTATTATTATTATTTTTTTGTTTATTTTTTTATGCAATTAACTATGATATATTTTTGTGGTTGATGATATGGATTCCCTGTTTTCTACTTAATGATCAAGGTGCAATTTTTGTGATTCACTTGAGGCTAGAATGTGGTGGTTGTGGTTCTTGAGGATGCTTGCCAAGAAAACGGATTATAGTAGCATATGTCTCACCTCCTGTGGCTGAGGAGAGTAATTAATTATCCTTTTTCTCAAACATTTGTTTATTTTTTGGTTGTTCTGGACAAGTTTATATGTCACACTGAAGTTTCAAAAGTTCATTTTAAAGGTAAATGTTACCACTGAATTTCAGTTTTTAGTAGTCTAGCAGCTATTTTAATGTGAAAGTTTGAAGTTTCACACTAATAAAGCTGTTAGACCATCAAAAACTGCAATTAATTCAGTGGTAACCATTAGCTTTAAAATGTACTTTTGAGAGTCAAGCGTGACACATGGTTCACCGTATTGGTCCTGATGCAACCTTACCAAGAGGAGACGATCAAAAAGTCCAATAGAAATAACGAAATAAAAAACTTGTTTCTGATAGGGTCGATTCATTGCAAGCCGAAGGCAAAACATTGAAGCTCGCTTTCTGGCTACCCGTGATGCTCTCCAGGCTTCTGATCAAAAGAAAATTTATGTTACTGAATTGAGTTGAGTACGCATAAAAGACCTTTTTTGCGGACAAAATAAAAATAAAAGTTGCAAGAGAAAAAGAGAATTTTCAAATGCATAAGGCTTAGGCAAGCAAAACAGATTGTCTCTGCTTTGGCATCTCCCCAGTTCTGTCATGGAGGGTTTTGAGAAGTTTGCTTGTTCCATAGGCTTGTGGTGTAAGGGTGTGTGGCATTGGCTGTGCTGATGCAGCTTATGTATGTTTTAGTTCTCTTTGTTTCTATTTTAATAAATGTTGGACCTAACTGATAATCAAACACACACAAACGCATAGATACAATTCGGGTACGTCTACGGAGGGGTAGCTCAATATATTTCTTTCGGTATTTCTCTCCACCCTCACAATGCTCTATTATACACAGATTGAGCTTAGTATTACATACAATATGCACCTCTATTTATACACGAGCAAGGAGGAGTTGGTGGTGGCCAAAGTCTTTAATGGCAACTCAGTGGGTGGGTGATGCAAGAAGTCTTCAATGGTTGCCAAACTTGGAAGTCTTCAATGGTGTGTTGTAGAGGCTTCTTGCATGCATCATTGCATGCATCACTCTTGAGTCATAATTCTCACAAATCTCTACCATGACGAAAGAGTCTACTGTATGAGTCTTATGAAGGCGCTCTGAGTCCGAGAGATATTGATCAAATCCAAACAGTGTTGAAACTTGATCCCTGTAACCACTTTGGTGAGCATGTCTGCAAGATTATCTGCAGTCCCTATCTTTTGTAGTAGAATGTTCCCATCATCTACTATGTCTCGAACAAAGTGGAACCGAACATCAATATGTTTGGTACGACTGTGATGAACCCGGTTCTTTGCCAAACAAATGTCACTCTAACTATCACAAAAAACCTTCACGGTTTCTTGAAAAACACCTAAGTTTGTAGTCAACCCTTGAAGCCAAATAGCTTCCTTGAAAGCTTCGGTTATAGCCATATACTCTGCCTCTGTAGTAGACAAAGCCACCATTAACTGTAATGTTGACCTCCAACATACAGGTCCGCTTGCCATAGTGAAGACATATCCAGTGGTAGATCGCCGTTTATCAAGATCGCTAGCATAGTCGGAATCAACATATCCAACTAAATGCTTGCCCACTGTCTTCTCACTCTCGAACTTTAAACCGATATCCACAGTACTATGAATGTACCGTAGAATCCACTTCACTGCTTGCCAATGGCCTTTACCAGGATTGTGCATGTATCGACTCACCATACTTACAACATGTGAAATGTCAGGTCTGGTACATACCATTGCATACATAAGGGCACCAATTGCATTTGCATATGGAACATACTCCATTTGCCTTTTCTAATCATCTGTGGTTGGTGACATTTTTGCATTCAGTTTGAAATGTGAGGCCAGCGGTGTGCTTACTGATTTTGTGTTGCCATCAATGGCAAATGTCTGAAGCACTTTCTTCAAATACTTCGTCTAAGTTAAACACACTGTGTCTTTCTGTCTGTCCCGCTTGATCTCCATCCCGAGTATCTTCTTAGCTTCGCTAAGATCCTTCATCTCGAACTCTGAGCTCAATTGAGCCTTCAGTCTATCGATCTCCACCTTGCTCTTAAATGCTATCAGCATATCATCTACATATAAGAGCAAATATACAAATGTACCATCTGGGAGTTTTCGAAGGCATACACAATGATCAAAGTGACTTCTGGTATACTTCTGTTTCTTCATGAAGTAGTCAAACCTCTTGTACCATTGTCTTGGGGACTGTTTCAATCCATACAGTGACTTGCTCAATTTACATGCCCAGTTCTCACGTCTTGGAACTTTGAACCCATCTGGTTGAGACATGTAGATCTCTTCGTTCAAAGTACCATGGAGAAATGCAGTTTTGACATCAAGTTAAGCTAACTCGAGATCAAACTGTGCTACTAAAGCCAAAAGTATCCGAATAGAGGAATGTTTAACAACAGACGAAAATACCTCGTTGTAGTCGATTCCTTCCCTTTGAGCGTAGCCTTTCGCTACGAGTTTGGATTTGTATCTGATCTGACTTATGCCGGGAGCACCTTCTTTCTGAGTATAAACCCATTTTCAGCCAATAGCCTTCTTACCCTTTGGAAGTTGAACTAGCTTCTAAGTCTGATTTTGATGTAGAGACTTCATCTCTTCATCCATTGCTTTCTTTCATTTTTTACTATCAATATTGTGCACTGCTTCTCTGTAAGTGTTAGGGACATCATCTTCTGTCGCTGGAAGGGCAAATGACACCATGTCAATAAATCGGGCTAGCTTCTGAATGACCTTTCTGGGTTTGCTGGTGGCGATAGAGTCTGGTTGCTGACTAATCACCTGTACTGGATATGGAGTCTTCACCTAAACTGAGTCCTCGTCCTGACTATCAGAATCATCTTCAGAACTATCAACCGGTGGCTCAGTATCTTTGTGACTTTCAAACTCCACCTGTTGCTGAAGATTTTGATTCTCCTTTTCTTTAGCTGGAGTTATCTGTCTCAGCATGACAGACTCATCAAAAGTAACATCTCTGCTACAGACGATCTTCTTTGTTTCAGTTCATTATGTCCCATGAAAAGAGCTTTTTTGACTCTAGGATCCAGTTTAGATTCCACAACATAAAAGTATGCTGGACACCCAAATATATGAAAAGAATCATAATCAGAAATTGGATATCCGGACCATACCTCCTTGGGAGTTTTCCCATCTAGCGCAGTTACAAGATGTTGGTTGACAATGTGAGTGAAGTATGCCAACGCCTCTGCCCAAAATGCCTTGCTCAGCTCGGATTGAGATAACATACATCGTACTTTCTCCACCAAAGTGTGATTCATTCTTTCAGCTACTCCATTTTGTTGTGGCGTTTTAGGCACTATGAAGTGTCTAATTATCCCTTCGTTCTGATAGATTTCCAGGAAGGGATCTGATTTGTACTCGCCACCGTTGTCTAATCTGAGGCTTTTGAGTTTTCTGCCTGTCTGGGTCTCTATCATTTTTTTCCATTTAAGAAAGATATCTAGCACTTCATCTTTATGCTTCATAGTATATACCCAGACATATCTAGAAAAATCATCAATAAACGTTGCAAACCAACGTTTACCTCCCAATGAAGCGATTCTGGATGGCCCCCAGATGTCTGTGTGAACATAGTCTAGTGTTGCCTTCGTTCGATGAATCGCAGTACCGAACATGACCCTCGTCTATTTGCTTAGTACACAGTGCTCACAGAAGTCAAGTTTGTCAGTTTTGGCACCTTTTAGTCTGCCTTGCTTCACCAAGCCTTGCAACGCCTTCTCACCTGCATGCCCTAAACGCATATGCCAGAGTTGGGTAAGATTGACTAACTTATCTTTAGAATTGCTCGCCACAGCTGCTCTTCTGGTTACTATATACCCATCTAGGTAATACAAATTTTTCTTCAGAGTACCTCTCATTGCCACGAATGCACCTCAAATTACTTTCAGAACTCCACCTTCCATGGTCACCTTGTAACCTCTGGAATCTTAAACCCCTAATAAAATGAGGGTTTTTTTCAGGTCTGGAATATACATGACATTGGTGAGTTTTCTGATTGTATCGTCGTGCATCTTCAGACATATTGTTCATATCCCTTTAGTCTGACAAGTGTTGTTGTTGCCCATTAGCACAACTCCTCCATCTAGCTCCTCAAAGCTAGAGAACCAGTTCATGTTCAGACACATATGATAAGAATAACCTGAATCAAGAATCCATCTATCAGACTGATCAGTGTCTGACGATGAAACAGTAAAGGATGATTCATCTTCGTCTTCCCTCTTTCGGGCAATATTGGCTTATGACTTGTCCTTGTTTGGACAGTCTCTCTTCCAGTGCTCTTTCTAGTGACACTGAAAACACTCATCCTTCTCTTACCGTCTTCTGGATGATTCAGATCTGTTTGGTTGTGATCTAGATTTGGACCACCATCTCCCATTTCCCTTTGATCTATTGTTTGACCTGCCTCTGTTTACAATCAACACCTCTAATGTATTGTCCCGATGATCATGTTGATCCCGGTACTCATTGTTTACCAAAACGTTAGCAACATCTATGTATTTAACCTCATCTTTTCCATACATTAAAGTTGTGGATAAATGATCATAGCTCTCAGGTAAGGAATTTAATAAAATCAAAGCTTTATCCTCATCAAGAATTTCAACATCTAAATTCTGTAAATTTGCAATAAGTTTGTTGAAATTGTTTGAGTGTTCGATCATAGGGGTACCTTTTTTGTACTGGAATCTGAAGAGCTTTGACTTCAGATAAAGGCAATTTTCTGGACTTTTCGTCATGAATTTTTCTTCCAGTTTCTTTCACAGATCTGCTGCCATATTTTCCTTCATCACAAAATACTTATGATCTTTTGCTAAGCACGATCGGATTGTGCCGCAAGCTTGACGATTGACGGATGTCCAGTCTTCATCTGAGATATCCTTGGGCTTAGCATCCAAGGCAATCTGGGAACCATATCGAAATAGAAGATCTTGGACTTCGCATTGCCACATGCCAAAGTTATTGGTGCCATCGAATTTCTCTACCTCAAACTTTGCATTTGACAGCATGGTTCTCCTCATAGAATCGCTCGTCCCAACAGTATTTCCAACAGTATTTTTGGCTTCTGATTGCTCGGTATCCTGTACTTCAGTCATGACTTGAAATAACAAATATAAAAAATTGATGAATTTACTCACCAACTAGGAACAATAAAACTTCAAACCAGGTTTTTCCAAAATTAGAGTACTAATTTCAAAAAACAGAGCCCATCGTTGAATCCGGAATGGTCAAATTAGTTAGGATCGACCTTTTGTTTACTCAAAACGGACTTAAAACGAGCTCGGAATGGCCAAAATAGGGTTGAAGGGCAAAATTATAAATTTTAGAAAAAGTGATGATGCGGCAGTCTTAGAGAGTGACACGTGGCAGCTCTTGATTGGAGACACATGGCAACCTCTGGTTGGTGACACGTGGCACTCGTCGGATGGTGACACGTGGGCACTCGCCGGTTGGTGACATGCGGCAGTGACGTCAGCTGATGACGTCATCGCTGAAAAAGTCATCGGCGTCGAAAAAACCAGAGGTTGCCGGAGAAGGCTCGTGGCAGTGCGTGGGCCTCACGCGCACTGAAGGAAAAAGGCACGTGAAGCGCGGGACGCCGAGAAGCTTGATGCGCCAAGCGTCTAGCGGCGCGTGGGGGCGCGTGGCTGGGTTTCTCGTCCTATGAGGGGCAAACTTCCAGTAGGTTTGGTGTTTGAGTTTGATGCTTAGTTTGCTTCGAAATAAAGTCGAAAGAAACGGCTCTGTTTTGAACAAATATGGCTCTGATACCAATTGTTGGATCTAAATGATAATTAAACACACACAAACGCATAGACATAATGATTTATACGTTGTTCCCCAAATTCAAGTACGTTCACGGAGGAGTAACTTAATATATTTCTTTCGGTATTTCTCTCCACCTTCACAATGCTCTCTTATACACAGATTGAGCTTAGTATTACATACAATATGCACCTCTATTTATACACGAGCAAGAAAGAGTTGGTGGTGGCCAAAGTCTTCAATAGCAACTCAGTGGGTGGGCGGTGTAAGAAGTCTTTAATGGCTGTCAAACTTGAAAGTCTTCAATGGTGTACTGTAGAAGCTTCTTGCATGCATCACTCTTGAATCATAATTCTCACAATAAATACTCGATTATTGAAAGGTATCAATATTATTATATATAGCTTAGCATCATACTATTTTTTAAGAGAGATATTGTTCGAGTATTTTATACCATTACCACAAGAGCAACTGAAACCGATATCGCAACAATCAAGATGGTGTGACATACTTATCCAAACAAATAAGAAAAAACCTTTGGGAATTGGGATACACTAATACATGTATATTATGTATATATTTTCCTGCGACAACTTTCACTCGGTAGTTACTTCTTATTGTACAACTAGCAACATCTCTCTAGACTTTCGACAAAGAGAATTTTGATAAAAGAAAATTAAAATCAAAGGATTGAATGGTAAACATGAGTCATGACTCACATTGTGCCAAGCTTTTACTAAGAAAGTTGTATGACGACGAAAATATATACATATATTCTGGGAACAGAACCATAAACCCCAGATCTCCAGTGCCAAAAGATTGAAGTAAAGCTCTTAGGTCGTTAAAAAAAAAAACATTACTGAAACATAAATCTATTACATATTAAAATTTCACTAATGTAAACTTTCAAAAAAAAAAATTCACTAATGAATGTATTATTTGCCTAGTCCTCGGAGAAATATTGATCGGCTTCCAATTGTCTTTCTCGCTCTCTTCTGTTAGTATTGACACGACTTTTTCTGTTATTTGTAGACCTCAACCGCTTGTTCTTCTGAGGTTGATGAAGCTTTTGCATTAACTTCTCTTCTTCGTATTTAGTGCTCCAATAACAAATATCTTCCTCCTCCTCCTCCTCCTCCTCCTCCTCCTTCTCCTTCTCTGTTAATTGTTGTTTTTGCTTGGGATCGAAGGAATCATTCAACCACCTTTCGACTTTACGGAGTTGTTGTTGAAGTGCTTTCTCTTCCGCGAACGAATAAAAAATTTGCTCATTCTCGGGAAGGCATGCTAGCAATTCCTCATATTCTCTATCGACAAAATAAAAAATCTGTTCGTCTTCGGGAAGCAGTTTTAGAAGCTCGTCATTGCTGGAATCACAGATGATGTTCCAGAGCTCGCGTTCGAAAAGTTGAACGGGATCATCAGCCATGTTAATGAAACGTACGAGTAGCTAGCTAGCTAGCCTTACTTATACATATATATATATATATATATATATATATATAGATAGATATAGATACACACGTATATATAGAAATTAAGTAGAGAGTTTCCTTGTGTGTTAGAGTTACTAGGATTCTTAATCCCTCTGAAGTTAGGAGTTGTAGTTTGTTCGCTAATTAGTAAAATTTATTCTGAAACCCTTCCAAGGTAAAACACGGTATCCTATTTGGATGAAGATAGGTAATTATATGAGTAGTCCATTTTTTTTTTTAATTGTCTAATTTGCAAATTTTAAACAAAAAATTATTAAATATTAATAATATTAGCAATAATAGTTAAGGAACTTTTGGTTCACATCCTTTGTGTTTTAATACATCTTTTGATATGAGCACAACTTGAATGGTCAAAAAATTTCACTGAAACTTTCTAAGTATTGGGTGTGATAATTACGTACTATGAATATAATCAAAATAGGTACAACATAGTATCCTATTTAGATGAAGATAGGTAATTATTATATGAGAATTAATTAGTCCATTTTTTTTAATTGTCTAATTTGAAAATTGGAAAATAATTATTAAATACAAATAAAAGTAACAACAATATAGTTGAGGAAATTTTGGGTAGACATTCTTTGAATTTTTGGGTAAAATTTACATTTCGAGATCATAGGAGTGGGATTGGACGGACCGAGAAAAGCACAAAATTTAAACCTGATTAACAATTAACATATAAAATAATATTATTTTATCTCAATCAATTTCAATTATTTGAAATTGAAGTTAAATAACAATTTTTTGTTATATAGGGATTACATGTAAACTCCAATTTCTTGTTGGACAAGTATTACAACTATTTGGAGAATAAGACACTTCTCTCATAAGAGATCACCATACATAATACAACTATAAAATAGAATCCTAATTACAATAGAGTTAAATCCCAATTCCTTATTGAATAAGGATTATATGTAAATCCCAATTAACAAAGATTACCTACCACATATCTCTAATAAGAAATTAACTTATATAATACAACTCAAAACATAAAATCTCAATTATAATAGGAATTAAGGCACGCGAAATAATTTTTTTGATTTCAAATTTTAATACCATTATTTTTAAAATATATAAAGAGAGAGATTTACATTGTGTTTGGAATCAAATTATTTGAGTTTCATGAGGAGAGAAGGTGCTCCACGTCTACAAAAAAAACAGAAAAAGTCGTGTCAAGACTACCAGAAGAAGCCGAGATAGACAAATAAAAGCCGATCAATATTTCCTCAAGTATTAGGCAAAAAAATACACCTGCGACAGTTTCAATACGTAATGAATCTATGTTTGAATATTATGTTTTAGTAATGATTTTTTCTTATGTTTTTTTATTTTCTGAGATGTAAGAACTTTTACTTTAATTTTTGTTATTTTAGCAAATACAATAAGAGCGTAACTACTGAGTGAAATTTCAGACAAGAAATATGTAATCATACATATAGCAATTCCACACAATCAATAGACTTTCTATCCCTCTTAATAATTCTGAACGTACGCGAAAGTTTTAACTTTTCATTTATATGTATTTTCTTCTAAACCGTTCCCTTTTTAATTTTTCTTCATAGAGATATATGTGAACAAGATTAAAAAAACTTATCAACAATTTAAGCAATTTTTCTAATATTTTTCATTATTTTCCTGGAAACGAGCAGAGATTTTTTGTCAGGTTGGTTGTGAAGATAATTTATTAAATTTAAAAAATAAAATTCATGTGTTTCTTGACCTTACAAAAGTCTAACAAATATAATCTCGGACTAAAAGCATAAGAATTTTATGAATATTTTCGATTGATACGAGTACAGCCGGAGTTGAGTGAAGAGTTCAACTCTAACCTATTCTAATTCAACCTTTAAACCAAAAGTCTATTTTTTTTAAACTGAAATTCCCATGATCCAAAGTTAGTATTAGGCATGATTACACATATGATAGATTAATTTTCAACGATGATGGTATATTTTACTATAGTTTATTTTAAATGGATTTAATCAATAATTGAATAATTTTGATTTAATATAAAAGGTTAACACATCAATATTATTGTCAAAAGATCAATCCCTTTAAAGTGAGTATTTTTTAGTGTGTTGGATATTGTATTGTTGTTATTATTTAATAGAGAAATGGTTGTTGATATTTTCTGTGTGTGTGATCTTGAGCGGAATTAATTTTGAAAAGTAAAAATTGAATTAATTCCTAACAAGTGGTATCAAAGCTATGACGACAACTCCAGATGTAAAGTTTGCGGTGGAGAAATTTGACGGACGAAATAACTTCAGTCTCTGGCAAGTTCGGATGCGAGACTTGCTAATTCAACGTTGAACGAGAAGCCCGTAAATATGGATGAGACTAGGTGAAGCTACATTAACTCGAAGGAGGTGAGTACCATTCGGTTGACTCTGATAGATAATGTGGTATACGATGTAGTCGGCAAAAAATCAGCAGCAGATTTGTGGCAAAAATTGGAAGATCTCTACATGAGAAAAAAGTTTGCCAACTGGCTGATTCTGAAACAAGAATTTTACTCTTTTCATAAGAAAGAATGTATGGATTTGCATACTCATCTTGGTGAATTTAATAAAATTATTTGTGATTTATCCAATATTGGTGTTCAAGTGAGTGACGAGGATAAGACAGTTATTTTATTGACATCGGTTCACTCGACTCATAAACATATGTTTAATGCTTTGTTTTATGGGAGAGATACTGTGACAATAGAGCAAGTGAAGAGTGCTCTATTTTCTAGTGAGAAAATAAATGAAGAAAATGAAGGAAGAACTCGGGATGACTATGCTCTTGTTGCTGGAAATATAAGAAAATTTGAAAGGAGGCAAGAATGACAAGACATATGGCAAGATGGAGCTTCATGAAATCAAAAGCCATTTATGGAACGACAATGCTATTATTGCGGAGAAAAGGGACATTTCATACGGAATTGTCCAAAAAGGAAAGAAAGTGGGTACAACACCGCTGCGATTGCCGAGGAAAAAGATGGAGATGATGACGTGCTTGAAGCCCTATCAATTATGGACAAAGAAAATGAAGCAAATGAGTGGATTCTTGATTCTGTTTCTTCCCATTGAAATTACCTAGGCGACTAATGAAAATAACCTAGAAGGGGGGGTGAATAGGCTTTTTATAGATTTAATGACAAATTAAAATTAATTGCGGAAAAATCAATTTTAATCCAATTCTCTAACAAGATAAATCATACAAAGATTAATCTAAATGCAGAAAATAAAACAATAGAAACATACGATATTTTTACGTGGAAAACCTTGGAATGACTCAAGTAAAAACCACGTATACGCTCGGGTATCGATGCACTATGAATCAAGAAGTACACTAACTCTATGAAGTTTTAGACTTACAAATCACTCCTGATATGTCTTTCTCCACTCGACGTCTGAAAGTCTAGATCCACTAGCACTCCACGAAGCTCTCGTTCCGCTCTGTACTTTGACGGCTCCGCTTCTCAACGGATCAATGAACCACGAAGCCTCCTGCTCCGATCTCCGCACTCAGACGACTCCGTTCTTAACGGATCGATGCAATTATATTACAATAGGTGGTGTAATGATTTTTCAGAATCTAGATCATCCAATTGTGCATAAGATCATCGATATAGAAACAAAACTGAATAAACCCTAAGAGAGAACTAGAAAATATATAATCACTCAATAATTTTCTCTTTCTATCTATCTCTCTGCAGAAGAATATAAATTGTAAAAGAATTGCATAGATCTCACCCAAAAAGTTCTTCTCAAATATGTAGTAGACTTCGGTATTTATAGATAATAGTTGAGGGAAACCCTAATGTTATCATTTTTTGTAATTTCACATCGAACCAAGCCAAACCCTCAAATCTGATGTATAGTATGTGTATATCACGTGTATTTAGGTGTAGAAGTCGCAATAGCCACAAAGAAAACAACCCTCGGACAATTTTGTCATTTTCACCACTTAACCATGCAGTCCCACCTACGCGTGGCACGTAGGGAAGCTACGTGCGACACGTAGACTTAGACTACGCATGACACGTAAGCCAAATTTCAATAGGCGTAGATGTGGCGTAATTTTGACACTTTCTAGCCACTTTTAGCTTCTGGGCGCGTAGGCTGGGCGTAGCAAAATTCATGGAAACCACTTTTATTGGGAATAGTGTCGTTTGAACTCCCTCGACTCCATTAGAATGATTCTTGAAGTTTCGACTCCGAAAAATGTCATTTTTGCCCTCCGGAATGCATTTTCTTCTCAAACTTGTTTCATCTTCACTACTTAATTTAAGTTTGTTGATGTTTTTGCTTGACCACTTCAATTTTCCTAAACCTACCCGACCTTACAGATCATTCAACATGGTTATTGTCGAGAACATGTCAAACATAAACAATTACAATAAATGTTCTTACACCCATCATGTATGTCCTCATAAAGAATGATTTACCTCCTACAAACCATTTGTTAGTAAGGGTTTTATGGGGAATAATTCTTCGTGTGAAGTTGTGGGAATTGGAACAATTAATATAAGGACCACAAATGGATTGGTGAGGATTTTAACTGATGTTTATCATGTTCCAAGTGTTAGAAGGAACGTGATTTCTTTGGGTGTCGTGGTGTCAAAAGGTTGTTGGTTTGAAGCAAAGAATAAACTGTTGAAGGTTGGAAGAAGTCAACGTATCATGCTCATTAGAAAGAAGGTTGAGAATTTGTTTGTGTTATTAGGAAATACTTTGTTGGGTGGAACTGTTTCTTAACTGGAGTTAAGGTAGAAAATTTTAGTCAATGTGGAGATTGTTGAAATTTGACTAAAATAAGTTGGTGTTGACCATTGAGGTGGTACTGTCAAGTTTACCCATTAACTACTCATCCTTCAAATAAGAATGGTGATTGCTTGTCTTTCTTTGGTGTAGTACTTGTAGCTAGTGTTTGCCTTATAAATAGCAAGCTTCGTCAGTTGTAAAATGTATCAAGAGAAGAAAGAAAAAGGAAGTCAGAAAGAGAACAAGTGAGAGAAATAGAAAAGAGATAAGAATTCATATAGGAAATGGTGAGAGCAAGAGAATTAGGAGAAGAATGAGAGAGAAAATAAAGTGAGTATTTTTTAGTGTGTTGTATATTGTATTGTTATTGTTATTTAATAGAGAAATAGTTGTTGATATTTTGTGTGTGTGATGCTGGGCGAGATTAATTATGAAAAGTAAAAATTGAATTAATTCCTAGCAAATGCAATATCCAAATTGGTTCGGTGTTTTTTTAAAAATATGTAGAATGAATTATATATATTAAATGTGTATTTATTGGGCGAACAAACTAATGACGGTGTCTTAGATTCTCTCTTTTCACACTACACCTGGGGCTAACCCTCCTCTTTAAAAGTGTTCTATCCTGGCGAAATTACGTGGTTAAAAATTATGTTGTTCAAGACAATGGTTGGAATAAAATTTAATTTATTTTACATTAATAACACCCTGTAGGGAAAAATGTCTACCTACATGTTATTTCTTTCTTATTTAAGGTATAACTACAACAAAATAACCATTGTAAGATTCAATATTTTTTTGATATTATATTGACTATAATTTCAAAATAACACATAGTCATTTTATTTAAACGAATATTGTATTTTCTTGCTATTCTGTTGATTACCGTGAGATTTAAATTTTGGGTAAATTATTTTTTTCCCTTTGTCACATAATGATTACCGTGAGATTTAAATTTTGGGTAAATTATTCTGACTTCCTTTGAGATTTTGCATAATTACTCTCATATTAAAGTTTGTGTAAATTTATTTTGACTTTCCCTGTAAAATTAATATTACACTAACATTTTTATGCATTTACTAAAGTACCCCTAACTTAAATATTTTAAACTGAAGTAATAATCATATATAGAGATGCTTGTTACATATATAGACATAAGATGGTTTTATTAGAAATGATGCTTCTTCATTATGGTAATTATTTTAATCACCGTTATGGTAATGGTGTAACGGATATGGAAATATCGGTCTTAAAAGTGAGTTCAAATCGATGGTTCGATAATACGTAACATTATCGACACTTTCAAAAAATATTACGAAATTGGACGAATAACCATGCTAGAAAGTAGAAATAGGTTTTTATTGAGTGCAATAAGAAAGCAACTGTTGAGTGAAATTCCAAGCAGGAAATTTGTTATCTATATAGCAACTCCACACAATCAATACACCTTCTATCCCTCTTAATCATTCATTAAGTATGAAAGTTTAAACTTTTCATTTATATGTCTTTTGTTCTGAATCGTCCCCTTTTTTATTTTTCTTCAGAGATAGATGTAAACAAAAATAAAAGAATTTATCAACAATTTAAGCAAATTTTCTGATATTTTTCATTATTTTCCTTTATATTTAATTCTTATTCCCCTTTCTTCTTCAAGCTTATGCTACCACTGAAGTGATGTTAGGTTGGGTGTGAAGAGATAATATGTTAATTAAAATTTTTAATTTCATGCACTTTTTTGTTGTAAATCACTAATGGTGATTTAAACTACCCAGGATCAATACAATATTGAGAGAAAACGAACTTATATTTCAAAAACTCACACTCTTTCAAAATACAAACTTTTCTCTCTTTTCTTTCTCACACCTCTATTCTTATGGTCTAGCTTCTATTTACTACAATACAATACACTCTGTATATATAGAACTAAATCTAAGACAAGACAAAACACAAATCACCATTTGCCGTTATTCTTGACTTCGGTTAGATTTGAGCATGCAAAGTCTTCACGCATGCTGTTGGTAGGTTTAAGCATGGTGTTTGGTGCAGACAACTTAGACCTTTGGTGCATGTGGATAAGCTTCAAGTTTATCTTTCAACATTTTTATCTTGCTTTACAAATTCTCTGAGGAGTCAAATTTGTGGCAAAAAGTATAACAATTTAACATAAGTTTTTTGTTGACACGAATATAAACTGAGTTTAGTGAATTCTAACTCTAACTTATTGTAATTCAGCCTTTAAACCAAAACTCTCTACCTGATCAGAATTTTTTAACTGAAATTCCAATGATCCAAAGTTATTATTAGGCCTGATTTATATGAATAAAATTGAAATAGTATATGTCAAATAGAGAAGTCAAGTATTAACTAGTTATTTTTACCTCGTTTTAATTTTTGGAAAAAAACTTCCACTACAAATGTTCTCCTCATGATTTATTATTTTATTTTGCTGAAGTGGTATGAAAACAAATTGATAATGAATGAGAGACAAAAGTAAATGAGTACAAAAATACTTCAAATAAGTTGTCATGCTTATTACATGTGTTGAATCCGTACTTCTTACTAGATTTGTGTAAACATCTTGAAAGTTTTTATGCGGACGCTTTGCCGCGACCAAGTGCGGGACGAAAATTTTTATGAGAAAATTAATCTTGTAACAACTATCACATAAAATAGATTGATGTGTTGGAAGCTCAAGTAGTAACTAATATTGTCACCACCTAAAACGCAATATTCAAATTGATTGAATGTCATGGTTCGTATATAGTTGATTCGTAATATTTTTAGAAAATATCGATATCGTTATTTAGCGTCGAATACTCATTTTAAATACCGATATTGTCCGTGTCCGTTATAACGGTACTGACACAATGACCTAAACCGATAGCGCGACTGTGAAAATATTGAATGATTTTATGAATGTGTGAATCAAATTCCCTTAGAATGTGCATGTGGTTCGGTGGACATAACCAACATTGTATATCAGATTTGTCTTAGATTGTCATTGTATATTAGTCTTGTCCTAGATTTTTTTTCGTTGCAATCGCACAAGCAACTGCGCATAGCATTCTGATTAAATTATAGTATCCTTTTCTAATAAAATTACATGGTTTAGAACAAGAACCGACCAAAATATACTTGAATGGAGACTACTGCCCTCATTAATTTTCTTTTAGCAGATATCACCTACAAATTTGCATTATATACATATCAAATTTCCCTTTTAATACACTTATTTTGATTGAAGTAAAAGTCTTGGAAAGAAAAAAAGAGAGAGGGAAAACAAGTCAAATTTTAAATTTCAGGATTGCAGTCTAATATAATAAAGGGTAATTTACACTGACACCCCTAAGGTTTAGGTTAATATCACTTAAAGGGCGGTCAACGCACAAGTTTATACTCACACCCCTGAGGTTTAAAAAATATTGCAGTGACACCCCAACATCCTATGAATGGACTTTTTTGCCCCTAGTTCATTATAAAATGGAATTTGCCAACATTTGAGACCAAAGTACCCCTTAGTGACATGTTTTTGTGCCAACCTAAGTGAATCCTTATTTCACAACTTAGGCCCTGTTTGGAAAGGGGTTTGTTTGGTCTTGTCTTGTCTGGTTTGGTTTTGTCTGGTCTTGTCTGATCTTATCTTGAATCTAAAACTCTGTTTGGTAAGCGGTTTGGTCTTTCTGGTCTGGTTTGAGAAAACAAAAACTTTATATATATATTAGTTTATATATTATTTTATGTATATAACTTTATATATTATTAAATATATATATTTATAATATATTATTAAATATATATAATATATTATATATATTTAATAATAATATTATAAAATAATAATATATATTATTCTATATATTATTAATATATATTATTTTTGAATTTTATATATCATTTTATATATATATTTATATATATATTATTTTTATATATATTTAATAATATTATTTTTTATATATATTATTTTTATATATATTTAATAATATTATTTATATATATTATTATAAAATAAAAAATATATATTATTCTATATATATTAATATATATTATTCTTTAATTTTATATATTATTTTATATATATTTATATATATATATATTATTTTTATATATATTTAATATATATATTTAATAATATTATTATAAAATAAATATATATATATTAATATATATTATTTTTTAATTTTATATATTATTTTATATATATATTATTATAAAATAAAAAATATATATTATTCTATATATATTAATATATATTATTTTTTAATTTTATATATATTTATATATATATATATTATTATAAAATAAAAAATATATATTATTCTATATATATTAATATATATTATTTTTTAATTATATATATATATATATAGGAGAGAGAGAAAAAAAATGAAAGAAAAGTCAAAAATTGTGGGCTAAGACCAAGAAAGACCAACTTTTTTTTTGTCTTGGTTTTACTTTATTTTGAACCAAGTCCATGACCAAAGTTTTAAGTGGTTTTGGTTTTGAATTTAAAAATAAAACCCACCAAACAAGTTTGGTCTTTGAAAACAAAAACAAACCAAGACAAAACCAACAAAAACTGGTTACCAAACAGGGCTTAGTGGGACATGTGTACGCATTTCAGCTGAGGGCAAAAGAGTCTGGAAAATTCCAACAAGGGCAAACTCGACTTTTCATGCCATAAAGGGGGTGTCACTACAATGCTTTTTAAACCTCAGGGGGTGTGAGTATAAACTTGTGCGTTGAGCGCCCTCTAAGTGACATTAATATAAACCTCAGGGGGTGTCAATGTAAATTACCCTAGAATAAAATAAGAATATTGCAGACTATAATTAAGAAATAACAAAAATTTGGGAGGAAAACTTAAAATACATGGAATAAGGAAGAAAGAAATAGGAAAAAAAAATGCCTAATTTTTTTCTGGGTCAACTATAAAATTTGTGTCACTATTATTACCTAATAATAGGGAAAATTATTGGTTATCAGGTGACCCCATAAGTATAACGTGGTATTCCAACTTGATTAAAATAAATAGTGAATATCACGCCCAAATAATAGAATTATACCGTTCGTACAGTGTATTACTTCCCGGACACTCAATGTCTTCTCGATTGAATAAAATAACGGTAATAAAAAAAGGGTAAAATGCATTAAACCCCCCCTTAAACTATTTTTTCTCTCTCAACAAATCCCCTGGACTATGTTTTAGACTCTAAACTCCCTAAACTATTCTAACTTTTACAATTCACTCTCGCCAGTCATAACACCGTTAGTTAAAATTAGGATAATTTGCACTCAGGTCCCCTGAAGTTTTGATCAATTGCATTCGCCCCCTGAGATTTCATTTTCCTTGCAATGACACCCCCTGAAGGGGAGAAGTGACTAGAATGCCCTTGTGTTGTCTCCCTTATTTCATGAGACAAATATCTAGGTGGTGAAATTACCTCAATGCTCAAGATGAAAACCCTATAATGTATAAAATGTGAGGGGTTGAAAATATTTTCAACAATTTTCTTCAAAATAAAAATTAATGAATTAATATGTATTAGTTGAAGTGCAACTCTAAAGAGTATGTCAAAACGATATAGAGTATAAGAAAAAGGGTTGGAAATATTTCAATACTTTTAAAAGATAATAATAATTAATTAATATGCATTACTTGAAGTATAACTCTAATAAATATTTCAAAAGATATAGAGTAAAGATATAAGACAATGGGTTATAAATATTTTCATATATATTTTTTTTAAAATTAATTAATTAATATACATTAATTGAAATGTAACTCTAATGGATATTTCATAAGATATAAAATAAAGATATAAGACAAATATATTTCGGAAATAAAAAATAATATAACTTCAAATACAGAAATCTGTATAAATTTATCTATCTATCTATATATTATTAATAAAAATACAAGGACTGTCTAATATTTCGATTCATTATCACCTTTTACAATATAAAAAATTATAATAGGTAAAGTTTGTCATTATTTAAAGTGTAAGGGCTTAAATTAACTTTACAAAAAAATTAATAAATAATAAACCATTTATCATATTTTTATAAAAATATACAAATCACAATAAGTAAAGTTTGTTATTATTTTATAATGTAAGGGCTTAAATTAATTTTACACAAAGAATAATAAATTATAAACCATTTGTAATATTTTTATACATTTATCACCTCGTACAATACAACAAAAACTATAATTAAAATGCATTATTACTTGTTTAAATTGTAGGAGTTGTATATTATAAATTTACAAAATCAATTAAATTGTATGAGCTCACAAATATTTTATACATGTATCACCTTCTAAAATACAAAAAAAAAATCATAAATAAAGTGTATTATTATTATTATTTAATGTAAAATGTCACAATATTAGTTTTAGGGAAAAATAAAAAAATGATAACTTTTGGAGCCTATATTATATAAATGACAATTTAAAAAAAATAAATTAAAGAAATGTAATAATATTTAAAAAAATCATTGTATCTAATGTACTTGAAAAGTTTTTCAAATTAAGTTTTAGACACAAGAGTTGTTTGGTCCATTAATTTAGTCAACATGTCTTTTACACTAAATCAAGGGCACAAGAGTCATTTTATGGGATCTTCACTCCTTCAGGGGGTGTCATTGCAAGACAAATGAAATCTTAGGGGGTGAGTGTAATTGACCAAAATCTTAGAGAATCTGAGTGCAAATTATCCTAATTTAACTAACGATGTTATAACGGAGTGTCATTTATTGTAATAATTTTATAGTTTGAGGGGCCATCGAGGAGAAAATAGTTCATGGGGTTTAATGCACTTTACCCTCAAAAAAATTAGGGTTAAGTACATAAAACACCCATGTATTATAAATACGATGCGAATAACACCTTATACTTTAAAAATGTGTGTATTGACATCAGCACTTTTGGAAAATGTGCGAACACTCCTTGCAAGTTGGGAAAATGTGCGAACACCACCTGCAAGTTTCAAAAACGTGCGAATATCCCCCTATAAGTTTCGAAAACGTGCGAAAACCCCCTTCTTTGACTTTTATACTCTTTTAAATACTCATTTTACCCTTACCCTTACCCTTAATCTTCAAAATATATATATATATATATATAAATTTTGAAAAATAAATTTCAAAGCCAATATATAAAATTCAAATTCGAAATTTATATATATAAAATTTCAAACCAATATATATATAAAATAAAATTTTCAAAATTTATATATATAAAATTTGAAACAAATATATATATATATAAAATAAAATTTTTGAAATTTAAATATATAAATTTCGAAATATATATATAATTCGTAAATATATATATAAATTTCAAAAAATATATATAAATTTTGAAAAATAAATATTAAATTTTTTGAAACCAATATATATATATAAAATAAAATTTTCGAAATTTATATATATATAATTTGAAATATATATAAAATTCGAAACAAATATATAAAATTCAAAAAAAAAATATAAAATTCAAATTGTTGTGCAAATAGAAGTATAAAAAACACAAGTTACCAAAGTACAATACACCAAAACAAAATTTAAAGTCAAAGAAAGTAGAATATAGGAGTATATTTTCACCGAATTTTATATATATTTTTCCGAAATTTATATATGTTTTCGAATTCTATATTTTATTTTTGAAATTTAATATATATTTTTCGAATTTAATATTTTTCCCGAATTTTATATTTTTTTTTCAAAATTTATATATGTTTTCGAAATTTATAAATATTTTTTGAATTTATATATGTTTTTTCCAATTTTATATAATTTTATATTTTTCTTTTCAAAATTTATATTTTTTTGAAATTTAATATATATATTTTTGAATTATATATATATTGTTTCAAATTTTATATATATTTTTTCGTATTTTATATATATATTTTTATAATTTTATATATATTTTTGAAATTCATATATGTTTTCGAATTTTATATATAATTTTTTGAATTTTATATATGTTTTTGAATTTTATATATTTTTTAAAAAATATATATATTTTCCATTTTTTAGAAATTTATATACTAAATGCATATATGTTATTTTACACGAATAAGTTAAATTCGCACATATTTGAAAGATTTGGGATCAAGTCAAACTGTAGGGTTTATACGCAATATATTTATATTATAAGAATGTAAAGGCTCGCCACCCAAAAAATTATGGAGCTTTTCTATTTGGCTGGAGCAGACTGAGATTGACTATAAAATGACCTTAAACCCTAGAAAAGTTTCACACTACTTGATCTTATCCGAGCGGTAAAGGGTTTAGGCGGCGGAGATGAGTGAGAGACAGAGTCACCCACCGCCCTCTTCTAGGGTGGCTGACGGCGGCTCCGCCCTCTCGCCACCACTCTCCGCCTCCACACATTGCACCGCGATGAAGACTGCCCGCAGTCAGAGCCCTTTTTTATTTCGTTGATTCATCGAATCAATGAACAGGGCAATGATGGCCACGCGGGCTATTCCCATCCCAAAACTATCAATCTCACTATTTTATTTTCGTTTTTTAATTTTTTGATTGTTGTATTTTAATTTTTGTTTGATTAAATTGGCGGTCGTTGTTTTGATTATGATGCAGATAACATTCAAACTAAATATAGCTGAAGCAGACCCAAATCCAGAATGAAAATTTGGGAACTCTGTTATAAGGGTTAGTTTTACTTTAGTCTCGAGTCTTGATATGTATATTTAGTTTGTGATAATAACGGTAACACCATTTTGTGATGATGATGATGATGATATATATATATATAACTGTGTAGGTAGGTATTGGATTTTATGTTACAGGTGACTGCTTTTTAATGGAATTTGTTTGTGTAGATCATGGTTTGTGGTGTGCATTTGAAGGCGGTGATATGGTAGCACGGTACTTGTTCGATGAATGTCCTATGAGAAGAGTAATGCATTTGAAAGGTGCCGACCTTTACTTAGCTAAGATGTATTTTCAGTGCATTGAGAAAATCTAATGTATGTTTCAAATACATGGAATGTGGAAAAGAATGTATACTATTCATTCATCGTTGTCAAATATAGTCAAAATCGACCAACATTCCAACTAAAAACATAAAATAATTTGTAACCCAAACCCAACTATTCACATCTACACCCTGGAGTCCCAAAGTCCACCTATTCAAAATCAAAACAAGTACGGTACATAATAACAAGCATGAATTCTCCCCTCTATTTCAAAAATTAGCACAACATCCAATTGTTAGATTATCAATTTTAGACCAAGCATCCGTTGTCTAACAGTATTAGGGCTTTAGTGTACTGATGGAACTGAGATAGTGGCCACATATCGAAAAAATGATGAAAATAATTTAGGTAAAAAATTGTGACATCATAGCAAAATGGGTGGGGATGGATCGATATGGCTATGGCTATCTTCACTATGGGGTGGTGATGATGGTGGTTGTGACTATGGAGTGGTGAGAGAGGAGGAGGAAGGATATGACTATTGTTTTGTTTGAAGGACAACACTTTGTCTCCTCCAACATCAAATGTTTCTCTCTAACACCAATACTCACCAATACTCTCTCTCTTTATATATAATATCAGAATACTTCTACTTCTTTCTTGTAGCAATGGGTGCTATTACTTTTAGTGATTTTCTTAGTTTGAATGGTGATGGTGGTAAGAAGGGAATTAGGAGCCGTAGACGAAGATCGTATATGCACACTCGGGCTGGCTTCGAGGTTGGTGGAGATGACAGAGAAGTTTTTGAGGGCTGGCTTGAGTGTCGCTCGCTTCAACTTCAAGATGACAATAATACCTTTGCTTGTCTTGCTGGAGAGAGTCAGGATCCGAATGCAGATCTTGATAATGATGAAGCTACTATGTGAGACTATTGGGATGCAATGATCACTACAGTGGCCGCTTCAGCCTCCAAGGGACCCATTTTGGGCAGCAAACCATGACTTCTTGAAGAAACTTTTGTTTTCTTTATTATGTCATTGCTTATGTCATTAAGGTAATTGAAACCTTATCTTTTTAAATTTTTTAGATAATGTAATCTGATTTATGCCACCTGTCAATCATTCGGTGGAGTGTCTTTTGTGTCGGTCAGATTATCACCTTCATTCACTACCCAATCACTTTGGGAAAAGTTGAGTGATTTTCGGTCAGAATGAGTATCCTAATAAAATGAAGCATAAGGTTTCTAAGGATAGTAAACCGTATCGTAGGAAGCGTTATCATAGGAAAACGCAATAAAGATAGTACTAATAAAGAGTACAAACCTAGGAATAACACTAAGCATAAGGATAAAGGTAGTTATTCCAAAACTAATGCTAAGTGCTACACTATCTCCATAAAGGAAAACGCAAGAAAAATAGTACTAATAAGGAGTACAAACCTTATCGTTGGACCTTTGCAAGAATGAAATCCAAAACCTTATAGAAAAGAAACAAGATTGAGCCTAAGAAAGACTCAGAAGACAATAAACTATCTCTGAAAAGTTCTCCCTTCAACCTAACAAACCCTTCTCTTATATAGAGGAGAGAGAGAAAAGTAAAGATAAGATGGAATCTTTCGGGTATGCAATAGGCCCCATCGACAAAGACTCAAACCTAATTTTACCAGACCAGATCCGAAAATCACTCAACTTTTCCCAAAATGATTGGGTAGTGAATGGAAGTGATAATCTGATCGACACAAAAGACACTCCACCGAATGATTGACAGGTGACATAAACCAGATTACATTATCTGAAAATCTAAAAAGATAAGATTTCAATTATCTTAATGACATAATAAAGAAAATAAAAACTTCTTCAAAAAGTCATGGCTTGCTGCCCAAAATGGGTCCCTTGGAGGCTGAAGCGGCCACTGTGGTGATCATTGCATCCCAATAGTTTCCCATAGTAGCTTCATCATCATTAAGATTTGCATTCGGATCCTGACTCTCTCCAGCAAGACAAGCAAAGGTATTATTGTCATTTGGTCTGGCCATGGATTGATCATCTCGCATAGAAGAAGATAAGGATGGAGGAGCAAATGAACTCATAAACTGATTCTTCATGAATTCCATGCACTTAACCATTAATTCAGATTTCCCGAAATTCGGAAATTGATGTCGGAAAGAGGACTTAATTTCCTCAAAAGGATTATAAACTTGTTTAATACCAAGAGATTGAGATTGAGCTTGAGACTGATTAATTTTCTCAATGTAAAACATGGTTTTCTCAAAAACTTCCTTGTCCAAATCCTCAATTGAAACTGAACTCCACCGTCTGTAAGAGAAAACTTTTTGGAGTGTAGAAATTTTCATTTGATTAAAGTTATATTGTAACTCCTACTTGGAAATCCAAGGGATGCCAAATTTAGCAAAAAACAAAAGTTTAAAGAATCTTACAGGAATATCCTCTTTCCCCTTTAATTGAGGATGATAAACAGACCACGAAATGAAATGCTTCCTAATAGGCTCAGGAAGAACATCAATATCAGGCCCATATAAATTCCACTAGTAAAAAATCCAATTAGGATAAGAATTTTTCAAAGATTCAGGGTAAAACTTGAAAAACCAAGTATGCTTTAATTTAGAATTCTGGTATAAAAATGCATGTTTCCATGCCTCTTTATAGTCCCAATAATTAAAAGAATAATTATGTCCAGATCTTGAGAAAGACCTAGACTTTAAAGGATCAAGGCCCCAATCAGTGGGCTTGATAACCCGTTTAATAACGGCATTACTATAAGAAATTGGGATGCGGAGTTTATCATCTGCCTTTTCAAATGTATGAGTGATAATTACAGAATTAGTTTTCTGGAAAATCATTTCATAAATGTATCTTTTCTTGTTAAAGGGTGCATCATAATTCTGCACATTGCCGAGATAACGACGTTTGACTTCCCTAGGATCAGGCATCCACTGGATATCCTGAGGCTCCAAGGTCAGAATATATTGATTTACCTTCTTATTAGGTAATAATGGAGGTGGTTCTTTGAGAAGAGTCTCCTTGGCAGATTTAGGGACATTATTTCCCTTTTTGGATTGAAGGTGAGGGAAAATTTCCTCATTAGCAAGATTCATATTATTTGAATCCTTCTTCTTCTTGCCCTTGTCTTTATTGGCTTGGGAACCCTTTGAAGGGTTACTCATTTAACTCCTAGTTCTTCTTTACTTGTGGAAGGATTAAGCTGCTTCAAAATACCCTCATATCCTTTATTGGACGCATCGGTTTTAACAATCTTAAACCATAAAGTCAAGGAAGAGGATTCTTTCCTAATCTTTGGTAAATAATAGCACTGACCTGAGCAAAATTCTGATAATAATCGGAGATATAATTCAAACTTCCAAGAAATCTTTGAAGTTGATTCTTATCTGCGATTACATCAGGAAATTTAGAAGCAAATTCAATACTTCTATCAATTGGAACAATTTTTCCTTCATGTATCTTATGACCCAAAAATCGAACTTTATTTTGGAAAAGTTTCATTTTAGGTGCAGAAATCACTAATCCACTACGTTTCAAAACACCTTTAGGTGCAGAAGGATTGGTAATCGTCATAAAAATAAATAAATAGCAAACAATTAGAACAAATCCCTTTACTTGTGATTAAATGCATATACTTAGATGTACATACTTATTATTTTAGAATTTAAAGAACATGAACAAAATATTGTGTTAAGATTGATTATACACAAGGCTAACATATTAGGTATCGACTTCCAGATAAAAGTTTGATTCCGGGAGGGCCTCTGATTTCAAGTCATTGTTTGTTATTTTTAGAACAAGGACATTGCAATGAGTTATTTTGTGACAATACATAGGTTTTCATATATGACAGGGTCCTGAGATAAGAACCGGTTTCTTGAAAGATGGGAAGCCCATCCAACTGAAGCAGGGTCAAGAAATCACAATTTCCACAGACTACAGCTTAATGGGTGATGAGAATATGATCTGCATGAGCTACAAGAAACTGGCTCAGCATGTGAAGCCAGACAGTGTGATTCTATGCGCCGATGGAGGGTCCATAACATTCATTGTCCTCTCTTGTGACGAAGAATTGGGCTTGGTAAGGTGTCGCTGCGAGAACTCTGCATTGCTCAGTGAGAGGAAGAATGTCAATCTTCCCGGTGTGGTTGTGGATCTCCCAACCTTGACTGAAAGGGATAAAGATGATATCTTGAACTGGGGAATCCCGAACAAGATTGACATTATTGCTTTGTCGTTCGTTCACAAAGGTTCTGACCTTGTCGAGGCGCAAAAGTTGCTCGGAGATCATGCCAAGAGTATCATTCTCATGTCAAAGGTATCTGCTGAACTTCTCATCTTAATTTGTGTACTTGTCTAAAAAAAGGTATCTGCTGAACTTTGAACTTTTTGGGAGAATTTTAGTATTTCGTGCACTTGTTAATTTTGGGTAAACCATATACAATTGTGCGTTCTTGCTCTGACAGGATTCATTACTACTTTAGCGGCTTGGCCAGTTACTCGGGACTCCCGATTATTCCATTTTCTGATGTTAGCAATGTACAGCGGTCAAATAGGATCATTTTCTTCTCGGGACCTTTTACTTTTTTTTATCATGTGGGAGTTAGAATTAATTCCCGTTTATCTACTTTTATCCATGTGGGGAGGAAAAAAGCGTCTATACTCAGCTACAAAATTTGAGTGTTCATGTATTTTCAGTAAACTACACTTTTTTGAGGTCTTTTATCTGACATGGTTCAACTTTGATGCTATTTTGTAGGTTGAAAACCAAGAAGGGTTGGTGAATTTCGATGACATTCTAAAAAATTCGGATGCTTTCATGGTGGCGCGAGGCGATTTGGGAATGGAGATTCCCATCGAAAAGATATTCCTAGCGCAGAAGATGATGATCAAAAAGTGCAACATTCAAGGAAAACCAGTGGTGACTGCTACACAGATGTTGGAGTCAATGATCGCATCTCCAAGGCCTACTCGAGCTGAAGCCACGGACGTCGCCAATGCAGTGATTGATGGCACAGATTGTGTGATGCTGAGCGGTGAAACAGCAGCCAGTGCATACCCAGAAATCACGGTTCAGACCATGGTGAAGATCTGCATTGAAGCAGAGGACTCACTGGATTACAAGGACATCTTCAAGAAAGTTATAGCAGCTGGCACCAATCCCAATGAACCCAATAGAGACACTGGCTTGTGCAGCAGTGCAGACGGCAAATAACTCTCAAGCAGCGCTAATTTTGGTACTGACCAGAGGCGGAACCACAACAAAGCTGGTGTCGAAGTACAGGCCTAGTATGCCAATTTTGTCATTGGTTGTGCCAGACATTACAAGCATAGATAGCTTTGGTTGGTCGTGCAGCGATGAATCTCCAGCAAAGCATAGTCTAAACCCCAACTCTTGCTAGACTTTATATGAATTTCTTTTGACTAAACCCTAACTTTTGCAAGACTTTATATGGAGTTTCTTTCTCTCTAAGTTTAACCTAGAAGCTAAAAGTTAGCTCAAAAACAAATAGGTAAATTTCTATAAATAAAGGAAGTTACTGAAAAATAAAGAAAATTGTTAACAATTTAAATGAAATGAAGTTTCTTATATTTTCTTGTTTTGTGATGGTATCAGGTCCGATGCATTGGTAAAAGTGATATCGTCCAGTTAGTACGATAGCGACCGATACTACAATGGTGCAATGGGAACCATTGTGAAACAAACTTTCAAAACAAACAAGAAAAAACCTTGGGATACGCTTGATGCACATAAGCGCTCCATTCAATTATGAATAAATGCGTGTGTATATATATATATATATATATTGTCCTGTGACAACTTTCAATCGGTAGCTACTTTCTTATTGTACTAACTAGGATTTTATTAATTTTCTGTCAAACCACCTCATAACAGGAACATCAACAAAAATTAAAGCAAAAGTTCTTGCACATCTCAGAGAATAAAAAAGCATATGAAAAAAATATTACTAAAACATCATACTCTTAAACATAAATCTACTACATATTGAAATTTCACTAATATATTATATGCCTAATCCTCCGAGAAATATTGATCGGCTTCCAATTGTCTTTCTCGGTCTCTTCTGTTAGTCTTGGCGCGACTTTTTCTATTATTTGTAGACCTCAACCACTTGTTCTTCTGAGATTGATGAAGCTTTTGTATTAACTTCTCTTCTTCGTATTTAGTGCTCCAATAACGAATACCTTCCTCCTCCTTCTCTGTTAATTGTTGTTTTTGCTCGGGAAAGAATGTATCAATCAACCACCTTTTGACTTTACGGAGTTGTTGTTGAAGTGCTTTCTCTTCGGCAAACGAATAAAAAATTTGCTCATCCTCAGGAAGGCATGCTAGCAATTCTTCATATTCTCTATCGACAAAATAAAAAATCTGTTCGTTTTCGGGAAGCAGTTTTAGAAGCTCGTCATTGCCGGAATCAGAGATGATGTTCCAGAGCTCGCATCCGAAAAGTTGAGCGGGATCAACCGATAACTCAGCCATGGTGATGAAAAGTATGTGTAGCTATACCCTACTTATACATATATTTATATATAGACACACGCGACTCGTATATTTCATAAGTAATAACAATTACAACTCCTAACTTGAGATGGATTAATATTGTAAAAGTTTTTGGCCAGTTAACAAACAAGGCCTAAGTATTGTGTGATTATTACTATGAATATAATCAAAATAGGTAAAACACAGTATCCTATTTAGATGAAGATAGGTAATCATATGAGAAGTAGTCCATTTTTTCTAATTGTCTAATTTGAAAATAAATGCAAATAAAAGTAACAATAATAGTTGAGGAAATTTTGGGTAAACATTCTTTGAATTTTTGGGTAAAATTTATATTTGAATAAACCTCTACAAACATTCGAGATCATAGGAGTGGGTTTGGAAGAAAAGCCCAAAATTTCAAACCCGTTTTGATTAACAATTAAAATATAAAATAATATTATATTTATCTGCATTTCCCTCATTGGCAACATCTCAAATCAATTTCAGAAGTTTCAACCTAAAATTTAGGTAAATTAAATACCAATTCCTTGTTAGATAAGGATTACATATAAACAACATATCTTTATTAGACAAGGATTAATAAGACATCTCTCTCTTAGAAATCACCTTACATGATACAATTCCAAAATATATAAAATCCTAATTAGAATATGGTTAAACCTCAATTTCTTATTAAATAAGGATTACATATAAATCCCAATTTCTTGTTGGATAAGAATTACATAATACCTATCTCCAATGAGAAATTACCTTACATAATACAATTCTAACCTAAGATCCTAATTAGAATAGGAATTTAATTAAAGCAGCATTTACAACCGACATAATTTTTTTTTGGAAACAAACTACAACTCCTAATTTGAGACGGACTAAGAAACCTAGTGAAGTACAAACCAAGTAGGAAAATCGACCATATATACAAGTGTGTGTCTATATATATGTGTGTATAAGTTAGGGCAGCGACTCGTATATTTCATAAGTAATAACATGGCTGATCAACAACTTGAGAAAGGAGAAACTGAAGATCAAGAACTTCAACAACAACTCCATAATGGAGAAAGGTGGTTAAATGATTCCGAGAAAAGACGAGAATTAACAGAGGAGGAGGAAGAAGAAATTGACGATGGATATGAAAGAATTTTTCCTTGGAGCACTAAATACGAAGAAGTGAAGTTTTTAGTTTACAAAGAACAAGAGTTTCATAAGGAGAGAAATTGCTCCATGTCTACAAAAAATAGAAAAAGTCGTGTCAAGACTACCGGAAGAAACCGAGATAGACAAATAAAAGCCGATCAATATTTCCTCAAGTATTAGGCAAATATGTAATGAATTTATGTTTGAATATTATGTTTTAGTAATGTTTTTTTTTTCATATGTTTTTTTATTTTATGAGATGTAAACACTTTTACTTTTATTTTTGTTAATGTTTCAGACTTTCAGTATTAGTTATTACAATTATTCCCTAGCTGGTTTTCTAGATGGTGTTAATTAAGTTATCTTTTCTTCAATATATTTCTTGTCATATATAACTTCGCAATATATGGGTATGTATACAACTGTGTATCTAGTAAATCCTTTCAGACAGGAAATATGTTATGCTATCTATATAGCAACTCCACACAATCAATGTAATTTCAAACCCTCTTAACAATTCTTTATATAAGCTGTGTAAGTTTTTAACTTTTAATTTATATGTATTTTCTTCTGAACTGTTCCCTATTTAATTTTCTTCATACAGATAGATGTGAACAATATTAAAAGAATTTATTAACAGTTTAAGCAATTTTTCATTCTTTTCCTAGAAACGTGGAGAGATTTTTTTGTTAGGTTGGTTGTGAAGATAATTTATTAAATTAAAAAAATGAAATTCATGTATTTCTTGATCTTACAAAAGTCTAACAAATATAATCTCGGACCAAAAGTATAACAATTTTATGTCTATTCTAGATTGATCCGAGTACAACTCTAACCTATTCTAATTCAACCTTTAAACCAAAACTCTATTTTTTAAACTGAAATTCCCGTGATCCAAAATTAGTATTAGGCATGATTACTTATACAATAGATTAATTTTCAATGATGATGGTATATATATATTCTAGATATGGACTATTGTTTATTTTAAAATTTAGTGGATGATTACTATTTGGATTTGAAAAAATGAGAGAGTGATGATTTTAAATTAATATTTCAAGTAGTTATCTCAACTATGTGTTTAATCCTTCATCAAATTGCTCTCACTTATGGGCTTTATACACATACATGCACAAATGATGTATATACACATGTATACCTATATATATACATATATACATAACAACTGGTTCTAACAATATCAACCCTTCTATTTTTTATTTGTAGTATTACGAAATCTATCTTATAATGTAATTTATTTAAATTAAGTCATTTATTTCTTTAGGCCCTGTTTGGTTCGCGGTCCGGTTCCATGTGATCCGGTCTCATAATGATTTTTTGGGACCAGACACTGTTCCAAAAAAATAGTTCCAAAAATATAAGGACCACTTGCGACCAAAATGGGTAATTTGAGACAATAAAAAATGATGGTCTCAAGTGATCTCAAGTAGTCTTATATACAATTGTTTTAATACATGGGACCATAAAATTTGAAAAATATATATAAAATTAAAAAATATATATAATTTGAAAATAATATATAAAATTCAAAAAATAATATAAAAAATTTGAAATAATGTATAAAATTTGAAATATATATATATAATTCAAAATTAATATATAAAATGCAAAAAATATATTTAAAATTTCGGAAAATAAAAAAATTCCAAAATAATAGAAAAAATAAAAAATAATGTATAAAATTCGAAAATAATATATAAAATTTGAAAAATAATATAATTTTTTTAAAATAGTGTATTAAATTCGAAAAATATATATAAAAATCAAAATTAATATATAAAATTTTAAATATATATATATATAATTTAAAAAATAGTATATAAGTTTTGAAAAATAATATAAAAAATTTGAAATAATGTATAAAATTTGAAAAAAATATAAAATTCAAAAATAATATACAAAATTAGATATATATATATATATATATATATATATATATATAGTGTTGGCCTTGAAATTTATTCTCGGACAATAAATCCAATTTTGATATTAACAAAACATTTAAAGCGTGTTTAATACTAATGAATTATCAAGTTCATCTTTTCAGCAAAAGATAGGTGAACGACTCGGAAAACAAACACGGAAAGAAAACGACTCGGAAAGCAAGCTCGGAAAGAAAGATTGAATAAAAGCGAAAAGCTGTGAAAGAAATTGAAGCGCAAATGGAAAATCAATTTATTCAACGACATAAGCGAAAGTCGAAGACTCAAGACTCGGGGTAGATAGGTCGGGGAGCGATCACTGTAACAAGGTAATTTTATGTGTCGATTTTATCGTATAAGCTCAAGTATAAAATGAACCGAACTCAAATGGAATGGAAAACGCTTTACCAAACTTAAATGGAAAGAAAAATATTTTTATTAAATATTTTTCATGTTGTAGTCGACTAGAATAGACCTGTGTATTTTCTAGTAGTCGACTAGAACAATCAGTAGCTATTGGTTTTTCATCCACATCAAAAGAGTCGACTGAATGACCATTGAGTCGACTAGAACTCATTCTAGTCGACTAGATTAACCATTGTAGTCGACTAGAACTCAATCTAGTCGACTAGATGAAGCAATGTAGTCGACTCAAATGCAAAGGAGTCGACTAGTTCATCCTTAAAATCTGATGTCAATCTCTTCGATTACTAGGAGTTATTCAACTCACGGTGTCAATCTCTCTATCTCTCTCTCCTTATTTCATTAATTTGCATGATATATTTACTTGAATATCTTGTATGCTAATTAGTCTTGTGATTAGTTGTTAGATAAATTGAATTGAATTTATTCATTTGACTATTGAAGAAATTGAGTATTGATTATATATTGTTCCAATTTCGAAAAGGAGTAGAAATATTTTGAACACCCTATTCACCCCCCCTCTAGGGTTATTTAGTGACTAACATATAGTTTTGAGAAAATATAAAAAATTTGAAAATAATATAAAAAATCAACAATAATATATAAAATTCAAAAAATAATATAAAAATTCGAAATAATTTATAAAATTTGAAAAATATATTATTTTTGAATTTCTTATATTATTTTCAAATTTTTTATATTTTTTCAAATTTTATATATTTTTCATACTTAATATATTTTTTGAATTTTATATATTATTGTTTTTATTTTTTGTATTATTTTTCAAACATAAGACCAAACAGCTTGAATAAAACCAGACAACTTTACCAAACAGACTTTCAGAACACCACCCAGATAAGACCAGACCAGACCAGATAAGACTAGACCGGACCGCCTACCAAACGGGCATTTAATGTGCATTGCGTGATGGTTGTGGTCTTTATAGGATTCTATACAAGTTTTTTTGGATTGATGATGAGCATTACTTTCGAAGTCAACAAAATAAGTAAGATAAAGGTGTGGGGGTTCTTTCTTTAGGGTTAGTTAAACAAACATAGGAGATGTATTAATCAAGATAATGAAATTAGGTGGTAGTAAAGGTAGGAATGATTAGTCTTTAGAGCACTAAGATCAGACTATTTATAGGCTCCAACGAGGTAGCTCTTTACCCATCATGCAAACTCCAGCTACATTCCCTATATCAGTTAAAGATTTGAACTGGTTTGAAGCGATCGTTGCTTCATGGGATAGTGGACATGTCGTTGTCGCGTGGATGAATATGTAGCGGTAAGTAGCCTCGATCAGAGATATCTGATCAAACAATAAATGTATGTCTTGTCAGTGTTAAATGCTTTAGTCGATCTTTACTTTCCCATCTAAGCCTCGAAAAGGCTAGATTCCAAACTCAAGCCTCCAATCCAATCACTCGTAAGACATCCCTTAATCATTGGTGGCGTTGAAAAAACTCTTCCTACTTAAGCCCCTCGATCAATAAATATTTTTAAGTAAGATAAGATGACACATGTCATGAATGACTGACACGTGTACAAGAGACTCCTACAAAAGGTTCAATTATTTGATAAGATTATATTTTTCACTCTCTATTAGTTCTTATTTTTTTCTGTGATTTATAAAATGCATTGTTGTGGTTGGGATGAATTTTGAAAGGAATGGCATTTTGGTAAAGCTTGAGGGTATGAAAAATGTGATTCAAAAACAATGTATAAACAATTCAAGGATCCAGTAATTTTTCGGTCATACTCTATAATTTATATATATTTTTGTCTGTTTTTTTTTTCTTTAAGTGGGTCATAAATTTGAACGAATACAATAATTTTAGCATAGAGAAGTTACAAAGGGGATCATCATATGCTGAAATAAGAGCCTCAAAAGATAAAGTCATCATTTTAAACAAATAAAAAAATTAAAGATAATTATAGTGAATGAAAATATAATGTCACATAAATGAACAATTAAATAGTTTTCCCCTTTAAAAAAAAAGGTTCTTAGTTACAAGGATCAGTTTTATTTACACCCCTGATGTTTGCTTTTATTTCAATCAGCCTCCCATGTTTGAGAATCTTCATTTACACCCCTTATTTTTTTAAACAGTCATCATTTACACCCCTGGAGCATGACATTATTCTGAAATTTTATTATAATATTTAAATTACCCTCAATGTTATCCAGGTTATGTTTGGAAACAAGGATTGAGGTTTTTTTTTTTTTATCAATTTGACCCCCTCATTTTATAACTTGTCCAAATATTCTTTATTTCTATTTTTATCAAATCGACCCCTGAAATTATTAACTTCACTTTTATTGAAAAATAGAATAAAGTAAATAAAAATGTGATAGTTGTGGAAACTGAAAGTAAAAGAAAACTAATATATATGAAAACTAATAAAAATATATTGAAATAATACAAGAAAACTGAAAAAGAACACACAGACAAGAAAAATATTAGAAGAAAATAACAAATTGAAAGAGAAATTACACAAACATCTATACAATCAAAATTATCATGAAATCAATATTATTTAAATTATGATGTATTTATTGAAATTAAAACTGAAAATAAAATATTAAAATTAGTAAATATATATATAATGATGTAATTATTAGATATAGAAAAAAGTGAACAAATATACAATGGCGAAAAGGTTAAGAAAAAAAATAAAAATCAGAGATAAACACTTATAAATAATTTAAATGTACATATATTTATGAGATATTTATTTAAACTAATATATTATATTGGTGTGTATATATTTACATTAAAGGAAACTTTTTATGTGATGTAATCAAATGGTGAAGTTGGATGGATAATCTCATCAACTAAATGGTCTGCGGTTCGAGATATTATTTTTTTCGGGTGGGGGTGGGGATGGTTGGGTAGTTGTTTGGATATAAGGATAAAATTATTTGGAATGAGGTTTAATCTTGTTTGGACATATGACTTGGATTATTCTGAAATTAAACTAATTTAAGTTTGTTTGGCTTAAGGGGATTTAGAACATTTCATACAAAAATTTACTAATATGGGGAGTAAATGAAGATTCTCAAACCTAAGGAAGTCTGATTAAAATAAAAGTAAATCTCAGGGAGTGTAAATGAAATTAACCCTAGTTAGAACTCTTGCTACGGTTGTATTGATATTTATTGTAATTTTCTCATCTGTTTTGAAGTTTTTTTTTAGATTCATAATTCTTGTAAAATCACTATCAATTTTTTATTTTTATTTGGGTTATTATCAGTAAACCTCCCTATGGTTTTCTTTTTGATCAATTAACCCCCCTATGGTTAGTAAAATGTATCAACTTTCCCCCTCCCTTTAAATTTGGACCAAAATACCCCTGAAGTTTAATTAAATTAAAAAAAAACATATAAAATTCAAAAAATATATATACATAATTCGTAAAATATATATAAAATTCATAAAAATATATATAAAAATTCAAAAAAACATATAAAATTCGAAAAAATCTATAAAATTATATATATATATATATATATATATATATATATAATACTTTGGCACACTACAATAGTATATTCAAACATGATTATCCAAAATAAAAAAGGGATAGAAAAATCATAATCAATAGAACCAATGAGAGTTGAGCAATACAATCCAAGAAAGTGTTCTTCCACTATATTTGATTTTTTTTTTCAAAAAAAATTAGATGTCACAATAGAGTATAGTCATAGTTTTAAAATAATTTGTGGTGTTAAAAGTGCTTTTTTAGAAGTCAATTATTTTTTTTCCATTTCCATGCAATAAACAAAGTGCGGATTGAACTAACCTTTTTTGAATATGAAGGATCCAACATAATCTACTCATTCATGTGATTTAATAATAAAGTTATATGATTTTATTCCTAATTAAAATTAAAATGATATTTATTTTTTTGAGATATATTATTTGATTGGTAATATGTTTTTTTCAAATTTTATATATATATTTTACGAATTTTATATATTTTTTTCGAATTTTATATATATTTTTACGAATTTTATATATTTTTTTGAATTTTATGTGTTTGTTTTTAATTTTATATATTTTTTTATAGATATATTTTTTATGAATTTTATATATTTTTACGAATTATATATATTTTTTATGAATTATATATATTTTTTTCGAATTTTATTAAACTCCAGGGGTATTTTGGTCCAAAATTATAGAAAAGGGGCAAGTTGATACATTTTGCTAACCATATGGGGGTTTTCTGAACTGGAAGGAGGATTAATTGATCAAAAATAAAATTATAAGGGGGTTTACTGATAATATTCCTTTTTATTTTTGTATCAACACGTGCTCTTACCTAGTGCTATTTAGATGAAGAGGGTAAATATATGTTAAATAATATAATTTTTCTAATTGTCTAATTTGCAAAAATTAAGATTACAATAAAATATTAATAAATGGATTTGGACATAGAAATAAAGTACGAACTTTCAAACCCGTTTCGATTAATATTTAATACATAAATAAATATTATTTTACCTGATATATTTTTTATCTTTCTAAATTATTCAAAAAATCTCATGTGTCCCCCATGATTTCCAATTTAATCAAATACCCCCTTGTCCTTTATCAAATTACTAAAATACTCTTAAATATGTGAAATAACCTAATTGCTCTCAACTAAAAATTTTAAAAATTCAATTATACCCTTCTTTCCTACCTCTACCATCACTCCATACCCAAAAAACAAACCCTAAATTCTACTCTTATTTTTCCAAAACCATAAAAATTCTTTAAATTCAACTTCCTCTCTCTCATTTACTCCAAAATTCTAATTTATTCCATTTATCACAAATCCAATTTCAATTTAAATCCCAATTTCAACTCAATTCAACTTTAATTCCTTCCATTTATCACAAACTCATTAACCCATATACTCCAAAACTCTAAATCTTTCCATTTATCACAAACTCACTTTCAATGTAAATCCCAATTTCAACCTAATTCATTCCATTTATCATAAACTCAATTTTAATTTAAACTCAATACAACTCTAATTCATTTCATTTATCACAAACACACTTTCTCTCACCCATTTACTCCAAAACTCTAATTCATTCCATTTATCACAAATCCAATTTCAATTTATAATTATGTCTCTCTCTATATATAGTGATATATACGTACATATATATATATGGTGATATATACAAATATATATATACGGTGATATATACAAATATATATATAATTTGTTTTTAAAATTTTTTAGTTGAGGGCAATTAGGTCCTTTCACATATTTGAAAGGTATTTTCGTAATTTTATAGAGAATACGGGAGTATTTGATCAAATTAGAAATCATAGGGGAATTTATAAATAATTTGAAAACCAATAGCCCTAAAATTTAACACCATTCATATATTTAAGAGACGTGTAGTTCAGGACCCTTAATTACTGCGGTTTTTACACTAACAAAAATTACTGATCCGCATTGCAAACCAACTACAACTCCTTAGTACTTACCGAAAAAGAAAAAACACTACAACTCCTAATTAAAGACAGATCAAGAAACCTAGTAACACTAACACACCAACTGTAAGAAAATTTGCTATATATACATGCGTGCGTGTGTATATATTTCATAATTAACATGGCTGAGTTCTTGGTTGATCCCGTTCAACTTTTGGGATCGGAGCTCTGGGACACCATCTGTAATTTTGGCGATGATGAACATCTAAAACTGCTTCACGAAGATGAACGAAAAAATTATTTTTCCGATGAAGAATACGAAGAATCGCTAGCATTTCAACTTTTGGGATCGGAGCTCTGGGACACCATCTGTAATTTTGGCGATGATGAACAAAAAAATTATTTTTCCGATGAAGAATACGAAGAATCGCTAGCATGGCTTCTTGAAGATGAACAAATTTTTTATTCTTTCGCTGAAGACCAAAAACTTCAAGAACGACTCGATAAAGTAGAAAGGTGGTTAAATGATTCATTATTTCCCAAGGCAATAAAACAATTAACAGAGAAGAAGGAGGAGGAGGAAGAACATACCGACAATGAAGACGAAAGAATTTTTTTTTGGAGCACTAAATACGAAGAGGAGTTATTAGCTTGCAAAGAACCAAAGATTCAGAGGTTTAGGTCTACAAAGAATAGAAGAAGTCGTGTCAAGACTAACCGAAGAGGCCGAGAAAGACAATTAGAAGCCGATCAATATTTCTCCAAGGAGTGAAATTTTAATATGCAGTGAATTTATATGTTTCAATCTTATGTTTTAGTTATGTTTCTTGAGATGTAAGAACTTTACTTCAATCTTTTGATTCAATTATTGTTAATGTTTCAGTATTAGTTTGTTACAAATTTATCCATAGCTCTGTTAATTCATCTTTTCTTGAATTTTTTTCTTGTTATATATAATTGAATTCATGTTTTTTCAACGTTTAACCGATTCTTCAATAGAATCAAGAATGATATTAATTTTTCGAATAAGTATAGTTTCTTGTTCTCATAATATATGGGTTTGTATACAACTTTTTAGCTAATATAAGCTTCGGACAATTCGATTTTTTTTTTTTCCCGTGAATTTCGGACAATGCGATATTGTGTTTAACAGTAAATCTTTTATGTTAAGGTTTTTTATATAATTGGGATATTATCGAAAAACTCCCATATAGTTTCTAAATTATTCAAAAAAAAAACTCATGCCCTCTATAAGTTGAGGTAAATATTTTCCAAAACTTTAATTCATTCCATTTAAATCATAATTTCAATTTAAATCACAATTTCAACTCAATTAAACTCTAATTCCTTACATTTATCATAATTAAACTCTAATTCCTTCCTTCCATCTATCACAAATCCACTTTCTCTCACTCATTTACTCCAAAAATCTAATTCCTTCAATTTATCACAAAGTCACTTTCAATATTGTAATAGTGAAAATGTCCAGCCCAATTGAGCCCATCTGTCATCAGGCCCATCAAGTTTATGGGCCAGCAAGATATTTATGAACCCAATAATAAAGCCCATTCAGAGGAGGTATGTAATAAAGGACCCTGATTAAATGTACAGGAGGAAGTCCATTTAGGAGATGTATATAAAGAAATTCCAGAAATTAATGAGAGGATTCGAAGAAGTGTTGAACATTTTAAGGTGTTTACACATTGGCGCCGTCTGTGGGAACGAGAGAGGTTCCTGATTTTTCAAATGCCCTTCGGTACTTGTAAAATCGCCTCCTTCTTCCCATCTCGAAAAGCTAAGTCTGTTTGACAGGCAAAAGACCCTCCACTTCCAAAAAAAAACCTCCACTCACCGCCTCCCCGGACGAGAATGCCAGTCACCCGTTCACAGGCAGGCATTCTGCCCACTGAGGACAATCGTGCAGAGGACTCCCAGACCATGGAGCAAATTCTTCAACGCTTGGCGGCTGCAGAGGAACGTAGCATGGCCTTGGAGAAACAGAATGCAGAGCTCAGGGAGAGGTTGGCTCCACCAGCAGCTGCCTCACCGGCAGTTACACCTAACCCTCCGGTGGCGGCGATCGACCATTCTCTGAACCAACCTGAAGAGCATGCTGAATCTTCTCAGCGCTCGCGAAAGGCTTCAGCAGTCGACGAGTCTATAACCCCCCAGAAACTTCAAGCAATGATGGACGAGTTCCAAAGGAAAGTTCTCGGAGATTTGAGGTCTCGATCTACGGACGACATGGCCATCCAGGCGTCCACTGAATTGATACAGTCGCCTTTCGTTCAGGAAATAACCCAAGAGCCTTTCCCAAAGAAGTTCGTTATGCCACAGTTCACCCCTTATGATGGCACGCGGGATCCCGAAGAGCACATATACCAAATTCATCAGAAAATGACCATGTACGCCGAGAACGAGTCCCTGCTATGTAAGGTGTTCTCCACAAGCCTTGCTGAGGCCGCCCTATTATGGTTTAGGAAGCAGCCACCCCGATCCATTGGCAGCTGGCAACAGTTGACCAGGCTCTTCATCGCCCAGTATTATGGAAACAAGAGACAGAAGAAGACCATATCCTGCCTCTTCACCATGATCCAGGAGAAAGGAGAGTCACTGAAAAGCTTTCTGTCCTGATTCAACATCGAGTCCTCTTCTGTGGATAATTGTGACCAGCACTCTGCGGTCGAGGCATTCAGGATGGCCCTCATTCCTGGAACAAAATTCCATCAATCCTTGGTGAAGCGCCCTCCATCGGGAATTGGGGAACTAAACTCTAGGGCCCAGGGGTACTTGAGAATTGAAGAGGAAGAAACTATCAGGCAGAGAAGATCAGCCTTTGTCGGCCTTGAAATTCAGTCCAAGGATCGATTGACCGATCGGAAGCGATCAACTCCACCGGGATCGTCTGCCCCAGCGGGATTATCAATCCCAAAGCCATCCAAACGACCCAGGTTAGAAGAAAGGATAACACCCCTGAAGGTGAGCCTTGCAAAGCTTTACCAGGAGAACAAGGCCAAAGGGATTTTCCAGCAACCCCCTACCATGCGACAACCACTTGACCAGAGGGACAAGACAAAACACTGCGCTTTCCATGGTGATTTCGGGCACATCACTAACGAATGCCGCAATCTAAGGCAACAGGTGGAGACGTTACTACTTCGCGGAGTACTCCGGGATTACGTACAACGAGACAGGCCAAGAACCGATCAACGCGCCCCCGGCGTCCCTCGAAACGCCTCGGATGCACAACCGGTTAAAATCATCAATATGATTCATGGTGGCCCGCCACCCAAAGAAACCGAAGGATCGCGCCGAAGCTATCTACGGAAAGCCCACAAAATGAGAAAAGTCAACGAAATTAGTGAAGCCCGGTACAAGGCTGAAGAAACTCACATCACTTTCTCGGTGTCGGACCTTCGAGGCGTCCAAACCCGGCATGAAGACCCTCTGGTTGTGACCCTAATGGTGGCCAACTGCCTTGTGAAAAGAGTCGTGATCGATCCTGGGAGCAGTGCCAACATAATCACCAAATGGGCTTTCGAAAAGCTCGAAATCAACCCTTCTGAAATTATGACATCCCGGTGCCCCATCGCGGGTTTTGACGGCAGGCAGATCGAGCCGATCGGTGAAGTTCAGTTACCTGTGTCTGCCGCCCATAGGACCCTGAACGAGACGTTCGTTGTGGTGGACGCCAAACCCTCCTACAATCTGCTTATGGGAAGGGGATGGATTCACCGAATGCAAGGTGTGCCTTCAACTCTTCACCAGGTCATGAGATGCTTAAGCCCTGACGGTACAGGCACCATTGATGTCAAGGGTGACCAGGTGGCAGCCAAGGAATGTTATTCGGTCACTCTGAAGGAGATCCGGAAGGCTCAGGCCCCAGGGGTACCTCGATCGAAGGAGCAAAGTTCGTGCTCCAAATAGCAATTAAAGAATGGGGAGCCGGGCACCCCGACTGTGGTTGAACCACTACAACCGATCTGTGTTGTGCCCAACAGCCCGGAAAAAGTTACTTTTGCAGGTACAACCCTCACCGATTCTGAATTTGAAGAACTAACACAATTGCTGCAGGACAACTCCGACGTCTTCGCATGGGAGCATACAGACATGCCGGGGATAGATCCCGACGTTTCACAGCACTCATTGCATGTTGACCCAAACGTCAAACAAATCAGGCAAAAGCAAAGGCGAATGGGTGCACATCGGAACCAAATTATAGCAGATGAGGTATCCAGACTGCTCCAGGCCGGCTTCATCCGGGAAGTCAGGTATCCCGAATGGCTTGCCAACGTCGTGGTTGTCCAAAAGAAAAATGGCAAGTGGAGAGTTTGCGTTGATTTCACCGACTTGAACAAGGCATGCCCGAAGGATAGTTTTCCACTCCCAAAGATCGACCAGATGGTTGACGCTACCTCGGGCTATGACCGTCTAACTTTCCTGGATGCCTATTCAGGTTACAACCAAATAAAAATGAACCCTAAGGATGAGGAAAAGACTTCCTTCATTACTGAAACAGGTACATACTGCTTTAAAGTTATGCCTTTCGGACTGAAAAATGCAGGTGCTACTTTCCAGAGATTGGTCAACAAGATCTTTAAAGGCATGATGGGCACAGTAATCGAAGCCTACATTGATGATACTGTAGTCAAGAGCAGAAAGAAGGAGGACCACATCACTCACCTGCGCCAAGTGTTCGCTACCCTTAGGTCCCATGGCATGAAGCTTAATCCAGCAAAGTGTTCTTTTTGTGTATCATCTGGGTAGTTCCTGGGGCACATCGTGGACCGGACTGGTATCCAAGCCAGCCCGACACAAGTCAAAGCCCTGCTAGAGATGAAGGAGCCCCGAACACATAAAGACGTTCAAGTCTTGACGGGAAGAGTGGTAGCACTTAGCAGATTCATCTCACGACTCACTGATCGCTGCCGACCATTCTTTCAGGCAATAAAGGTAAAGAAGGGAGAGATCTGGGGTCACAAACAATCGGAGGCCCTGGCGAGGCTAAAAGAATATTTGACCATGCCCCCCGTCTTGTCTACACCAACCCCCGATGAAGTCTTATACCTTTATTTGGCAGTATCCTCCGCTTCAACCAGCGCCGCCCTCATCAGAGAGGACGGGAATCTTCAAATGCCAATATTCTACACCAGTAAATCCTTGGCTGAGGCAGAAACTAGATACAGCAGGCAAGAAAAACTGATTCTGTCACTGGTGAACGCCAAAAGAAGGCTAAGGCATTATTTTGAAGCCCACCCGATCGTTGTCCCAACAGCTACACCCCTACGGGTTATTATGTCGAAGCCTGACCTGTCAGGGCGAATCTCTAAGTGGGCCATCGAGTTGGGCATATACGATTTGACATACATACCCAGGGTCTCCATCAAAGGACAGGCTGTAGCGGACTTTTTGCTCGAAAGTGAGACTGAGGAGCCAGACCCGGGCAGTGAACTGGATACATGGAAGATTTTTGTGGATGGATCAGCCAGCTCTTCCGGATCAGGAATTGGCCTAGAATGTTTAACACCTGATGGGACACGCCTTCATATGTCGGTGCAGTTGCAGTTCCCAGCCACAAACAATGAGGCAGAGTACGAGGCCGTCGTATCCGGTTTGAGGGTAGCCAGAAGCCTCAAAATTCAGTCCTTAGCAGTACACAGTGATTCTCAACTAATTGTCCGTCAGATCAACGGGGAATACGAAACAAAGGACCCGACAATGAAATTGTATCGAGCGCTAGTTTTGAAGGAGACAGAAAGTTTTCACAAAGTTACCTTTACCCAAATCCCCAGGAATGAAAACTCTGAGGCTGACCACCTGGCTAATCAAGCTTCCTCAGCGGGAGAGGATCTAACTCGGGTTGCACTGTTGGATTTTATTCAGAGGCCCAGCATTCAAGAGCCCGAACGAGTAATGCTCATCCCATGGGAGCCCAGTTGGATGGATCCCCTGGTAAATTACTTACGTAATGGAACTCTTCCTGAAAGTAAAGCTGAAGCTCACAAGGTCAGGAGGAATTCGGCTCGGTACTCAATAATAAACGGGCAACTCTACCGAAAATCCTTTTCTGGTCCCTACCTGAGATGTATCACGCCGTCAGAATCTAGAGCAGTGATGCACGAGATTCACAGTGGAGCCTGTGGAAACCACTCCGGCAGCAGGTCCCTCGCCCATAAGGTGCTGTCTCAAGGGTACTTTTGGCCCTACCTTTCTCGGGATACCGAAGAATACGTCCGTAGGTGCAAGCCCTGTCAAATGCACGGGGATGCAATCCATCGCCCAGCTGAGTTCCTGCATCCCACTGTAGTACCGCACCCATTCGCCCGGTGGGGAATGGATATAGTGGGACCCTTACCGAAAGCAATCCGGTCGAATGCGTACGTCCTTCTGGCAACCGACTATTTCACCAAATGGGTTGAAGCAGAAGCCTATCCCACCGTCAAAGGGAGTCACGTCGTCAAGTTCGTATGGACCAACATTATATGCAGATTCGGGCTACCAAGAACGATCATGATGGACAACGGAACAAACCTGGACAACAAGGAGGTTAGAGCATTCTTTGCCGAACATGGTATCAACCAGAACACGTCTTCCGTCGGCTACCCGCAAGGGAACGGGCAGGCGGAAAGGACAAATCGCACTATATTCAACACTCTGGCCAAAAAACTTGAAAAAGCCAAAGGGGCCTGGTTAGAGAAACTGCCCGAAGTTCTCTGGTCATACAGAACGACCCCCAGACAACCCACGGGAGAGACCCCTTTTGCCATGGCGTACGGTGCCGAAGCTGTTATCCCGACTGAGGTCCGAGTTCCAACTCTCCGGAGTGAGGCCTGGGTCGAGGGACCAAGTAACCAGCATTTGGCTCAGAATCTTGATCTTCTGGATGAAAGAAGGGAGGCTGCCGGGATCAGGCTGGCTGCTTACCAACAGCAAGTCCGGAACCACTTCAATCAAAGAGTCAAAAGAAGAGAGTTCCAGATCGGGGACATGGTCCTTAGGCGCAAAATCGGGCTTGTAGGCAAGCTCAGGGAGCCCTGGGAGGGCCCGTACACCATCACTGAAGTCATCGGTCGCGGAGCATACCGAGTCCGAAGGAATATTGATGGCGGAATGGAACCAAACTCCCAGAACGCCTCTCGCCTCAAGAGGTACTACCCTTGATGGTCCAAGTCCTATTTTTACTTGGATCTTTTTGTAAAAAGGCTACAGCAACTGGTCATTAAAAATCATTATTATGGCCAATTAAGTAAATCATAAAATCTGTTGGTGTGCCCGAAGATCCTGAAGAGATCCTTTTTCCAAAAATAAACGAAGTGTTGCATTGACTTTCGCATGGCCTGAAGAGCCCGAAGTCACAACACAGATCCTGAAGAGATCCTTGTTCCAAAAATAAACCAAGTGTTGCATTGACTTTCACATGGCCTGAAGAGCCCGAAGTCACAACACAGATCCTGAAGAGATCCTTGTTCCAAAAATAAACCAAGTGTTGCATTGACTTTCGCATGGCCTGAAGAGCCCGAAGTCACAACACAGATCCTGAAGTGATCATTGTTCCAAAAATAAACCAAGTGTTGCATTGACTTTCGCATGGCCTGAAGAGCCCGAAGTCACAACACAGATCCTGAAGAGATCCTTGTTCCAAAAATAAACCAAGTGTTGCATTGACTTTCGCATGGCCTGAAGAGCCCGAAGTCACAACACAGATCCTGAAGTGATCATTGTTCCAAAAATAAACCAAGTGTTGCATTGACTTTCGCATGGCCTGAAGAGCCCGAAGTCACAACACAGATCCTGAAGTGATCATTGTTCCAAAAATAAACCAAGTGTTGCATTGACTTTCGCATGGCCTGAAGAGCCCGAAGTCACAACACAGATCCTGAAGAGATCCTTGTTCCAAAAATAAACCAAGTGTTGCATTGACTTTCGCATGGCCTGAAGAGCCCGAAGTCACAACACAGATCCTGAAGTGATCATTGTTCCAAAAATAAACCAAGTGTTGCATTGACTTTCGCATGGCCTGAAGAGCCCGAAGTCACAACACAGATCCTGAAGTGATCATTGTTCCAAAAATAAACCAAGTGTTGCATTGACTTTCGCATGGCCTGAAGAGCCCGAAGTCACAACACAGATCCTGAAGTGATCATTGTTCCAAAAATAAACCAAGTGTTGCATTGACTTTCGCATGGCCTGAAGAGCCCGAAGTCACAACACAGATCCTGAAGTGATCCTTGTTCCAAAAATAAACCAAGGGTTGCATTGACTTTCGCATGGCCTCAGGAGCCCGAAGTCACAACACGGATCCCGGTTAAGTGATGCATTAACTGTAAAACTTTGCAAAAATAAACAAAATAACCAATATTCGTTATAACTGTAAAAGTCAAAAGTCGACTGGACAAAACCAATTATGTTTCACTAAAATTGGGCCCCTGTGGCCAAGGCTTACAATGCATTTCATAAACAGTAAATGCTAAGGGACGACGCCGGTGCCTGATACATCTGGGTTCACTGAAACGATGGCCCCATCGGGAGCCGGAGGATCAGGAGGGGCGGTTATGCTCATTCCTGGGAGAGGCTTGGTCAGGAACTCGCAAAAACGAACGTCGTCTGGACCACCAACCGGATCGTCGTACGGTGGGGAAATGCCCAAACTCTCATCCAGTTCTTCCACCGAGGCAAAAGTCCTTTCTTCGACGGGTTTCTGCATGTCACTAAAGCATGACCTCCATCTAAACCCGATCCGGTATTGGGAGGTTTCGCAGAAACGCTTATACATTTCGTTCCCGCCCCGGTGGCACATCTCCACCACCGACCTCTCCGTAGCGAGGAGATTCTCAATCTCAGCCCTCTCCTCCAGGAGCTTCGAATTGGAAGCCGTCAAGTTCTCAATATTAGCTTTCAGGCTCCCATTCTCAGCCTTCAGGGCCTCCGTCTCAGCAAGGAGAGCCCGCCGAATTGCTTCCATTTCCTTAATTTTGTCTTCAGCCGCCCGAAGCTGTTGCTCTGCAGCAATTGCCCTTCGGGACTGGACATCCAACTTTTCGTTGGATATGGACAGTTTGGCGGCGACCTTCATTCGAGATTCCTCTTTCAGTCTCAGGAGCTCGTTGGACTTCTTGAGCAAGTTGGAGTCCTCCTCCAGCTTCGCATTATAAGCTTGCGTCAGGTAGAGCATCTGCCAAAAGATCAAGTGTTAGCCTGATAAGGAGATAAATAAAATATTAAAAGCAATGGAGGAGTCTGTAGATTCAAGCACTACCTTCATAGCAACCTCTGGACCTGTCAGTGCCAACTCCTCCCGATCGATGTTTCTCAATCTCTTTCGGTCTATGGGAGTCCAGATCTGAGATCCCATAGCCCGAAGGGCAGTGTCGTTGTCAATTGTTGCGTGCCCTGCAACCAGAAAGTCGCCGCCCGGGAGTCTAATCTTCGGCGCCCAGGGCACGGGCAGCTCCTTTTCAGTTGCGGCCCCACTGTCATCTAGAACGATAGGGGACTCCTGCGTAGACGTTCGGGCCCTGACGGACCGTTCGGGTGGATTCTCCTCCGATCGGGGATGTCGCGCCCCCGTCAGGCTCGTTTCCCCTTCAACCAATCGGAATTCAGGGATGGGAACATCCACTGAGGATTGAACAACCTCCTCTGATCCTTGAGCAGGAGCCTGGCCGGTTTGCACATTTCCCATCGGTGGAGATGGAATTACCGGGATATTCTCTACTGGGGGTGGGATAACGGGAACAGCGGAGGGGTTGGAACACTTTGTGATCCCTGCCCGGTCTGGATCTCACCGAGGGCTGAATTTGAGGCTTGAGGCCCGACTGCCCGCTTATTCTTCTTCTTCAACACCGCCTGCGGGATCCTCAGCATCTCTGTGGATAGGGCCTGCAAATTAGAACCTGTCAAGAAACTGGTACACATCCTCAAAGGCTGTCCCCAAATTTTTGGTTTAAGCAATTCAAAACGGGTTCTGATATAGTTTGAGGTTTTATATTCATCGGGTGCTCCCAAAAACTCAAGCACATGGAGGCCCAACTTATCATTGCACTGATCACAGTTGCATACCCCCTATGGAATGGCTTGAAAGAGGGGAAAAGGTGTTGGTTAAACTCATTGGGTACTTTGAATCTAGATGAGCTCGGGAGTCTCCAACTCCCGCTCACAAGGACCATCCTCTCTTTCCACCATTTATTGGATTTTTCCGTACCATCACAAATTTTCCTCCCACTAATGGGAAAAAGGTTGTACCGGCCCCTGCACTCCTTCTGGGCCTGTATCTTGTAACAGAACAGAAGTTCCGCCAGACCAAGGTCAAGTCCCAGATCCCGATTGATCATCAAGATCATGGCCAGGACCCGGAAGAAGTTAGGTCCCACCTGAAGTGGGGCCAAGCCTAAAGTGGCTAAGGCATAAAGGAAGAAGGGCTGGATCGGGAATCTAATAACCTGAAGGTGAAAAGCCGACAACAAAATCTGATGGTCCAAAATTCCCTCGCCCTTCCTAAAATCATGCTTTTTAGGGTAATTTTTGATAATCACCCCATCGGGTACCCCGCATTTAACCCTTAACCTTTTTAATACTGTCTCTACCCTGTTCATAGGGGGAATGGGATCAGCATAGAACTGATCCCCCGAAACCCCTGCAATCGGATTTCCGGCTGCTGCTACATTCTGGTTAACTTCAGGTGGGCTAGACACAATTGTCCTAACCACCTCCACTGAGGGTGAACTAAGGGATGCGTCCGGGTTTACAGAGGAGGGTAGACGGTCGCTACCCGACCGGGTATCATCACTATCAGACATTTCGAAAAGAAAGACGCTAAGATGAAAAGAAATAACTTACTCTAAGATGAACCCCGAAGGATTTCTGACGCTTTCCTGAGAGTGGAGGTAGACTCTGGCAATGATAAGTCAAGGTCTCAAGTGCAGGGAGCTCTCTAAAAAATTTTAAAACTGTGAAACAGAACGAATCCATAGCACTGTAGGCATTATTTATAGAAGCCTCAGGGGCGCTTGAAAAGCCGTGCGCTCGGGAACCGAAACGTCACCTCGCTTCACGTGCGCCTCCCTTCTCGCCAACCAAGGCCACCCGTACCACGAATTTCAAATGTTACAATGATTGTACAACCATCGTATTAATTGTGTCAGCCACGTCATCCCGATCAGGGGTGATGTATCTTGTCCCCACTCTGTATCCTTTATAATGGGCCGGGAAGATCGACAACCCATCACAAAGGATAGGGCCTGTGTAATAGTGAAAATGTCCAGCCCAATTGAGCCCATCTGTCATCAGGCCCATCAAGTTTATGGGCCAGCAAGATATTTATGAACCCAATAATAAAGCCCATTCAGAGGAGGTATGTAATAAAGGACCCTGATTAAATGTACAGGAGGAAGTCCATTTAGGAGATGTATATAAAGAAATTCCAGAAATTAATGAGAGGATTCGAAGAAGTGTTGAACATTTTAAGGTGTTTACAAATATAAATTACAATTTTAATCCAATTCAAACTGAAATTACCTAGAAGATGGTGAACTAAGCCTAGAGGGGGAGGGTGAATAGGGTTTTTATGAATTAATTGACAAATTAAAATTTTAATTGCAGAAAAGTCAATTTTAATTCAATTCGATCACAATATAAACCACGCAATAATAAATATAAGTGCAAAAAATAAATCAAAGATGACACCAATATTTTTATGTGGAAAAACCTTGGAAAGACTCCAAGTAAAAAATCACGGATACGCTCGGATATCGATAAACTATGAATCAAGAAGTACAAGACTCTATGAAGTTTTAGACTTACAAATCACTCATGATCTGCCTTTCTCCACTCGATGTCTGACAATCTTGAATTACTCGCGCTCCACAAAGCTCTTGCTTCGATCTCCGTACTCTGACGGCTCCGCTTCTCAATGGATCAAAGAACCATGAAGCCTCCTGCTTCGATCAAGGTGGTGTGATAATTTTTCAGCAACTAGATCATCCAATTGTGCATAACGATCTTCGGTATAGAAGCACAATTAGAAAACCTCAATAATAAGAAAGAACTAGAAGATAGATGATCACTTAATAATTTTATCTATATATATATATAGAAATATATGAATCTGTATAAAAATTGCAGAGATCTCTCAAAAGTCACACCATTCTATTAGGTTTAACTCATATATATAGAGAAGAATCTTCAATTAATGATAAGAATCATTTTCCAATCATGATTCGTATTTCCACCATTTAAATCTTCCAAATATAAATAAATATATCAATGATAGTCCAATATACTAATAATTGCTTCTAATCACGTCCCAAAGTAGTTAGGAATTGATTGCATCTCAATTTAATATTTTCCACAAATAAATCTGCGTAGCCACTTACTGATCGAGTACTCGGTGAACACCTAACCGTGCGAAAGTGTACGCAAGTTCACAAAACTCTCTGGAATAATTTACCACTTTTGCGCAAACCGTGCGAAAGTTCGCATCTTACCGAGTACTCAGTAATATTATTACTGTACTTAATGGAACAAAAACAATATTTCTCATATTTCTTTGTTTTTTTGCACGACCGCTTCCAGCGTTGTTCTACTAAATATCCTTTGTATTTTTACCAATTTGTACACACATTTAACACTTAACAACTCAATCTAAAACACAAAACTCTCAACATGGTTTTGATCAGAATAATGTCATTACATAAATAAATGTTCTTACACAAACTCTAATTGATCCTTCCATTTATCACAAACCCACTTTCAATTTAAATCTCAATTTCAACGCAATTCAACTCTAATTCCTTTTATTTATCACAAACTCACTTTATCTCATTCATTTACTCCAAAACTCAAAGTAGTTCCATTTATCACAAATTCAATTTAAATTTAAATCCCAAAACGCAATTTACGTATATATCATTGTATATATATATATATATATATGTACATATATATAATTATATATGTATAAATAAGTATTTGTATATGATTATATATATATATATATATATATATATATATATAGTGATATATATAGAGAGATATAATTATAAATTAAAATTGGGTTTGTGATAAATGAAAGAATTAGAGTTTTGGAGTAAATGAGTGAGAAAAAATGGGTTTGTGATAAATTGAAGGAATTAGAGTTGAATTGGGTTGAAATGAGATTTAAATTGAAAGTGGGTTTGTGATAAATGGAAGGAATTAAAGTTGAATTGAGTTAAAATTATGATTTAAATTGAAAGTGGATTTGTGATAAATGGAAGGAATTAGGGTTTTGGAGTAAATGAGTGAGAGGAAGTGAGTTTGTGATAAATGAAAGGAATTAGAATTTAATTGGGATAAATGGAAGGAATTAGAGTTTAATTGGGTTGAAATTAGAGTTTTGGAGTATATTTTCGTAATCTTATAAAGGGCAGATGTATTTGATTAAATTGAAAACCATGAGTTTTTTTTTTAAACCACATGAATTTTTTTGAACAATTTGAAAATTATAGGGGGGTTTCTGATAATAACCCTATATAATTTTCTATGTATAGAGATGTTTGCAATGAGTTGGTCTCATTTATATATGTATTTTCTTCTAAATCGTCCCCTTTTTATTGTCTTCAGAGTGATAGATGTGAAGAAAATTAAAAGAATTTATCAACAATTTAAGTAATTTTTCTAATATTATTTTGTCATTCTTTTCCTAGAATCGAGTGGAGATACTTTGTTAGTATTAAGGCCCCGTTTAGAAATCGTGTTTTTGTTCTGTTTTTATTTTTTGGCACTGTTCAGGAGAACATAACATGTTTGACAATCCTTTTTACTGTTTATTATGTTCTCAATTTGGAAATTGTTTTCCTGAATACTAGAAAAAAATAAGGGAACAACAGAAACTTATTTTTTTATTCTTTTTGAGATTTTCCAAAAAAAATGAATTGTGGTAGAGAGAAAAAATTGTGTGAGAATATGTGTATTTTTTTGCCCCAAACATGTTTTTTGTTCTTGTTCTTTTGAGTGAGAAAACAAGAACAAGAATTGTTCTTTCGGGCAAAAAGTATAATAATTTTAGGGTAATTTGCAGTGACACCTTTTGAGGTTTATGTCAATTCCATTTAGTCTCCGGTCAACGCATAAGTTTACAATGACACCCTCTGAGCTTTAAAAAGTCTTGTAGTGACACCCCTTTGAGACGTGAAAAGTCAGGTTTACCCTTATTATAAATAGGGTTAATTTCAATAAACCTCCATCTACTATTGAATTTAATCAACTAACCCCTCTACTATTGAATTTCAATCACATTGCCTCCCACCCTCAAACAATATATTTATAAAATTCAAAAAATATATATAAAAATAGAAATATATATATCAAATTCAAAAATATATACATAAAATTTGAAACAAATATATAAATTTCACAAAAAAAAAAAATTAATTCGAAAACAATATATTAAATATAAAAAATTATATAAAATTCAATAACAAAAATATAAAATTCGAAAAAAATATATAAATTTCAAAACAAATATATATAATTCGAAAATATCATATAACTTTTGAAAACATCATATAAATTTCGAAAACGTCATATAAATTTCGAAATATATATATATATAATTCAAAAATATATATATATATATATAAAAAGACCATTAATTGTTGTTGGATATATTTTTTGAAATTTATATATATATTTTTTAATTTTATATAGTTTTTCTAAATTTATATTTTTTGAATTTATATATTTTTTTTGAATTTTATATATTTATTTGAATTATATATATATATTTTTTGAATTTTATATATTTGTTTGGAATTGACCTAAACCTCAAGGGGTGTCACTGCAAGTTTTTATAAAATTTTAAAATATCATATAACTTTCGAAAACATCATATAAATTTCGAAAACGACATATAAATTTCGAAAAATATATATATAATTCGAAAAAATATATATTTTGGAAAAATATATATTAAAAAAGATCACTAATTGTTATTGGTGGTAAGTAGTTTGATCATGGTTCGCCGTAACGGTATCGGTCACTGTAACGGTAACGGTATCGGTGTAACGGACTTGGGTCAGTATCGAGGTTACGTAACGGGACTCGGTTATCGCAATCGTGAATTTTTTAAAATCTCGCACATCTTACCCAAAATGTTCTAATTGGATACTTTTGGCAACATGAATGAATAAAGATGATTTTTTGGTAGATTTAAGTAAATTTTATTTAATTTTTTTTTAAAAATTAATATAAAAAATGAGTTATTAATAAATCTAATGGTGTCGTCGTTATTTGAATGTTTATGATATACTTGTTATGATTTTATTAAATTAAATTTAAATTTAAATAAATAAAAATTTGAAATGTCACATGCAAAGATTACCAATGCAAATCAAAATTTGTTTTTCTTTACTTTTCAATAATTTAATAATGGACTGACATTTATCATATCATATACATAACAGAAAGCTTTTTAACCCAAATTTTTGAAAAACTTCAATTGTGTTAACCGTTACGGTATTTTCGAAACCGGCGAGAATTGGGGTAACACCGTAACGGCCGTTACGGGTGTGGGAATCGGATAACGGGGACGTAACAGCCCGTAATGGTAACAGTAACGTGAAAAACCGTTACGTAACGGCCGTTACGGCGAACCATGAGTTTGATTCACTTCATTAGAAAAGTTATGATATTTCACCAATATATATATATATATTTAAATTTATTTATTTTTTCACATTTTGTTTTTCGAAATATATGTTTTTTGAAATTTATATATATTTTTTCGAATTTTATATTTTTTTCTAAATTAATATTTTTTTGAATTATATATATATATATATATATATATTCAAAATTTATATTTTTTTCGAATTTTATATATTTGTTTTGAATTTTATATAATTTTTTCTAATTTGATATATATTTTTTGAATTTATAAATATATTGTTTGAGGGTGGGGGGCAATGTGATTGAAATTCAATAGTAGAGGGGGGGTTATTGAAATTAATCCTATTTATAATAAGGGCAAACCTGACTTTTCATGGCTCAAAGGGGTGTCATTGCAAGACTTTTTAAAGCTCTGATGGTGTCATTGTAAACTTTTGCATTAATCAGAGGTTATGTGAAATTGACCCAAACCTCATGGGGTATCACTGCAAATTACCCATAATTTTATATGTTTCCTGTTAATATGAGTACAACCTAAGTTAAGTGAAGAGTCTAGGGTTTGTTTACTAACTGTTTCTGCTTTCTGTTTCCTAAAATTTGAAAATAATATGAAAAATACGTTTCTTAATTTGTTTTTGTTTTTTGAGTTGAGAAAACGTTTCCTCTCATTACAAAGGAAAGAGAAAGCAAAAAAAAAGGTGTTTTCTCTTTTTGTTTCCTCAAACTCACCATAATCATCAATAATAAAAAGAATAAGAAATATTAAATCAATAATAAATAAATTATAATAAAAAATAAATAAAATAAAAAATAATAATTACATAAAATATTATCTAATTAAAATAAATAAAGAAATATAATAAGAAATAAAATAAAATGAATAGATAATTAATAAAATATAATATATTAATAAACAAAATAAAATAAGTAAAATAAATAATAAATAACGAAAATGAATAAAATAAAAAATAAAAAAATGATTAAAAATACAATTAATAAAAAATAAAATAAATAAAGATAATTAATTAATTAATTGAATGGTAAACAAATAAAAACAAATGAATAGATAATTAATAAAAATGAAAAAATTAATAAAATAAAAATTGATAAAACAATATTATTCATAAATTAAATAAAATAAAACTAATAATAAATAAAATTGAATAAATAAATAAATAAAATTAATTAATTAAATAAATAAATGATAAATAAATAAAATAAAATAAAATTTGGAAAATGTAGCTTAATATTTTTTTCAAAATAGTTTTAATGTTTGTGAAAAAGAAAAATTGTAATTCTTTTGTTGAACAGTGTTTTAATAAACACAGTTTTAATCTTTGTTTTTGAAAAATTAGTAAACATAAATTTAGTTTTTGTTTCTCCTACAGAAAACAGAATCTGAATCTATTTTTTCAGGAATTAAAAACAGAAAAAAGAAACAATTAGTAAACAGACCATTTTAATTCAACGATATAGCCCCCAGTACTAGCAAGAGACTAACAAGCAGGTCAACGATATATAGGGCTACGACTACGAGTAAGCTAGTCAAAGAATAAACTTTCTTGCTGCTTTGCTTGATAAGCATCTCCAGCCTCTTTAAGTACGAGTCACATGGTTGAATCTAAGTGAGATTTCTTTTAAGAAGAGAGAATTCAAGGTCAGAAAGTTGATCGAGACCGAGAGTCGGTTAGTATTACGCATGATTACTTATATAGATAAAATTGAATTTGTATTAGTTAATTAGAGAAGTCAAGTATTAACTTGTTATTTATAACTTCTTTTGTATTTTTGGGAAAAACTTCCAGATAAAGATGTTCTCCACATGATTTATTATTTATTTTTCTAAAATGGCATGAAAACAAATTGATAATGAATGAGAGACCAAAGTAAATGACTACAAAAATACTAAATATAAGTTGTCATGCGGATTCTGTATTGAATCCCTACTCTTATTAGACTATTATTAGCACCTTGAAAGCTTTCACTCGGGTGCCACGACTAAGTTGCATCATAAGGTAAAAATTATTTCAAAAAATTGACCCTGTGGCAATTATCACGTAGAGTAAATCGGTGTGTTACACTTAAGTCATTATCCCCACCAACCTAATTTGCAACATTTAAATTGATTGGATGTTTAATAAATATGTGACCCACATTATCTTGAATGTGCATATGGTTGGATACAGGTAGGATGACCATGGGTACGGTTTTGGGCTTGTGTACATTTTTTCGTTCTCACAATTATTAAGAAACCCCATCACATTCTCGTCCAAAATTGGCTAAACAGGATGGGAGGTCACCTCATCCCCGTCTTCGTCCCCCATTGGGTATTTTTTTTTCAACCTCATCTCCACCTATATAGTATAAACGAGACACTCAAAAATGCTATAAACAGGGTGGGGCGGGTACCCGGCGGAGCAGGACAAATTGTTATCCATACACATGCCAATGGGATTGTATATTGGGTGAATGGCGCAAAACATCCCTATGCTTTCAAAAATGTGTAAAAAAACCCCTCCTGGTTTTAAAACACCCCTATACTTTGCAAAATGTGCGCTTTCTTGAAGCCATTTTTCAGCGACGAAGTTGTGAATTTACTTTTATACCCTTAAAATGTTATTTTATAATTTTATGGAAATACAAGTGTAAGTGTCAAATTTCACTCACATCAAAAAGATATTTTATTTAGGCTCCAATGGCCGTATTTATACCCTTAATCTCATACAAGTTTTTCCTATTTTATTGGATCATGCTCCTTATTACATGGAGTCATGATCCACTTGATAAATAACTCCCCACTACTTCTTGATAGTGGGTTGTTATTACCCATTTTCTAAGGAATGATGGGCCCATTACACTACTTGGACATTTGATTGTGGGCTAATTACTTACTCACTTGTACATGGGCTTAACATATTTTGGGCCTAATAAAATGGACCTGAGCCTATAATTTTCACTATTTACACTAGCCCCATTCGGGTCAGGCATACGGTTCGTGGGCTCGGCCCGAATTTAATTGAAGTGATTGATGCCAGCCGTTTTTGATGACGTCAGTGTCATTATTATGGAGAGACGTGCGGTTTCAAAGTTCATAATGGCAGTCGCCGGTTCGTTGTATTCGAGGCATAGGGAATCGACACACCTCTTCAGCCTTAATGGTGTCTGTTGGCATGCCGTGTGTATATAAACCCTTGTGTGGTCTCATTTTCATTCTTTATCACTTTTAAATCTTGTAAGCAATCTTTAGCAGTGTTCAAGCTTTGACCGCCGATTGTACTTTGGTTACCGGAGGCTCTTCTTTCTTCTCGCCGGTTATCTGTGTAAGTTGTCATTCTCATCATGTCTGATAGTAGCGCCACAAGATCTACCGAGGAGATGACCCATCAAGAATATGAGGGATCTGAGGTTCCCAGCCCCCCTTCTGCAAATCCATCTTCTTCATCCCCTCTTCCTTCTTTGCCCATACCAAGTCGTCCGGACCTATATGGCTTGGGAGCAACTGTTCCGGAGATAAACAACCAGGCAGATATTGCTGATACTGTTCTGATTGGGACTCCTGTAATATCCGACCTGGTTGGGACCGATGCTCCTGGAGGTGCTCCCGTTGGATACTCCACTGAACCAGCCCCTTTCTTGGCAGACCCACTTGAAGCTCACAAAAGAAAATCTGTGAACCTTAAAAGTCTGAGGAGGGATTGTAGGATCCCAAAAGAGGTGATCTTGATGGAGTACGATCCTTCTTTTGACTTCAGATTGGGCGACGGAGTGGGTCCGGACGAGGTGCTGTTGTCGGCCCTTCAGATAAAGATGCTCCGATTTCCTCTTCATCCTCTTTTTCATTTTATTTTCTTCACCCTAGGAATAGCCCCTCTGCAAGTCAATCCAAACTTCTTCAGGATAATTTCCATGTTAATCCTGATCAACAGAAAGAAAAAACTTTCCTTGGGTCTGATAGATCTTCTGCTTAGCTACAAGATTGTAGGTCTGAAAGATTGTGAGGGGAGGTACAACTTCTACCCATTCAAGGGTCGGGCGATCTGTCAGGGGACTGAGAAAACAGAGAAATACTGGAAGGAGAAGATGGTTTTGGTAAAGGGGGCTTGGTTTTACCCCTATTCTAGGAGATGGCTGATCCCCTGTGTTTTCAAGCATCTAGCCCTTCTTCCTTTTTCATTTATCCATAAGGAATCCTGCCTCTGTTCCGGATGCGACCAGCTCAGGGCGGATTTTGTTTATAAGTCTTTAGGTTATAGGGATACAGATATAGTGGCTCAGGATGTAGAAGCCCGTATTTCTTTATTAAAGTCTAAGGTCTGGTCGGACCGTATGTCATGCGCTGACCTGCTTACTCCTGCCAATTTGCAGGGTATATCCAGGTTAGGAGCCAAGTACAAGATCATTATGGATCCGATCAGACCAGTGATTGAGGATGATGATGATGACATCGAGGAGATGGCTGCTCCTTCGGCTGATCAAGGGCAAATGCCTCTGGAATCTAATGCTCAGGCTGCGAATGTCAACTCGGCGGGCGATGTTTCTGGGTCTGCACTTGTGCAGACCACCATCCCTGCACTGCTTCAACCTTCTTCCGCCCGAACCAGACCGGTGGGGGAAGAAAGGCCTAGTAAGAAGAGGAAGCATAAGGGTAAGGAGAAGAGTTCTTCTTCTTCTGACCAATCAACCTCCAGCCTTACTTCTATATCTGCCATGATAACACGGGCGCAGGCACTCTGGACGTCGGAGGAGCTCGAGGCACAGAGGCATGCTGATCCTGACCGCCTTGTGCGCAAAACTCCGGGGTTGTTATTGGGGGTATGTATTTGCTTGATTCCATGTCTTATTCCTACAAAAAGTATACATGCCTGACCCATTTTGCCTTCCATTTTTCTTCTTAGGCTCTCTTCAGTGTTAATGCGTTATGCCTCGCCCATGAGGAGGGTCTGAAGGAGATTGAATGCCTGAGAGCTGATCTAACTGAGAAGGACGATCAGGAGAAGGAACTAAAAGCTCAGCTAGGAGACCTCCCATCCAGGGTTGCTCAATTGGAAGAAGAGCTAGCTCAAGCAAAAGAGCAAAATGCCAAGCTGTCCAGTGAGAATGAGAAGCTGGCATCTGACCATGAGGCTCTTCAACACCGATTCGGCATCTCTCAGTCAGCCCTGGAGATGTGTAAGAAAGGAGGGCTTGACATGCACCAGCACTATTCCCAGATGAACAGGATTGTAGCTGGTGAATTCTGGAGGAAGGGCTTTGTTGTTGGAGAGAAGGATCCAGCAAGGAGGAATATCAAAGATCCTGATGCCATGGATAAGGTGTTAGGGGTGCAGAGGCCATATTCCAGCCCCGAGCCTAGTCATGCTCAGAATCTTTTTACAGAATTCCTTCAGGGATATCTCCCTGCTGACCCTCTCAACCCCTCCATAGAATTCTTCCCTCCGACCACACATGTGGATACCTTAGGAAAAGATTTTAGTGGTTCAGGCCAAGCTTAGGTCACTCCGTATTCCTTTTGTAATGCTATATTTTGTAACATGCCTTTCAGGCAATTTTGTAATACAAAACGGCAATTTTTTGCTTTATTTAATGGAAACTGCACTTTCCTATGGTACGAGTCAGGCAATTTTTTATCGTGAATCAGGCTTATGAGCCTCTGTCATCTCATTACTTGAAATTATTTTAATTTTATTCCTCTGGGAGTGAATCAGGCTTATAAGCCTCTGTCATTTCACCACTTAGGAAATATTTTAATTTTATTCCTCTGGGAGTGAGTCAGGCTTGTAAGCCTCTGTCATTTCACCACTTAGAAAATATTTTAATGTTATTCCTCTGGGAGTGAATCAGGCTTGTAAGCCTCTGTCATTTCACCACTTAGGAAATATTTTGATGTTATTCCTCTGGGAGTGAATCAGGCTTGTAAGCCTCTGTCATTTCACCACTTAGGAAATATTTTGATGTTATTCCTCTGGGAGTGAATCAGGCTTGTAAGCCTCTGTCATTTCACCACTTAGGAAATATTTTGATGTTATTCCTCTGGGAGTAAATCAGGCTTATAAGCCTCTGTCATTTCACCACTTAGGAAATATTTTAATTTTAGGCTATTTGTTTGCAAGAAGGATGACCATCTTTTATTATAACCGTGAAATTACAAAGATTAGAACATCTGACTGAATCAGGATAACAAACATGGAATTTTTAAAGCTATCTATAAAGCTAGGCTCAGACGCCTCTGTTTAATTATTCTAAAAATGAAATAAATATCAAGGATAGTACCTCTTCAGTCGTGAGGCATTCTGTGAATTGGGTACCATATTGCCGTCATTATTCATGAGGCGGTAAGCCCCACGTCCAATGACCTCTGTGACTGTGTATGGTCCTTCCCAATTTTCCCTGAGCTTTCCGATAAGCCCGATTTTCTTTCGCAATACCATATCGCCCACCTGGAATTCTCGTCTTTTGACTTTTTTGTTGAAGGTGTTCCTGACCCTCTGGTGGTAGGCTGCTAGTCTGATGGCAGCTTGTTCTCTTTTTTCTTCGAGCAGATCGAGTCCATCAACCAGCTGTTGGTCGTTCAGTTCTTCCTGATACAGCTCTGTTCTGGCTGTTGGCACTATCTGTTCTGTTGGAATGACTGCTTCTGTCCCATACGCCATTGAGAATGGTGTTTCTCCTGTAGGGACTCTTGATGTTGTTCTGTAAGACCATAATACCTCTGGAAGCTTGTCTGGCCACACTCCCTTGTGTTCTTCTAGCTTCTTCTTCAGGGTATTCAGTATGGTTCTGTTGGATCTTTCAGCCTGGCCGTTTCTTTGAGGGTATGCGACCGATGAGGTTCTCAACTGGATCCCATGTTCATTACAGAATTGTCTGGTCCACTGATTATCCAGATTTAATCCATTGTCGATCACTATCACCCTCGGCACTCCGAACCTACAGATGATATTGTTCCATATGAATTTGATTACGTGTCTGTGAGTGATGGTGGAGTAAGATTCTGCCTCGACCCATTTTGTGAAATAGTCAGTTGCTATCAGTGCTTGATTTACCGATCTGAGAGCCATGGGAAGTGGTCCAACTGCATCAATCCCCCATTGCGCAAATGGGTGCGGGCTGAATATGGGGTTAAGCAGTTCTGGTGGCGGATGGATGAAGTCTCCATGGAACTGACACTTTTTGCATCTTCTGACAAAGGCTTCAGTATCATAGGAAAGATACGGCCAAAAATATCCTTGGCTTAGTACCTTATGGGCCAAAGCTCGTCCCCCGGAGTGATTGCCGCATGAGCCTTCATGGATTTCCCTCATTACAGCTGATGCCTCCGAAGGTGTGAGGCATCGAAGGTAGGGTCCACCAAAAGATCTCCTATATAACTGGCCATGTAGCAAGGCATATCGGGCTGACTTCATGCGAATTTTCCGAGCCTCTGCTTTGTCAGCAGGAAGTGCACCATTTCTGAGGTATTCTGCTATGGGGTCCATCCAGCTCGGCTCCCAAGGTATTGCGCACACAACATCTGTCTGATGGATGCTTGGGACATCAAGATAGTCGATCGGGGCGATTCTGGTCAGGTCTTGATTATTGACTGAAGCCATGTTGGCCAATCGATCCGCATTTTCATTTTCCTCCCTTGGGATCTGACTGAGGGAATACTACTCCAGTCTGTCTAGCTCCATCTGAGCCAACTTCTTATAGGGCTGCAGTTTTTCTCCAGCGTCGTACTCGTCTTGAACTTGTTTTACCACCAGTTGTGAGTCACTGAAAAAATGGAGCCTCTTAATACAGAGGCTCTGAGCTAGTCGCAGCCCAGCTAGGAGTGCCTCGTACTCAGCTTCGTTATTGGTGGCGGGAAACTCCAGGCGCACTGACTGCTGGATTCGGGTCCCATCTGGTGTTATAATTTCGAGCCCAATTCCCGAGCCAGCTGAACCAACTGATCCGTCTACAAAGAGCGTCCATTCGGGTTCGTCTGGATCTTGGAGGATTGACTCTGGCTCTGCTTCTAGGAGAAAATCAGCTAAGGCTTGACCTTTGATAGTTGTTCGTGGCACATACGTGATGTCAAATGTCCCAAGTTCCAACGCCCATCTAGTTATTCTTCCTATCAGATCGGGTTTGGACATGATGGACCTCATCGGCAGGGTGGTTGGCACAACGATTGGATGAGTTTCAAAATAATGCCTCAGTCGTCTCTTTGCGTTGATTAGAGAAAGAACAGCTCGCTCCGCCATGGTGTATCTGGTTTCCGCATCAGATAGGGATTTGCTGCTGAAGAAGACTGGTTTCTGGCACTTTTTGTCATCTTTTACCAGTGCTGCGCTAGTTGAGGTTGTTGACATGGCAAGATACAGATGCAATGGTTCTCCTGGATTTGGTGAGGCAAGGATCGGTGGACTTTGGAGATACTGCTTCAACTTCTGGAGGGCCTCTGCCTGTTCTGGCCCCCATACGCTGCCCTTTCTGCCTTTAATTGCCTGGAAAAATGGTCAGCATCGGTCTGTCAGTCGGGATACGAACCTGCTCAGTGCGGCTACCCTTCCTGTCAGAATTTGGACCTCCTTTTGTGTTTTTAGCTCTTCGCAGCTTATTAGAGTCTTGACTTGCGATGGGCTGGCTTCGATTCCTCTTCGATTGACTATATGTCCGAGAAACTGTCCGGAAGAGACTCCGAAAGAACACTTGGCTGGATTGAGCTTCATTTTGTAGCTTCGGAGTGCATCGAACACTTCTTCCAGATGCTTGAGATGGTCGCCTTTCCTCCTGCTCTTTACCACCGTATCATCTATGTAAGCTTCAACCGTTTTGCCCATCTGACCTTTGAATATCCTTCTGACAAGTCTTTGATAGGTGGCACCTGCATTTTTAAGTCCGAAAGGCATTACTTTGTAGCAGTACGTACCTTCTTCGGTAATAAAGGTTGTTTTCTCCTCATCAGCCTGGCTCATCGGGATCTGGTTATAGCCGGAGTATGCATCAAGAAAAGAGAGTCTTTCATATCCCGAGGTGGCATCTACCATCTGATCAATTTTCGACAGAGGGAAGTAATCCTTCGGGCAAGCCTTGTTTAAGTTGGTGAAGTCCACGCAGACTCTCCATTTTCCGTTCTTCTTTCTGACTACTACCACGTTTGATAACCATGATGGGTACTTAACTTCCCTTATGAATCCAGCTTCGAGCAGTTTTCCCACTTCCTCGGATATGATCTGGTTTATTTCTATCCCGAACCTCCTCTGCTTCTGCCTTACAGGTCTGACATTTGGATCAACATTCAGGTTATGCTGAGCGATCAAAGGATCAATGCCCGGTATGTCGAGATGAGACCAGGCGAACACGTCTGAATTTGATTGGAGGAAATGAATCAGCCTGTCCTTTTCTTCTTTCTGGAGACACGATCCGATGAACGTGACTCTTTTGTGATCCGTCTGACAAACTTTCACCTCTTCTAGGGATTCCGTTGTTGACTGAGTCCCCTGACCTTCTGAGGTAGGGTCTGACTGTAATTGCTATTTCTCGTTGTACAGGGACTCTCCTGGTGCTTCCAACACTTGTTTACTTCTCTGGTTCAGGTCCTTCATGCATACTGAGTAGCATTCCTTCGCTGCTACCTGGTCTCCAGGAATATCTGTCACGTCCACTCCATTCGGGTCAAGACAACGCATGACCTGATGGAGTGTCGAAGGAACACCTTGCATCCGATGGATCCACCCGCGTCCCATCAGTAGATTGTACGATGGTTTGACGTCCACCACTACGAAAGTTTCTCTCAGGGTTCGGCGTGCTGCTGATACTGACAAATGGACTACGCCTATTGGCTCTACGCGTCGTCCGTCAAAGCCGGCCAGAGGAATCCGAGCCGGTTGAAGCTGTGATACATCAATTCCGATTTTGTCGAAGGCCCATTTTGTCATGATATTGGTGCTGCTTCCTGGGTCAATCATTACGCGTTTGATCAGACAATTAGCTACCAGAAGAGTGATTACCAGAGGATCTTCGTGAGGCATCTGAATATTCTGTATGTCAGCCTTGGAGAACATGATCATTGATTCTCCCTGTAGGAGGGTTGTCTGGCAGACTTCACCGACTCGCCTGAGTTTGTGTGTTTTTCTTAGCTTTGACCTTCTGCTTCCTTCGGCCTCCAACGCCTCTTCACCCCCTTGGATCATGTGGATAACCCTCACTGGTTGCCCTGATGTAGTGCTGTTCGGCTGTGTCCTGTGTGGTTTGTCTGGTCTCGGCTGATCCTTCATTACGTAATCTGCAAGTTCTCCTTTGGCGATCATTGCCTCTACCTGCCTTCGGAGATTTCTGCAGTCATTTGTATGATGACCGTACTCGCTGTGAAAGGCACAATGCTTGGTCATGTCCCTCAACTCCATCGGTTGTCTGATCGGTGGAGGTGGTCTGAAAATCCCTTTATTTTTATTTTCTTGGAAGAGCTTCCCAAGGCTGGTTTTGAGCGGAGTGGATCTTTCTTCCGTTCGTTGACGCTTGTCTGAATTTCTGGATGATGAGGTTTGCCGAGATGGATCTTGTCGTTGAGGCCTCTGATCCTTCATCCTTTCTTTGGATTTTGCCTCTACCGTTACCAGAGAGGCTCTTCTGTGTCTGACTGCTTCCTCCTCTTCTATTCTGAGATACCCTTGTGCTCTGGAGTTGAGCTCACCGATGTTGATAGGGGGTCGTTTTACTAGTGAAGAGTGGAATTTTGTGCCAGGGATGACCGCCATACGGAATGCCTCTACCGCTGACAGTTGATCGCAGTCATCGATAGAAGACATTTCGACGTTGAATCTGGATAAAAAGCTCTTGAGGCTCTCCCCTTTTTCCTGGGTCATGGTGAAGAGGCTTGATATCGTCTTCCTCTGCCTCCGATTGCTGAAGTATTGACCAATAAAGCGTCTGCAGAGATCATTCCAACTGCTGATGGATCCAGGAGTCTGCTTCCTGAACCACAGAAGTGGTGCCTCCGTCAAACTGGTTGAAAAGACTTTGCACAAGAGTGCTTGGTTCCTTCCATAAACAGTCATCTTGGTCTGCACTTGGTAGATGTGATCGAGTGGATCTTTTGTACCATCATATAGTGTAAAAGTTGGCAGCACAAACTTCTTCGGGAATTCTGCTGCTTCAATTTCTTCGGTGAATGGAGACTGAGTCATATCCGTTGTCGCATGGATGGCTAGATCATCAGGGGTCTGCAATTTCAAATCTTTCATCACTTCTCTCTGGATTTTGGCAGCCATTTCGTGCAGGTCATTCTGAGTCGGGACCTGCATCCTTGGCATTCCCCCTGTTATGGGGTGAGAGGACTCTTCCTCTTCCCTCGGGATTTTATCTCCTCGGGCGGCGGATGCGTCTTACCCGTGATGAGAGTTGAAAGGCTCTGGCTCTTCTGCGCACTCTTCTGGATTAGGACTCTGGAGAGGAAAAGGGCCCTGAGTAACTTGATGGAGCAATTCAGCATTCTGCCGCTCGAGGGCCGCATTTCTTTGCTCGACAGCCTCCAACCTCCTCATGACTTCTTCGAACCTGATCTCATTGTTTGTTGACCGTGTGGACACCATTTTAAATAAAACTTGTTGCAAGTGGAAAAATATTATCGTTTCCCACAGACGGCGCCAAATGTAAGTGTCAAATTTCACTCACATCAAAAAGATATTTTATTTAGGCTCCAATGGCCGTATTTATACCCTTAATCTCATACAAGTTTTTCCTATTTTATTGGATCATGCTCCTTATTACATGGAGTCATGATCCACTTGATAAATAACTCCCCACTACTTCTTGATAGTGGGTTGTTATTACCCATTTTCTAAGGAATGATGGGCCCATTACACTACTTGGACATTTGATTGTGGGCTAATTACTTACTCACTTGTACATGGGCTTAACATATTTTGGGCCTAATAAAATGGACCTGAGCCTATAATTTTCACTATTTACAACAAGATAATTGTGAAAAGACAGAAAACCCCTGAACCAGTAATGCCCACCACACCTGTATGAGAGAATGCTCCATTGGAGAGAAAGAGCAAAATAGACTCATTTCTTTTTGAAAATTCAACCTCTCCAATTATCCAATTCCTCCTCACGAATCACAGAAACACAGAAACCCATCCCTGAAAACTTTCAATCTTCAATACCCATATCCCATTTTCTTAAGTTTTCTATTCATCTGATGATCTTTCCAAGTTTTTCATTTGTTTCCACCAATAAGAAAACATCAATCCTTGACATGTCTGCTTAAAAGTTTTTCATGGTTTTGTAGCTCTCTCTCTATATATATTTGTGTGTATGTTTGAATCATTTCTGATCATGTAATCAATCTTTCCTAATTTTATTCCTTGCTCTATTCAAATTATCAACCCATATCAATATATTGAGTCTGTCGCACAGTTCCATAAATTGCCCATCATCGGAATCCAACGTCGTTCAAAAGCAAAAGCTGAGGGGTCCCAATTGCGTCGGCACAGAGCAATACCTCACCCCTATTTCACACCATTGCGTGGTGGTACTGCCCTGTTGTCATGATAAACAACCCCAATTGCCGATTGACTGAACCCATCGGCGGTGGAAGCAAGTAGAATTTTTTCAACGCTCGCATACAATGCCACCTAAATGTTCGACGAATTGGCGTAACTAGAAAGATCAACAAAGGTGTGTTGTCGGCCATAGCTGTCGAATGTGAAACCCCCATTTTTGGTGATAAAAAAAACTCAACATCATCGTTCAATTCCTCCATTAATGGTCGGCGCCGAGGGTTTTGTTCTGGTATGGGAGGTTTCCCTTGAGATCGTGGATATGGAGCGAAAAAGGAGAGATTTGGGTTTTGATTGGTGGGGAAAAGGGGGACGAAGAAAAGGTGGCTAGGGTTTTGGGTGAAGAAGGTGGAGTTGAGGAGAAAGAAGTGGAAGAGGGACTAGGAGGGTGTGGTGAAGGTGAAGGGTTGTGTGGTTTTTGTTGTGATGTCTCTGGTCATAATTTTCCCCTAATTTTGACCTCTGTGTGGTTGATTTTTGTTGATAATTGCATAGCCATGTTTGATTTTTTGTGGATTTGAAGCATATGAAGTGAAATATGGTGAACTGAGTTGGTACATGAATGTAGATTTGGGTTAGTTATTGTATTCTTGTATTTTTTACAATTTCGTTTCTTAATCAACCATACATATATGTATACGTATGTGTATATATATATGTGTGTATATATACACATATCTGGATAGAGGAAAAGATGTATGCAATATACCTATACATATATTCATATACTAACATTTGTAACAAGAGTAGTTAGGTAATTGAGCAAGGGCATTTTGGGGTTTTAGGAAAATATATATCATGTGGAACTCATGTGGCTATTTTTTGGGCAAAAATGTGGTCTGAACAGTGTTATAGGGGTGAATCTGCACATTTTTGCCAAATCATAGGGGCTTATCTGCACAAATTGAACCAAATAGAAGGTTTTGTGCATATTTTGAAAAGTATAGGGGTGTTTTGCGCCATTCAACAATTGTATATTAGATTTGTCTTAAATTGACATTGTATACTAACTTTCTTATTCTTTAGCGTAATTTACATAAAACCCTATGTGGTTTGGGATTTTAATCAAGAAACCTCTTATAGTTCCAAAAACCCCCTCAATTTTCATTCCGGTTATAATTACCCCCTTGCCACAAAAAAATTCAATTTTATGGTCATGTGGCTTTTGAATTCCCTATGTTGCCCCTGAATCACTTTATTTCATAAAATCCCCTGTAGTTTCGAAAAAATTATATATTTTTTGAAAAAATATATAAAATATATATTTCATAAATATATATATTTAAAAAAAATACATATATTTCAGAAACAATATATATTTTTTCTGAAATATATATTTTTCCGAAATATATATTATATTTCGGAAAAATACATATTTCTGAGAATTTTATTTTTCGAATATATATATATATATATATATTTGGAAATATATATATATTTTTACAAAATATAAATTTCGAAGGAAATATATATTTCGGAAAAATATATATATTTATAAAATATATATTTATGAAATATTATTTTTCTGAGAAAAAATATATTTCAAAAAAGTATATATATTTCGGAAACAAATATATAATTCGGCAAAAAATATACTCACTATCTCCCAAATTATAAGTCATTTTTGGGGAATCTAACATTTTGAGATGATGACTTTTATTGGTGTGATAGTGAATGAAAAACCAATTTTACCCTTGGTCCCACCAAGTAATGTGATGTTTGTAGTTTAGATATTTTATAACTTGAATGATTGAAGGGTAAATTAGTAAATTGACCAAATAAAGTGACATTAACTTTACTTATTTTGGAATGGAGTGAATAGTGAATGTGGACACTTAAATTGGGACGGATGGAGTATATATTTTGGAAAAAAAATTCTCATAATATTGTTTCTGAAATATATATTTTCTTCCAAAATATATATACTTTTTCGAAATATATATATATATATATATATATATATCAAAATATATATTATTTCCAAAATATATATACTTTTCTGAAATATATATATTTATGATATATATATATTTTCCCAATATATATATATTTTCGAAAAGAAAATTTCTCAGAAATATGTATTTTTTATGAAATATACATTATATTTCGGAAAAAATATATATATTTTGAAAAAATATATGTATTTTAGAAAAATATATATTGTTTCTGAAATATATATACTTTTTTAAATATATATATATTTATGAAATATATATTTTTCCCGAAATAGATATATTTTTGAATATATATAATTTTTTTCAAATTACTGGGGGTTTTATGAAATAAGGTGATTCAGGGGCATATTAGGAAATTCACAAACCACATAACCAGAAAATTGGATTTTTTTGGGGCAAGGGGATAATTATAACCGGAATGAAAATTGAGGGGATTTTTGGAACTATAAGAGGTTTATTGATTAAAATCCTAAACCACAGGTTTTTTATTTATGTAAATTACCCTATTCTTTATAAAGTTTCTTATTCTTGCAAAATTACATAGTTTAGAACAATGGTCGACCTATATATACTTGAATGGGGACTTCTCTTCCCAGTAATTTTTCTTTTTAAACATATCTCACCTACTCATTTTAATAAGTTTGTGGACAACCCCCAGTTCATTTTATGAAGGTAACCCCCACTATTATTTCAAAAGTGTGCACTTTGACCCCCTTAACACTATTCTGTTCATTTTTTTTGCCGGAATTTAGTCACGTGATGAACGCAAAACACCTCTATGATTTCATAAATGTGCAAAAAATTTCCCTCTCAGTCACCGGAAAATAGCTTGGAGGGGGTTATTTGCATTCTTTGCAAAGTATATGGGTATTTAAAAATCATAGGGGGAGTCGCACACTTTTGAAATTATAGAAGTGTTTAGCGTCATTTGCCCATTTATAAACACATATTTCCATTTAGTACTTGGAAAGAGTAAAAAAGAGAGAAGTTAATTTTATGTCAAAGTTCAGTATTGTAGTCTAATAGAACAATATAAGAATAGTAGAGATTATAAAATTTCTATAGACTTTGTTTGACATAACTTATGTTTTTAATTTTTTTTATAAAGAAAAAGAAAAGCAGTATCCAACTTCTTAAAAATGCTCTTAAGCTAAAAGGAGGATATCATCAATGTAAATGAGGGTAGATGAATATAAAGAGATTGGAGAGAATTAAAGGCAGTATATGGGTTAACCAGGGGAAGATCTGTGACAGGAATTTACTGGAGGACATGGGAGTAGATGGATCGAAGAGAAGTATACTAAGTATGAATGAGTAATAATAAATCATAAAACCAACGCATACTGAAATATTCTTCCCGGGCTGCTTCAAGAATACCTTCGGGCTCGAAACAGGAGATCATGGGAAAACAGATTGGGTTGATGATGGCTGTCTGAAGAGAGGTGATGTTGTCATCTTTCAACTTTTCTAGGTGATTCTCTTAAACAGACTGCAGCGGATAGCACTCTCCCAGCAGTCCCTTTTTTCCACAAAGGATGGGTACATTTGATTTTCTCACCAAATGTACCCATCCTTTGTGGAAAAAAGGGACTGCTGGGAGAGTGCTATCCGCTGCAGTCTGTTTAAGAGAATCACCCAGAAAAGTATGACAACATCACCTCTCTTCAGACAGCCATCATCAAAACTTAGAAGCTTTTCAAAACATTTTGCCATACATGACTTTAGTAGATAAGGGTAATTAAGGAATTGAAAATCACGGACCTTTTCTATTGGCTGGAGCGACCTTATCACTCGCCTAAATCGACTATAAAAAGACCTAAAACCCTAGAAAAAATTTCACACTACTTGATCTTATCCGAGCGGAGAAGGGTTTAGGCGGCGGAGATGAGTGAGAGACAGAGTCACCCACCACCCTCTTCTAGGGTGGCTGACGGCGGCTCCGCTCTCGCGCCACCACTCTCCGCCTCCACACCTTGCACTGCGATGAAGACTGCTCGCAGTCAGAGCCCTTTTTGATTTCGTTGATTCATCGAATCAATGAACAGGGCAATGATGGCCACGCGGGCTTTTCCCAACCCAAAACAATCTCACTATTTTATTTTCGTTTTTTAATTATGATATTTAATTTTTTGGTTGATTAAATTGGTGGTATTTGTTTTTGGTTATGATGCAGATAACATTTATATTAAATATAGCTGAAGGGGACCCAAAATTCATGATGAAAATTTTAGAACCCTGCTATAAGGGTTAGTCTGTGTTTTGTCTCGCGTCTTGATTTATATTAGTATGTGGTAATTTGGTAACAGCATTTTATGATGATATATATATATATATATAACTATGTGGGTAGGTATTGGATTTTAGTTTTGAATTTGGGTCCTTCTTTGTTGTTGATATGGAATTGGTCTGTGTAGATCATGGTTTGTGGTATGCATTTGGAGGTGGTGATATGGTAGCACGGTACTTGTTCGATGAATGTCCTATGAGAAGGTACCAAACTAGGATATATTTTCAGTGCTTTGAGAAAATCTGATGTATGTTATACATGGAATTTGGAGAACAATGTATATGATTTTCAAATGCAATTTTAGATGTGGTTTGTGAGAATGGGAAATATTTATATTAGAATTGTCATCTTTCAGTTTGGAGCAAATTTTCATATATGCTTTTTTTGGGTAAATAAAATTTTCATGTATGCTTTTAAATGCGAAACTAATTTACTTGATTAAATGATTACATATTGTCAATTACTTGGACAGCTTAAAGCACAAACCACATAAATAGGTGTTTAGAAAGTATAATTCTTGGCTCAAAACAAAAACATCACACTCATCACTTAGCATTAAAAGAGATCTTCCAACAAAAATGGAAAAATAAACTGTTTTCCACATCTTGAATTACACTTCAGAGTTGAAGTAGGTAGGTCTGGCAGAGACCCTCTTCACAATCAAACACCAATATCATTTCATTAATGGTGTGTGATGTAGCTAAATACCATAGCACAACAACCACTCAATCTTGGGGGCAAAAATAAGTACAAGAAGATGGTCAAACCATCCTATCAGGGCCATTTAAAAGTGCCCATCTTGATATATATATATATATATAACACTAACAGTCGCTATGTCACAGAATTGAACTAGTAATATACTATCTTACATATAACATATGTGATTAGGTCAAGAGGGTGATGAAAGTTATAAGCTCAACTTTCGAAAGGTTTCAAAGTTGGTAGTTTAATTTGGTTAGTTTTAGATGGTCAGAGAAATAAGTTTAGAAATCAGAATTGTCCACCAGAGAAGGTTTGTCCAAAGCCCCAGTTTGTGGAAGCCACATTGGTGGAGGTAAAAGAGCGTCCATCATTGGTTGTGACCTTGAAAGAGAGGGCTTGACCATTAAGGTAGGTGTTGCTTTGCCAGTTTTGGCCCCAATTGCGAGACATTTGTTGCCAACCAGTGTTCGAGCCTTTGATGGAGACAGAGACAACAGCACCAGCACCACCGACGTTGGTTATGAGGACTAGGTTGAAGTATGAGTGGCCGTTGATTGTGAACCTGATTCCACCACTCTTTCTGCATGCAACCCTGCAAGTCGAAGAGAATAGGAAAAAAAAAAAAATTATTCAGATTCAGATAAAGGGATCTAACATAGCTGAACATCGCGTTTGTTTAACAAAATCTATAAGCATGTGTTTGGTACGGAGGAATGGAATGGTCACTCGAATCATTCTTTGGTTTGATATGTATTTTAAAGTGGGAATGGTCATTCTCTTGGAATGAAAAAGGTTATGAATAAGATGTTTTGTTCACTGAGAGGCAATTAATATGAAAGTCATGAAAATGAGTGTTGAGTTTCTTATCATAGTTCTAAAAACAAGCTTAAAAATATGACATAAAACAAAGTGAAATCCGAGAAAGGTTTATCGCCTTAGAAGTTGAAATATGCGTCAAATTATAATTGTTCAAAAAGATTTGATTTTGGGTCATACAATAATTTCTCGAACTTAGTGAGAGATCTTGACTAGGGACTTTATACTATAAAGTGAAACCTTGAAAATATCATAATGGTGTTGGGATATAAAACTTTGATGAGCACAAACAAGAAAGCTATGGGATATGCCAAACTGCTCTACTAATGAGGAACACTGAAATACGGATATGCTTACCTTCTGTACTGAACTGGGACTATCCCAGCTTTGTACTGAGCTATGTGTTGAAAAATAGGCTGAGCAAGATCGAAATGCCTCAGAGGAGGATTGCACCACCCTCCTGCATTGTTGGGCAAGGCATTGTTAGGAGGGCAGAAGTTCGTGGCAGTAACTATAATCGATCCGGAGAGACACCATTTGCCATCATTCACACATTTGATCTCGAAACAGGCTCCACAAGCCAGCCCACTGTTGAAAAGGGCGGTACTAAGCGCAGCTGTGTTTGTCCCATAACCTTGGCTATAGAGGTTTCCATAACCACAAGCTCCACCTAATAGCAAACCACTGTTAGGAAAGCTATTCTAGAAAAAGATGGCAAGAAATAAGGGTTTTAGTGACGGTAAAAACTGTCGATAAAAATGGATAAATACTGCAGCTATAACAGTTAACAATGGATTGTAAATTGCCAAAGGCCCGGCATTAAAAGTTTTTCAGGTTATAATAGCAGGAAACATCGTCAACCTTAAATCTACTACACAAGAAAATAAACTTTTTGTGCTATATTTTTGTCGGTCTCCAAGTTTTTGTCACCGTAGACACATTTTTTGTATGTCATCTTTTTGTATCGAGGGTTGTGGTACTCACCCATTGTACCAGAAGCATCACTGCCTCCATAGAATGTAGCATGAGCATCAGACCACTGACCGCTAACATGAACGCTTTTCAACATGGCTAGAGAAAGTACCAAGATAAAACCGAAAAATTCCATTTCCTGCAATTCAAATGAAAACCATTTTTGAGAAATTGACAATTCGATTCAAATGTGAAATGATCAATAAATCCTCGAGAAAGCGTAGAAGAGAATCGAAGAGTTTGGACTTACAGTGGCTGAGTGTGAACCTGTGAGACTAACTTGAACTAGAGCAGAGGAGAAGGTAAGGAAGACATAGGGGGAATGATATTGTATTTATAGATATGAGTGGAAGTATGGTGGTATAATTAAACAAATGAGTGAGATTTGGATTTCAGAGAAGGCTTTATGTCACCAGGTTAACTTGCAAAATGTTCAAAAAAGCATCACTTCACATGCTTTTCAAAAATTTAAATTAAACACAAGCCAAAAAGAATAACCACAAAGCTAAATACATATAATATGAAAAAATTATATATCAACTTAGGTCTTAAGCTCTCACTTGGTTCAGCCACAAAGCCTTACCCTTTCTTACATGTTCAAAATCACAGAATATGTTCTGTTAAATCATATTCAAATAAGCCATTTTGACAGCTTTGGCCTATTTTTCTGTTACCCTTTACCATTTTCTTATAAATCATAAGCATAAGGTCTAAAAATGTTGGAATAAGCATTAATCAACAAGGCCTTGTTGTGGTATATATTGTCAGCAACAAAGCACATTTTGTGCTGCAAGAAAATAGAATCAAGAGAGGGTCTTTGTCAACTGTACTATTAGAATGCATAAGTTGAGCCTGAACTTCTGATTCTGGTGTACTTTTACTAATGATCAATAAAAAAGAATTATATATATATATATATATATATGGTAGTACTTGGTCAATTAGAGTGAAAAATAAGCACACACCATGCTAGATCACATCGGTCCGAGGGATTGATTGACTATTTTGCAAACAAAATATTTTAGTGTTTATGAAGGAAAGAATTTAATGCAATCATCTTAAATGATTTCATAGAAGATAATTTAATGCTACCATGGAATAACAAACACTTCTAGGAATTTGATGCCCAAACCATGCACATGGGATGGTGGAACAAATAGGCATTGACCCTCTAGTAGCAAATACCAGTCCACTTGAGAATTCATTCTGTTTTTTTCTTTTTTTTAGACACTAATTGAAAGAACAATTCTGATTCTGAAACTACAGAAAATTCATAGTGTTAATATTCTGATCCGATCAAAGTGCGACGCATGTGACAAACCATGACAATGTACCATTGCATCAAATATTTTATTTTTTTGTATTCTATGTTCTTCCTATCTTTTTATCTGCTTTTAATCAATCTTAGCTGTGTCCACCTGATCATACTTTATAATAAAAATGCAGGCATGCTGTAACCTCTCTAAAGTGAGAATAACCTCTTATCTTTACAGCTTATCAGGACTAGAATAGCAAGAGGAGTAATAATTAAGTTGATATGTTCAGTACTTACTATAATAATGAAGTGTAAAGATGACCATATGAAATGTTATGTTTGAGTATTTAGATTGATGGAATTACAAAAAAAAAGTTTTGTGCTTTAACAGATCAATTTCTTAAAATCACCTTAGAAAGTACACTGCAGGTATATACCATTTGATTATTGTATCAATTTCATATCACCCACTTTTTTGAATCAGGAGACATGAATATTCTTATAGACAATCCAAAAGTTTCAACAGGCTCTGAAGCTCAGATATACTTGAATTTAGAACAAGTATGCCAATAATTAAACTGTCAGGTATGCTTCTCTCATTTGATGACACTAAAATTCCTTTTATGATTTAGCTATGTTTATCTTCTTTTTTCTTCTCTGCATAAGCTTTTCTTTGTGTTAGACCATATTTAATTTCATTTTAATCCAAGCCTATATAAGTAAATGTCAAAAAGCTAATGTCAGAAATACAGACAGAAAAACGAGACAAACCGCCCCCTATATATATATATATATATATATGTATATGTGTGTGATATCAATTATGTTGAGTCATGACTCATGAGTGTGACAAATTGTTGAGCAACAAAAATGGATTATTGCAAAAAAAGGTTATAAGGGCCTAACTTCAACCATATTCACATATCTGTTTATCTATTGGTTAGGTTGCTTCATGTCCAAAAATGTGACAAATTGATACATATATTAACTGTATAGAAGCTTCTGGCTATAAGATATATAATGATTGAGATAAGGATTTTTTATCATCAAAATTTAGAAAGCTTTAAGGATTTTATATCTTCTGATAATTTCTCTCAGGAACATATTGTTCTAACAAATATATTGTGGTGTCAAATAAGTCTTATTACAATGTAAAGCAATGGGTGATAAAATAAGAAGTTGCACATGGGATCACATGGCCAGTACTTGTTAATACTTCATCTCTTAGCAACATGATAAAAAGGAAAGCCTAGTGGCCTAAGTTAATGGACTCTGTACATTCAATTTGTTTTGCCCTAACAATTTATTGTATATACAAGTATACATATATTGTCATGATTGTGAACTATCTTGAAGCCAGAAAGAAGCAAGAAGTAATAGTAGAACCACATGCATTATTGCAGAAACCACCAACTCAAATAATGGGAAGCTCTGATTAGCCACATCAGAGATTTTATGCTGTTTTTTTATTTGGCTTGCTGAAATTGCTTATACGCTCTCACCCATGTTCTCCGTATCCTCCAATACCGTTGCGTATTGTCATTGTCTGGTTCGTATTATTTTTTTGAAGGTGTCAATACCATTATGTAGTATCGATATTCGTTCAATATTCATTTTTAAAGTTAATATTGTTCAAGTCCATTACACCGTTACAAAAATCGCAATAAAATTTAATTTTACGTTCGAGTTCATCCCACCCCTTAACTTTTTTTTGTGTATTTCTCTTCTTGTTCTTTTCTATTATATTGATCAATATCAAATTACAATATCAAAAACAACATTTTTTAGTCTCGTTTAATCAATATAGCTAGACTGAATGAAAATAAAAAATGTTGAAATAATTTTTAAAAATACATGAATACATTCCATGGAAATGTCGAACTTGATATTATGATTATTGGAGTAATTGTAAAACATAAGTATTTAACTGGATATAGTGTTTTATGTACTTGATCACCTCATCTCTTTTGAAACCCTCAAATATGGCACTTGAATAAATATGATTACTCATTATGTATCAGGTTATTTTTTCGAATCACAAACTCTAAGAAATATATTTTATAAAATCCTTCAACAAATTTAATTTATATTAGTCTATTTTTTCGGGAGGGGCCATGCCCCCTTTGGCTAAAGGGTGGCTCGCCCCTGGTAGTGACACTATTAAATTACCTTTCAAATTTTGGTCAGATCAACCAAAAGGCTGTTTCTCTTATTCAAATTCAATTAACTTTACAAATTGTTAATATTGTAAATGGCCAAAAAAAAATTATGAATTTATGCGACCAAGATTAATATTGTTATATATTACTCAGTGTGTGTGATGGAGAGTCACAAACTGAAGAATCATTTGAATCCACCGTGAAAAGGACTGTTCTTTAAAACATTGTTGAATCATAAAACTTGATCAATATTTTTCTCGGTAGGTGTTTACCCTAAAAGAAGCAAGAGCACAAGAAAAGAATCAATATGAGCCACTGAAATAGAGATGTAAGTCACCATGCATCACATGGACGGAGGAAACAATAATTTCTTCGGAAATAAAGATGTAAATAAGTGGATATTTCTCGAGATAACTTTATAACTCTTGGAAAGTCCTTCTAAAATCTTATGACCCACTTCTTCTTTTTTTTTTCTTTTTTTTTTTCTCTTATTCTTATTTATAGATAATTAATTATATGCAAGTTCTAATGTATGTATACTCCAGTTGCATTATCTAGATATCCACTCGTATAATATAATTTTTTAGATATTATTCTCTCCCTAATATAAGAACAACTTTTATAATCTCTTATTAAGGTCCCGTTTGGCATAACTTCTGCTTCTGGTTTTTCGTAGAAGAAAAAAAAAAGTAGAAGCTGTTTTGAGAAGCTGATATCCCAGTTTTTATAAAACGTTTTTCCAAAGTCCAGAAGTTCTTCTAAATTTTTTGTCAAATACCATTCGAAACAGTTTTTTCCTCCAAAAAATCAAAAATAACATTTGAAAAATCAATCCATGACTTAAGTTAACTTTTTCTTACTTAATTGATATAGATAATAGATAGACAAATCAACAGAGTTGTACGGTGAGGGCCAAAATGGGCCAGAAAAACCAAATTGAGCAAAAAAGAAAAAGTACAAAGAGAAAAACCCATATCATTAGAGGCTTAGAGATAGAGCAACGCGAGTCGCTTAATAATAAAGTTGGAGGCCCACTTAATTCGTTCAATTTAAGTCCATAAATGTTGAACATGGTTTCTCTGGCCAACACTCTAGCTAAAAATATATAAATAAATAAATATGTCCTAGTGGAGCAGTGACCCATTTATTTATTAGATAATAATTCATATCAACGTGTCTCCATCTATGGGAGAGATACTTACCCGAAATAGATATGTTTCAGATAGGAAGAGACCCTTGAAAAAGATAGACAGTAATTCTTTTTTGTTTTTGGAAATCAAGGGATATGGGCATTGAGAGGAGGAAAAGGAATCCAAACTACATTTTGGGTCCGTTTGGATACCCTGTTTTTTGTTTTTGTTTTTTTACTGTTCACAAGACTAAAAAAAAAAACACGTTTGGCAAACGCGTTTACTGTTCACTGTTTTTTCCCCAAGAAAACTGTTTTCTGTGAATAGTGTGTAAAAGTGATGAAAACACCAAATACAACTTTTAGTTGTTTTTTGAGTTTTTTCACTGTTTAGGTGGTAAAAACAATGAAAACACCAAATTCATAAAATACAATTTTCACCAAATAAAAGTGGTGAAAACACCTTCATCCAAACGTTTTTTTGTTTTTAGTTTTTTCCTGAAAAAACAAAGACAAATACAAAAACAGTTTTTATATTTGCAGACAGAAAACAAATACAAAAAACAGGCTTTCCAAACGCAACGTTTGTATTTGAGTGCTAAACAAAATGCGTACAATATTACCCACCTTGATCCACGAGTTTTTCACTTCCCAATATCAAACGTTTTAAACTATTTTTACTGTAACTGTGCTATTCCTCAAACCTTTCTTTTTTATTTCTCTATTTCTTATTAATTTTTGTATTAAAAACTTGGAAATCATTTGATGATAATCAAATTGAGACCTAATAATACGAGGAGGGTAAGTGAGGTGAGAGTTAATATTGTTATAAATTATTGATTATTGAATAATTTATGTGAATAAGTAATTTGTGTACTCCTTAAACCTTTCCTCTCCTCATTCTATATATATATATATAATTACTTTATGCATCCTACACTAGCAAAATATCACCAAAAAAATTACCCAAACTATACTGCACTACTAAAATATTCTAGAATTAATGAAGGACATTGGTACTGTTGTGTGCATTAATTGACTTGATTCTCTTGCAGTAGTCTTTGTTTACAACTCTCTAGAGTCTAGCTTTCAAGAAGAATAAAGATCCTAGTTTTTTGTTCACATAAACACATGTACACACAATGCTGGTTTTGTCATACATTAATCTAACTGTCACATTCATTAGATAGAAAGCTTAACCCTAGTTTAACACAATGAGAATTAATGTGAGTCTCATTGTCCCTAATTACATTTTCTAACAGAGTAGTTTCCATATATGTATATATATATATATATAAGAGGAAGAGAGACAGAGAGAACCTTATCACTTAGCCAAAAACATTATCCCCGTGAGCGCTGTTGTCTATGACCTCGATTGAAGATAATGCATAAAATTGCACCATATCACTAATAATTAACGTACTATCTTATATATACTATATCACCGCCTCCCTCACTTCTATATAAAGCCCATCAACCCATCCTCTTTTCCACCTCCCACTATCCAATATACTATATCTATTCTACCTCTAGATCTCTTTCTTCTTCTCCCTATCTAGCTCTTGTGTTCTTCAATATGTATATACATATATATATATATATATATAATCTCACTGATGGCCTTGCATGAAGGCTCAGATTGTAGAGGGGGCAGCCAAGGATGACTTGCCGACGTTTCTTCGGCTTCGGCTTCTTCCTCTGGTGGAAGTTTGCTGATGTTTAGTTCGGCAAGTTGTCTTTGGCTACGCGCTTCATTCTGCGCCGAATGCTAGGCTTTTGGTGATCACAATTTGCATGGACCTTAGCTTTCATGCCCTTTTGACCATAATCAATTTACACCTTATAGCTCACTTCATTTTATATGCATCTCTTTGCATTAGTTCTCTAATTCACAGCAATCTCTCTCTCTCTCTCTCACACACACACACTATGTGTACCTAGTTTTCTTGTAGGTACTTAAACTTGGTTAATTACTGAATTGCATGTTCAAATCTGCTATCTTTGGCCAAATTTTTTTTCTTTCAGTAAGTGTTAGAATGAAGTACTTTGATTTTCCCTTAATTTAGATACTTCATTCAAATAAAACTAATATAATATTGCAATTCCCCTTAATTTTCTTTTCTTTCTTGGATATGCATGAAGCTTCTTAAGATTCCCATGCTCGAAGTCTTTATTATATGTTCTTTCTAGATACTAATTAATTAAACATCTGTGTAACCATTCATATAAACACCATACAGATCTGGTGAGAAATTTAGAAAAGAAACCTTTAAACTATATACTCACCAGATCTGTATGGTGTTTATATGAATGGTTACATATATAACAAACTAAGCAGCTTGGATAGTATGGGTTTCTTAAGATTCACAATGATCACATTTTATTATTTGTTTTTTTTTCTATATACTACTTATTAGTTCAAGCAGTACCCTTGATGGAGAGTACATCACTTCCACTAGTTTAGAGTAGATGGATATCTCCGAGACTAATGTATAAATGACTGAAGAGACTATATATAAATGCTACATGAAAATAAATAAAAGGTTAACATGTGAATTTAAACTTTGTAATTCAGATTATAACATCTTCCGCTAATTTTGAGTAATACATAAAAACCATTAGAATTAAGCTTTAAACATTTTCCAGCCAAGTGCAAAGTTAGTGCATGACATTTAAACATTAATCTCTACTCGTTAGTACTGTTTAATAGATTAAGTGGTTTAGTTAATATAAAATTATATGTTGAAACCCATTATATATATTTTTATAACCGTGATGTCCGGGTAAGCTTACGCGCAACTCGACTAATTTACGAGACCCGTGCAAAGCAACCCTCCCACATGAATCATGTAAGGCTCGGATTATATCCATAATCGTGGCCCTAATGAAATTTGCATGAGACTTAATATAAAATTATGTGTGGAACCCATAAAATTCTTTAATATATAATATATTAAAACTACAATATTCATTTATAAGATTATTCATGTATACGTGTTGTATTAGGAATGTATATACGTGTACTTTGACTACCAACAATATACATAATGTTATAGCTATGTGTTGAACCTACAATGAACTAGAAATCTTTACTCTACACTGTACTTTTCAGACCACCAACAATATACATGCCATTACACTAAGTACAACCAATAATATACATGCCATTACACTAAGTACAATCAACAATATACATGCCATTACACTAAGTACAACCAACAATATACATGCCATTACACTAAGTACAACCAACAATATATGCGTGAGAATTGCACGGGCTTTCATAAAAACATTATTCTTGTCATATTGGAGAACTAGGAACTAAGTTGCTCTAAAACATCACACGACGTACTTTTCAAACCATCAACAATATACACACCATGTACCACCTACAATATATGTGCACGAGAATTGCACGGACTTTCATATATAAACACATTATTCTTGCAATATTGAAGAATTAAGTGGCTCTAAGAACATCATCAGTGGATGTAATTTTTAGACCACCGACAATATACACGCCATTACACCATATACACCGGATGTACTTTTGAAACTATGATTATAAGAACACAACACCTAGATTGCAACTCGCAAATTACATCTTCCGTTATTTTTTAAATGCTCACGTTAATAGTCATACATTTCAAAGTGAATGAAATTATATATCATTCTCAATCTATTACAATTTCATCTCACACTATGAGACTATTCTTGCAAGGGTGGAGGATCCGTTTAGGATACATTTAGATTTTACATATCACACTTTCCATGTTACATCTCAGTTGTTGGTTATTATTCGTTGATCATGCATATTGGCATACATTTCATGTTATATAATGTCGTATGTCATTTCAAATCTATCTTCATTACATTTTGTTGTAATTTATATCTTATTTTCCACAGGTATCTTTTTGCATCTTCCACTTGTTACTTCATATGGCTGATCATCCATCTCTCGTGTTATTTATACCCTTATATTTCACGTTCAAATCTCAATCACATTATATATCATTTCCCATCTATCATCATTACATATTGTTCTAATTTATATCTTATTTTCCACAGGTATCTTATCACATATTCGATGTGAAATTAATCCTGATCATCTATCTCTCGTGTTATTTATTCCCTTACATTTCACATTCAAATCTCGATCACATTATATATCATTTCTCATCTATCATCATCTATCTCTCGTGTTATTTATTCCCTTACATTTCACATTCAAATCTCGATCACATTATATATCATTTCTCATCTATCATCATTACGTATTGTTGTAATTTATATCTTATTTTCCATGGGTATCTCATCACATATTCCACGTGATATTTATTGTCATTTATTTTATAAAACGTTTAGTGATTGTCATCTAGATATCATATATAACCATGATTTTATGTTTCAATCACATTATATATCATTCCCCATCTATTATCATTACATTTTGTTCTAATTTATATCTTATTTCCCACTAATATCCCTTTGATCACATTGTTTATGAGAGTCCTAATTACTCATATCATTTATCTAGAATAAAAATAAACTAATTTTAGAATTCGATGACACTATCACTAATATTGGTAAATCTACCCAAACTTTTTATTGATTTAGGAACTTCTCTAATATATATCATTCTCTCATTAATCATTGAAGATATTTTAAAGATAAATTTATTCATATGTGAAATACTCTTAAACCCAATTTTATTACTTATTCACAAGTAGAAGAATTCATACCAGCATAAAACATATAGAAACGAAACTTATAATCGAATGTGATTTATTTAATTAATAAAATCTTTCTACCTAAAAGCCCAATTAATAATTACCTCTCCAAAATCCAATGTATAAATGAGTAAGTCAAACCAAAAAATAACTTTCATTATCTTTTTTGTGTTGAAATAAAATAATATAGAAATTCTATATCCAATCAATAGAATTAAGCTAAATTCACCTCATACATCTCTACTAGCTCTGGCGTCATTTATGCCAATTATTAAACTTAAAAAAAAAAAAAGTTCCTCAAATCCTTTTTTTTCATATCTTTCCATCTCCATCAGAGACACAACTTAGAGCCGAATGTGATTCATCGACAGAAATCATTGCATCAAATCACTTTTTTTATGTAAAATTTAGAAGCAAAACACATCTATAAGTTAAAAACACATCACTGTCACCAAAAACATTGCGTATCAAAGAGCTAAGTAAAAAACAAATAGCAGATCAAATGATAATTGTTAAGGAAAAAAAAAATCAAAGAATTATGTCCATATAGCATTCTAAGCGTTGTAGCCAAAGCAAATCTTGAGCAAAATGCTTCCCAGTCTTTCCATCCATCATATGACTGATTCAATCGATTTGCTTCAAACCTAATATGCTCAAACCATGGACCCAATAATGATGAGACCGGAGCTAGTGTCTTGATCATTAGTCAATGACTGCCTCTACATAATAATAGAGTCTGCCGTGCTCGCCCCTGCAGGCCACATCAATATGTAAATTAATATAAATTTGAAGGCGTCCGCAATCAGATGACCAAAAGCCCGAACAGTTACCTCCCCTGCTTTCTATTTCCAGTTGGCTCGTACAGAATAAGAAACTAATTATGAGCAAGTGATCAAACATGATAGACGTAGAATAAAGAACTTCGGTTCTGCTTAATTTGCTTTCGCAGATGAAGGATTCCGGCCAAACTGAATGATCATTGGCTTGCCTTTGAATACATATCCGTTCACTAGATTCTGCAAACAAGGATTATACTTGCATAAGAATATATATTCTATTTCAAAAGTTGCCTCGTCAAAACAAGGTAGTGGAGATAAAACACTTGCAATTTGGAAATTTGTACCGTTCCTACCTACAACAAATCCTCTTCAACAGCTGAATTCTGGCCAAGTATAAACATGTTTTCAAGAAGCCTAATATCATATCTTACAAAACATAGTTGGTTCCATTTTTTAGCACATTTTGATGATCCGCCACAAAACACATTCTTTCTCATGAAGGGGTGTGGGAGTTTAGTAGAAACTAGCAGCTCCAACAGGTACATGCCTCATTTTATAGTATCTTCATGCTACACATATCTTGGGAGATCAAGGGCCAAGGACACACTCTTGTGGACAATGATTAATATGGTGAATTGCACAGTTCAGGAAGTGGACACACGGACAACAAGAAGAAATAGAGAAAATATAAGCATATTGAAAAGACTCCTAACCCAACCTTTTCCTTTGTATTGTTGAATCAAGACCAAATGAAGGGGAAAGGACATAAAATTTAGGAAAATAAGATTTGTAAAATCACCCCCAAAAGCAGAAAGATCTTCCAGCTTTCTTTTGGCTTACCTCTGTACAATGCACTCAGGTTTGTACATTTGCATATACATATTCAAGGGTCGGGTTAAGCCATTATTCAAATAAACGATGACATGGAGACAGAACTCTAATATCTCTTTTCTTTCCTTTTTGCCTTTTCTATGAAGTTTCCATTTAATGGAGAAAAATAGTTTCTCTAAGTAACTATGAAGAATGCAGAATGTAAAAAAACATGACTAAAACTACATATGCCGGCAACTGGTATAAACATATACACACACATACATATATACACGCACATATGATTAAATGCTAGCGAGGTGCGTATCCAAGAACACACGCCAGACACAATCTATACATGCCATGTCTCCGTGTGAAACTTTATGCATTTAGCACATATCATTGAATGCTAGCAAGGTGCATATCCAAAGAACACACACCAGACACAGTCTATACACCATGTGAAACTTTATAACCAGAAACTTGTACATAAAAAAGAGTAACCAATATATACTGCAAAAAATTGTTGAAGGCTCTATTGCAATACCAAAACTTCTCCATAACATTTATTCCTCCAACTTTGATAAAAATATATCTAATGCAAAAAATACTGAAAATGCATAAATCCAAGTTAGAAATGAAATGAAAGGAGTATTTTCTTGTCCACCACATGCCCTCATGGAGATAGACCTAATCTTTGGTTTAGATTTTTTTTTAAAAAAATGCTTCTTTTTTTTTTAAAGTAACATGCTTTTATACACAACGAAAATAATAATAATAAAAAATAAATAAAAGCGGGGATTATGATTCTGATATAACCCAAATATAATTAGATTGTAGATTTAATATGCATTCGCACATCTATAAAAATACACTTCTAACATATAATACTACTACCGCAAATTAATGGGTCTATATCTCCTTTTCTTTCTTTATTTTCTGGATTTCCAACAATATGTCATTTTTAAAATATTAAGAGTTGTAAATCATCCTTTTCCAAACAAATTTCAATAGACTACCTATGTTGAAGACAATGCCTGTCACTTGACAATGAACATGTTATATCGTGTCTTTTCAAGAGTGAGAATTTCCATTAGGGAAAAACAATTTGGAACAAATATAGTACACACTACATTTGACATTTGGAAACAAGGAGTTGCTGTATATACATGCGTGAAATGCACTTCACGAAGCCCCTATATGTCGGCCTATCCTCTCTTGTAATGCGCGGTATATGCTCAAAAGCAAAGCTGTGAGTTTTGTTTGTGTACGTATGGATTTGATATACAATTATAGACAAAAAATAAGCTAGCCTAGACAGTTAAAACACATGCAAGAGAGAGAGATGATGATGATGGCAATTTCAAGAAATTGATAACTTCAAAAGACCAGGCACGGACCTACAGTGAGTTTTGTTTGTGTACGTATGGCTTTGATATACAATTATATACAAAAAATAAGCTAGACTAGACAGTTAAACACATACGAGAGAGAGAGAGAGATGGATGATGATGGCAATTTCAAGAAACTATAACTTTAGAAGACCAGACTCTAACCAGGCACGGACCTACAGTGGGATTAGTGGGGGCGGATACACCCACTAATTTTTTTTTCTTGTTACAGTTTATGCCTACAAAATTCTAACAAAAATGCCCCCACTTAAAAAAAATCCTATTATATAATTTTGCTCCCACCCCGGCAATTTCAAGAAACAATAACTTCAGAAGACCAGACTCTAACCAGGCACGGTCCTACAGTGGGATTAGTGGGGGGCGGATACACCCACTATTTTTTTTTTCTTGTTACAGTTTATGCCTATAAAATTCTAACAAAAATGCCCCCACTTAAAAAAAATCCTATTCTATAATTTGCCCCCCCCCCCCCCCCCCCCTAAATTCTTTTCTGGGTCTCTCACTAACTCTGACCATACAAGTGGGGAAGAGAACTTCCATAGAAGGGGTGAATAGTACAAATAGTTGGTCCGCATTCCAAATTATCCTTATTGGTCGGGAAGGAGTGGAAACCCACATCAATGTCATCATTCATTATGCTGAGCGCAAGCATTGAAGCCAAAAAATACATTTTTGAATGCACGAACAAACAGTCATTCCATTCCTAATCCCATTCTAATATGTGAAATCAGCCCTAACCAAAAATCAGTAAAATTTCTAAGCATCTTTCTTGGGATTAATTAGTCATATGTATTTGTCTAAGCAACTGTGTCTATATAAAAAGCGTTCATAGATATACATGTATCCATGCATTTGTTAATGTATACTTTTACATTCTGGGCATGTTTGGTTCGCGGTTTTGGGTAGTCTGGTCTTGTGATTTTGGTTTTGGTGGTCTTGGGTGGTTTTATCTTAAATTTAAAACCATGTTTAGTAAGGAATTGGTCTTGATCCAAATATTATTATATATATACTAGTATGTATTAAAAATATATAAATAAATAAAAACACCCTAAAAAGTCAACAATTACGGTTGTTAACCCATATATATATATATAGAGAGAGAGAGAAAAAAAAAATCAAAATTTTCGGCTATATATATATACAAAGAGAGAGAGAAAAGTCAAAATTGGTAGGCCAAACCCAAAGATTTTAATGGTTGGTTTTAAAAAGCCCAAAAACCAGTACTTCAAATCAAAGCCCAAAACCAAAAACCAGTACCCAAACAGGCCCTTCTACACTACATATTACTGTTGAAATTTTACATTAATAGATCATGCTGAGTATTTTACTTTAAGAAACCAACAGTCAGAGCTTCAAAGTTCAAACCCACATGATCAGTAAATAATTAAGAATGTATGGGCCTGTTTGGGTACTGATTTTTGGGCTTGGTTTTGATTTTGGGCTTTGATTTGAAGACCAAACCATGTTTGGTTACTAGTTTTTAGGCTTTTTAAAACCAACTATTAAAACCTTTGGGTTTGGCCTACCAATTTTGACTTTTTTTTCTCTCTCCCTCTCTGTATATATATATATGGCCAAAAATTTTGACTTCTCTCTCTCTCTATATATATATATATATATATGGGTTAACAACCGTAATTGTTGACTTTTTAGGATTTTTTTATATATTTTTAATAAATATTAGTATATATATAATAATATTTGGACCAAGACCAATTCCTTACCAAACATGGTTTTAAATTTAGGATAAAACCACCCAAGACCAGACAAGACCACCAAAACCAAAATCACAAGACCGGACCACCCAAAAACGCGAACAAACAGGCCCTTTGGGTACTGGTTTTTGGACTTGGTTTTGGTTTTGGTTTTGGACTTTGATTTGAAGACCAAACCATGTTTGGTTACTGGTTTTTGGCTTTTTAAAACCAATCATTAAAACATTTGGGTTTGGCCTACCAATTTTGACCTTTTTTTCTCTCTGTATATATATATATATATAGCAGAAAATTTTGACTTTTTTTTTTCTCTCTCTATATATATATATGGGTTAACAACCGTAATTGTTGACTTTTTAGGATTTTTAATATATTTATATATTTTTAATACATATTAGTATATATATAATAATATTTAGACCAAAATCAATTCCTTACCAAACATGATTTTAAATTTAGGATAAAACCACCCAAGACCACCAAAACCAAAATCACAAGACCAGACCACCCAAAACAACGAACCAAACAGGCCCTATAGAATTAGTACGAACTGGAAAAAGTTCTTCCAAACCATGCTGAACTCTAAGCCCGAAGAACCCCTCCAAGATTGCACTATATAGCATAGCTTAAAATTTTGGGCTGGCCCACCCTGCCTGAACAACATCTCTAGCTAGAACTGCCGTATTGCTGGAGAGGCATCACTGACATAAATCGCAAGGAGGCATGCAAAGGTGGGATTTATAACCACGACAAGAACCTTGTATTGTTACTGCCCCACGTAACATTAGTTACAAGGATGCATGCAAGGGTAACATCAGTCACAAGGATGGTTCGGGGAGTGCTGGCTTTATTCTTGGGTACCTAAATTCAGGGGCCATCCATGTAAGCAATAATGAGTCAAGCTGATGTGACTTTGAGACTATGAATGAACTCGTCTCACCAAGTGATTGAGTCAAAAACCATGGTCAAACTTGCTAGGTGAATAATAAATGAGCTTAAGAGAGCTGTTAGTCAAGTTAAGCACTAACTGTTGCTTGCAAATGCCTCAATCCTTTTAGCAGATAGTGGTCTCTCGCTTAGGGAGATAGTCCATTTTTATAGATCAGCGGATCACAATGACATAAAGATAACCAGTAAACTAGATATATTTCAGTTTTTATAGTTCATCTGCTTACAATGACACTCACTAAACTAATGAAGAAATTGAATACTAGGAGAAACCCATCTCACCTTTTGGATGATACCTCTAAGACAGTTCTATAAGGCTGCGTTGAGTAAGCATGAATGGAATAGAATGTAACTCGGAAGGGAATGAAATAACTATTTTCAGTCTATTGTTTGGTTGTAAATATGAAGCACATTAGGAATGGAATGAACTTAGAAGAATTTTTTTCAAAAGTACCCCTCTTAGTAATACATATATAAGTTTAACAAAATAATATTATTTTGTATATATATATATTTTACAAAAAATGGTGAAAGGTAACATGAATAGTAGTGGTGGGCAATGGAGGTGGTGGTGGTAGAGGAGGTGGAAGGTGATGGCGTGGCGGCGGCGGTTTGTTTACATGAAGAGTGAGAGGATTGTTTTAGAAATTTTATGTTCTAAAAATGTTACTTAGGGAATGGAATGGTGTACATGACGGTTTTTCCGGCCCATACAAAAGTGGATCTCGACCAGACCGACTCCAGATAGCCCGAGATAATTATCATGGATGATGGCCCGGACCTTGTACCAGACCGACACATCCCGAGATCCCATTCTGTAACCCGACCCGAAGAACATGAAGCAACTCGAAGATTCTGGAGTAAACTTGTAGCTCAAAGTAGCGTTATAAATGTGGAAAAAGTAGCTGCCGTGTAAAGTGTGGAAAAAATCCAAAATAGAAAATGTTGCCTTAATGGGCCAAAAGCCCATAGGGAAAATGTATATAAGCCAATGAAGAATAATGAGAGGAGGATCATCTTTTTGTGTTGTGCAAATTTTGTATCTACAAATGGCCATTCCATAGGTTTAGTAATGGAATGAATTTTCCTTCCTTGAAAATTGTCATTCTCATTCAATATATCATACCGAACAAAGGAATGGATAGAATGAGCATTTCATTCTATTTCATTCCTAAATACCAAACATGACATACGCGTTATCCATTGCCTAGAGAGGAATTTCAAAATAAAGCATTCACAAAATACTCTGCAGGAAAATATAAATAAACATTCAAGCAGAAGAGAACTGGCAGATCAAACTGCTTCAAGTGACAACATACCAAGGCATGATGAGCAAGTTCAACAGACGGAAATGTCACAAACGCTTGGCCCCTCATTCTGCCCTCCTGAAATCCCAAAAGGTTACAATTACTATCAGGGTTCCAATTTAAACCACCATGGGATTACATACAAATATGATTACATCATATCCGTAAGCATGATTTCTGTCAAAAGGAATGTTCCTAGTATAGAGAATTTCAAATAGTTCACTATCATTAAGACTAAAACCCTATATTTTTATTGAATGTACAAAAAAAAAATGCTTGAATTTGCAACAGAAAGCCTCACTAATGCTCTTATTAAGGAACAATAATTCATCAGTCCCTACATTTATTTGCAAATACCAATGAGTAGTATGAAATTTTATTAGGACAATGAAGTCTGTCATTTCATCTATAAAAAAATAAAAAAAATCAAGCAGGATTCAGCAGTACAGTTTGTGGAGTGTGACAATGCTTTTGAAGGACACTTTTGGTATTCATTTCTTTAAAAACTGAAAAAGGAAAAAACATGTGAACTGCAAAAGTCATGCACATCATATTCCTATTCCTAAAATCATTATAATATGTCGCAATCAATTCGAAATGTTTTCTACTAAATATAGACAGGAAGTGCTTCAAATTTACATCAAGTGAACATTATCCACCAAGTCTCATTAATACTTATATTTAGGGAAAACGATTCATCAGTCCTAGAGAGACTCAAGAAGGGGATGCCCCATACATTTTTTCACAAAGACCAATAAGGCGTATACAATTATCAGGAACATGAGGTCCTGCTTTTAATAAGACCTCCAATATTAACTTTGTTCAGTAGTACGCTTTCCTGTTCTTACGGAAATACCGCAATATTATTAATGACTTCCATCTCTAGTTTTCACTCAAAACTAATTTAGAAACAAAATTGAAAAGGCATATAATTCCAATGGCAGCAAAATGACAAACTTATAAAATATTTAACAAATAATTTACAATTCACTACTTGGACTGAAATTTATTCGAACATACTTTGAGAAGTCCCATTTTTTCCATGCCGAACACTCAATTAGTTATTTTTACTGCTTTCACTGTCATCTTCAAATTTTTACAAGCACTTCTAGTAACTAGCGGTAAATATATTGGAACACACAGAAGTCCCATTCTTTTTTCTCAGGCAGAACAGTCGATTATATTGCTTTCAGTGTCATCTTCAATTTCTTTTCCAAACAAGTACTTCTAGTAAGTTGCACCGTGTTCACCAGTTCGGCCCGTTATGAAAAATACCCCTCAATTAAAAATTCTGTAAAAGCCCTCAAAATAATTGTTTGAAGCAACCAAATCAGCCATCAACTAAGAGAGAAAATGTTATTACCGAATGGTCATCAATTTACAAAAAGGACAGGTCTAAGGGATTGTAATTGCATTCAGTTAAAACAACAACGATACAATTACCTTTAAAACACACGAATAATAAACTGATCTTTAATGTTTAGAATACTCAATTAAATAGATTACTCTTAAATTTTAACTCTAGTGTCACGGTTTGGGAAACAAAAATAGAAGCCACGCTACTCCACAGACAGCCAGTACTCTCCCCTCCCTCTCTCCTCTCAATATTCAGGGTCACCTACTCTGTACTCACCTAATTCCTTGGAAAACCATAGAAACTTCCCACACCCACCACTCCTCTCCACAATCTCATCTCTCTTGACAACGAAGAGCCTAAAAGACCACAAACAATCACTCCCTGCAGCAGTGCAAGAAGCAATGATCCAAATTGGCCCCAATTTAAGCTCTAAATGGTCTGATACTATGGAAAGATTTCCTTTCTCATGTCTGTCTTTGCCATGTCTGTAATTTGTACCCTATTTTAATCTTGGTCATCTAAACCTATATTGCAAAATTTTAAAGAACAAAATTCTGAAATATATTCGCTATATTGAAATGGGCTTAATACTCAAAGAGAGTCCATGACGAGCACCCTCTTCGCCACCTAAGACGCCCATGCCAAGATAAAGAATGATAAAATGTCATTGATGCTTCGGCACCATAATTCAACATTGAAGGTCATGATCTAGAAGTAAAATATAACTAAAACGTAAATCAAGATATCTCACCTGCATTAACTTCACACTAAGTTCAGTTTTAGCTGCATCATTGCTTCCAAACAGTGATCCTACACCACATCATAATCACAATAAAAGAACGAAATTGTTGACAATTTAAAAATAAATAAAAATTAATGAACTTTGAACTACGGATACTCAACACATCGTGATTCATAAGTGAAAAAGAACAAAAAAAAAAAAACAATTGGCATGAAAAAAATAGCACACTTCTATATCGAGTTTAATCAGCTTTAAGGAAGAATTCAGGATAATAATTTCTCAAAAGTATGGTCACACAAGAACTTCTTATTTCTGTTGATAACCATCAGAATGCTGGGAAGTGACTAGTGAGTAACTGAAAGGTCAAATGGGAATTAGCATGCATCAAAGCTTTTGTGCTTACCAAATATGAAGTAAAAGTCATCAGCAACCACATCTTTTGCCAGGTTCTTTATGTATAGCACAGGAGCAGGATTCCCAGCCTTATAATTCTGCATAGATTGAAGAAATCAAAATAGTAACTCAAAGGATAAATTTTATGTATGCCAACTAGACGATATCGTGGGACTTGAGAAAAATCCTGCAGCAAAGTCACTTCCCAGAAATAAGAGCTAGATATGCTGAAGTCATGCAATGGAAGATAACACACTGATTTGTCCTAGCACATTAAAAAACTGGCTTTGTTGATACATGGATGGCAAGGGATGTGTTTCATCTCTTTCTGCTGAAAGCTCTATGCAGTCCTATAAACACTGTGTAACATGCCTTCCTGAATAGCGTATAACTCCCCATTTCGTGATTCTATTCTGTGTGCTATATCCAAGCAGATTAAAGTTCCACTTGGTGTCTGCATCTCCTCATTTTGCTAGAAGTGGTTATCCTAAAATCGACAAAACGAACTAGGGATGGCAATGGGTCTCTGCAACACTTCTTCTCATACTCAGGTCTATTCCCAGTCTGAATACGGATTACAATATACTGTTGGTCAGGTGGATGAGGCTTGAGGATCGTAGAAAAAATCATTGCCGCTACTCACAGGGCAGAGCCCTATTTTGACCTTACTGCAGAGGGGGGAGAGAGAGTCTCCCAAAAAGGAAGAGGAATCTTACCACCTAATAAAAAATAAAAAATAAATAAATGAAAAAACAGGGCGAAAGTCTTCAATCCATCCTAACCTGAAGGGAGATTACCTAAACGAGGTCCATGAGCTCTTCTTTGGATCCTTCAGAGGATCTTCAGTCAGTGGCAGATCAGTCGGGGTGCAACCTGCAAGTTGGGCCGATCCGATCTAAACCCTACATGACCCGAATTGGATTAACCTAATCCAAATCAACCCACGGGCAAGGTTCAGATCGTGTTGGACGCCGAGTTTTCGTTGATTTTTTTTTTTTTTGCTCATTGGGCTCACATGAGAAGCCTTGGTGGAATCTGAGGTCAATTCATTTTTTATTCCTTAGGAGTTATTTGATTTTCACGTGAAAATGGGTTAGTTCACATCCATTTTTTTTCCATTTAGGTCCTACATAATTAAGGGTTTGGTCGGTTTGCATCTTTGAAAACAGTTTTCAAAAATTCAGAAAATAGTTTTCAAAGAACAATAAAAGACAATTAAAACAGACCTTTTTAACGATTATCTATAAACAGACCTTTTATAACTGAAGTTTCAGAAAACTGAACAAAAATTTTACGGTTTCCAGATTTTCAATTCTTAAAAAACCTAAAATTATTGTTAAAAGTTAAAAACCGAGAAGACCCTAAATCTTCCATTATGCCCTTACTAAGTATAACAGGGTGAAGAGTATAGGAATTATCCCCTCTTGGATCAGACCGAGGTTATTGATGACCAAACTCTTATTGTGATAGGAAGTCACTTGCCTCCTTTCTTAAGCTTCTTTGCAGACTAGTGGTCTTTGTTTTGGGCTGACCGATGACATGGTATACCTAGGCAGAAGATGAAGGAACTTCCACTCATCAACAAAAAGGTGTTAGCAAAAACCTTCAGAGTTGACACACTTCAGTATATTTTCCCTCTCCAACACTATACCAGCTTAATTGTCTTTTCGAACACACCCCCCGCCTGGACACGGGAGCTTGAAACATTACCAGAGGCCCTGTCTATTATTTCACACATTTTTTTTTGGAGTTGTAGTTGCTTGTTAATATTCCATTATAAGTTTAAATTAAAACACATCTACATCGAATATTATAGAAAAGCTCATGTTACCAATACACGATTTTAGGACAAACAATTTAACTATTCGATAAAAAACAGTACTGTATTGTTTTCCATTAAGTCAAATCTATGTCTAATTTTGTCAGCAGATATGAAAGTTCTGGTCCAAATTTTATATCTATTATCCTTTCCAGAATAAGAGAATCTCTCTTTTAGTAAGGGTATTAAACGAAGCAGTAGTGATTTAGGACTTAAAATGGAACGAAGTCGCAAAAGTAGGAATTACTGGTCCAAAGGATATTGTTAAGGAAAATTTATGTAAATCCTTAGCTCAGAAAAACATTGTAATTAAATCTTGGAAAACTCGTAAAAGTATGAAAGGAAGCTTACAAAGAATTTACCAGCACAAATATTCATCAGACACACATACATGTATTTCACATGACTAATTTGTGGCAGAAGAAAATTGAAACAATTCACTCTGCCAGCAAGATAGATAAGGTTGCGAAAAGACGGTAATTCCAATTGTGCCTACTACCTACCTTAAACATTGGAAGTGACAAGATTTCCTCTGGAGGCAACTTTCCACTCTCCAACTCTTCTGGGGTTGCATAAGATTTAAAATCTAAATCCACTTTTTCTGGCTCTAGATCTTTCTTGATGTCAGTTTCTGTTTGCTCACTATGTACTTGCTTAGGCACAATTTTGATCTGAAACAGACCAAAACTCATCAAAACATTCAAAAGAAATAAGATCAACCAACTACTTATTTAGTTATTCCTCTCATATAGTGTAGGCTAGACCTGTAAGACGGCGTTCTTCTTTTTTATCACTGGCATCTCTTTAGGGACCAAGCTGGCAGGTTTCAGCCCAACAGCCTCATGAGCCACATCTTTATCAACTGCTGGGCCAACAATAGCTTCACGCTTGATGCGCTTCCGTTTAGGTCTCTCTACAATGGGACCCCCAACCGAATAGGCTTTATCATCAGCTTCCTAAAAATGACATACAATTACATATACTAATATATGTTAAAATGATTTTTTTTTCCTTAAGTAAGCAGATAATACAAAATGTAACTGTTTAAGGAATTTGAAAAAAAGAAATAACCGTACTACTACTAATACTAAAGAGAACAATTAATACAAAAAATACAGCAGAGAAGTAAAGTGTATGAATGATGACAAAAACATATTCAACATAATTTGCAAATGTTAAAAGAACTATCATAATTTTAATTAACCAGAAAATTAGTGGAGAGTTGAGGAGTGAAGTACACTTCTTCACCACACTCTTCAGGCTCTCAGGGTAGCAAGTCATTTTTTGTCACTCGAAGCCTCTGCTAGAGGCTAGTGAGACCAAAACTTAGTAATGGCCCTCCATTTTATGCAAAACATGCTTTCAGATCAATGCTCCAGAATTCTAGCAGAATTCAATGTGGCTATGAGAGACCAAAACTTAGAAATGGCCTTCCGTTTTATGCAAAACATGATTTCAGATCAATGCTCCAGAATTCTAGCGGAATTCAATGTTTAAAAGATGAAGATGCTTCTAATGTACGTCATATGGTAAGTGGGTCGATCTTTACCAAATTGTAGCAGTGAATACCTCATCTGAAGACTCCATTTCCGACTCATCACTGGATAGATCAGTCATGTTAGGCTTAGAAGCTACAGTAGGAGGGGGTGGGGCTGGAGGTGAAGGTGGGGCAAGTGCTGAAGGTGGTAGAGGCGGAGTGGGCAGTGCCATACGGAAAGGAGCGGGTATATTCATTTTGTTCATCAAGTGCAACACCTGAAATCAAATGTGTGAATCACAAACAATGTGGCCGGTTATTTAGCTTTCAATAAAATGGTTTCAGGAAAAGAAGAAAAACTGGAAAGATATTTCTAGCAGCTTTTGGGCGGAGTTATAAATAACCTGAGTATAGAATCGAGGAACAGCGATAAGGGCATTTACAATGTTAGTCAGAATATTTCCATCTGGTGGAGGATATGCATACCTACACAAAAATTAGTCAATTTAGCAAGATACATACAATATTGGAACGTCTCTGCCCACAAGCACATGCAAATATTTCCAACTAAGATTTACAAGATGAATAATAGAGGTACAGGGGACAAATGAACAAGAGAGGTAAGTATTTCTACTGATTGTAGTTTCAGTATAAGGATTGAAGAGACTAGGTAGCACTGAGCCTCTATCTCAAGTTGTATTTTGTCCTCCTCTCGTTACAAAGGTAGAAGATTCATGTCCCAGGTGAGATAATGTGGGTGCTTGTCGAGTTGGTGTGTTGACTCTTACTCTTTTTTTTTTGATAGATAAGTAAAAGTATTATAAAAGGCACTCAAAAGGGGAGTGCGTCCCGAGGAACAATAAAGTTATCCTATGAAACAAGCGAACCCAAAAAATTCATCTTTTCCTCTATGGATGAACAAAATCTACCCTCCACCCAATAAAACAACAAAGATATAAAAGAATCCTTAAGGGAACCAATCGGGGTCAAAACACCTCTTGTTGCGTTCGAGCCAAATGACCCACCAAAGACGAAGAAGAGCCATCCTCCAAAAAGGGCGAGCTTGGAGCCCCGCAAAACCCGCCCACCAACCATCAAGAAAAACACGAATCGAAACCGGCATTACCCGAGACAGGCCAAACAAACAGAATACAATGGAAGCGGCTAACGCCCATCCCATCCAACTAGATACCATCATAAAAGCCTCTCAATATACCAACTCTGAGTCAGGTTAAATTTGCAAAGCATATGTTCCTTCAAGCTAGAATATGTATAGTCATCCCTTACAAAGTAATCTAAAAACATGACCTACATGGAAATGGTGCAACCAGGACTAGAAGAACCTTGGCCAACTAGAGATAAAGTAGGATACAAGGGTTGCAAAACTGATTATCCATCTATATGCAGTGCAACAGACCTGTTTTCTTGCATTCATTTACAATATCACTTTCCGACAAAATCTAACAGATCAATTGTGGATTTAAAATCACATTATTATAGTATCCACCCAGAATCAAAGAATAAAAGACACATAACTGTCAGTACTGCAATGCACACGTAAGTGACTAACGGACTCCTCTTCACCCTCAGTCACACACAACACCAATTTGGACGTGTCATTATTCTCGAGTTGAGGGTTTTCAGACCTGGATGTAGGGGTCATCTTTGGGAGAGATTATACTCTTGGTAAACGGAAGACGAAGAGGGCTTAACACTCACAAGAGTTAACTTCGATGATTTTGTGGTTTGGGTGTGGAAGCAGCTGGTACTACAAAGGCTAGAACTGAATAACTGATATTATAGGGCAACGAACTTGTCCTATAATATCATGCAGATAGCAGTGTAACATCTGTAGGAGGGGGCTACATTCAAAAATAGAGAAATCACAAAATAGAAAACGAGTTCAAAACACACACAAATAATAATAATAATTCATATACACAAGTTGATGCAAGTAAACTTGATACTATGGCTAAGAAGTTAAAATTTAAAGACACTGTGCGCATAAGGTTTAATCAAAGTTGAAATCCTTCTCTGCAAATATTTCACAGGTGCTAGATCACTTTGAATAGTTTACATGTAGGATCTGCAATCCTACGATGTGCATCATGATCTTGAAAACTATGGGAGAGAAAGCTGTGAAGATAGGCTTTTGGAAACAGAATAAAGGTGTTAAGTGGCAATGCAGGCAAAAGATCAGAATGACAAGAGGAAATTCAAAGTGGGTTTCAAAGAGAATGCATGAATTAAATTCCTACTTAGGCGTCACTTGTGAAGAGGTTAGAAGAGACCAACAATCATCATCAGTATCAAAAGCAGAGGTGGATAATCCAATGCAACATATTAAATTATGCAGAAAAATAAATAAACCCTCCTTTATCTTCAAGTAATTTGTAGCAGTGTAGGATCTTTAGTTTCGTTTGCCTATTGTAACGAAAGGACCTTCCGCTTTAATATTATCTTTTACGTGTCAATCCTAAATATCATGTGCCACACATGCAAAGAATGGAGAAGGAAAAACGTACTCAAGGTAGGGAGGAAATGGATAGTCGACACCAAGGCGTTTAGCAATGGGTTCACTAGCTAGGAAGGACCCCAATTTGGTTAACTCACCAAAATCTTTGCTTGTATTAGAATCTTTCGTCAAAGATGTGGAGTTATCTGATTGATGTTCACTTTGTTGATGTTCATTACTCTCCATCGGTTTTCTAGCTCTCTCCACTGACAAGACTTTACCCAGAAACCGCAACCTGGCCAACATCACTGAGCCAATAGATCAGAGACTATTTCCTTCACCAGGTTTCAAATAACATGAAATCTGTAATGGATAAAAGCTATAAACAAAATTCAACGGACTCTACAGAAACATTAGTCAAGCAACATGAAGGAAAAGATGAATAAATAAATAATAAAGGAAAAAAGAGCCTAGTGAAATTTCACCACGATTCACATAGACACAAGTACACAATATGAAAAAAAACGGACGCTAGATAAACAAATACCCATTTAACTGCCTTTGTGCTTGAGATGCCAATGCCTCATTCTTGAAATCCACAAATGCACAGTTTCTCAATCTGAAAGGGGGAAATGTTTACCAAGTAAACAAACAAAAATTAGTTGAAATGAAAAAGGAATTTTAGTGATGACACCTACTTGTTCTAGTACCACTCTCGAATCCTATGTTTATCTCCCAAAGAACTAGAGTTTTTTATGTGGACAACTACCTGACATGACCCTCTTTCCTTTGGGGCATGACACCATGTGCAGGTAGCGAACACTAGAAAGACCAGCCATCCTGTCCGTTAGTGTGCTGGTTCAGGGACTCAACCAACTCTCATATCAAGGTCAAAGGTACAACAATCCAGTTATACAACAAACATATTGACCATAATATACTGACCAAATAGATTAAATTGAGTTTCATTAGATGAGCAGATTGATCTTTTCAATTCCTAGACCCCTGGCCAATGGTGGCACAAAATTCACAAAAGGAGATGGAGAAAATGACCAAAAAGACCACAACTATGATATTTGAAAGACAAGATTCCCGCGTCAGAATCATTTCATCAGATTCTTTAAGATGATCGAATAGAACCCTGATCCATTTCACAATCACAATGACTGACGTTGCCACTAAGCCAAAACACCAAGTATGTGTAAGAAAAAGAAACTACATGAGTTTGACATAAATCTGTTGTCACACAAATTGTGCAGACATACAGTTTCCAAATAAGTAGATTCAGTGATTCATGCTACATATACCTTCCACTGGCACAAGGACGGAGAGAAGAAGCGCCATAGTGGGAGAAAAGCCGAGAGAGGGTGTCATAAGGAACTGCTTCAGGAAGATGATGAATCAAAAGGGTAGCTGATGCGTCTTCTGGCGGCTTTGATGTTATTTCTGGCACACCTTGATACTCAAAATTGTATGACATCTGAGAGTTCATCAATGATTGTGATGGAGTAATGCCCGCCATTATAGCCTTCAAGACATGTTTACCCCTAACATCATATCATTTGAATATATAACAATTACAAACTCCTGAGGAAGAAATGAACGATTTATACATCAAGTTGAAACTTACGATTAAGGGTCCCAAAACGATTCTCAAAAAAAAGCAGTCAAACATTTTCTGAGACGGGCCTTTCAAGCAGGACTATACAATTTTAGATTTTCAGTTTCCTAAAAACACATAAGATTATAATCATAAATAATATATATAATGTTTCCAAGTGACAAACCAAGCAAATCCTTAGCCTCTGTTTGCTTCGTCATACTATTCTCGTAAGACTTTTATATGAATTATTTCTTTCTTTCTTTTCATTTCCCCATGTTTGGCTTTAAATCATGAAATTGCTTTCGCGGAGAAAAAGAAAACAAAGATTAAAGTAAAAATTGTGATCAATAAGTTTGACAGTGTTCATAAATAAGATCTTCAAGAGATAGTTAGGCATTATACCAAAAGGAAACATTTTATTGAACAGTGGGTGTGCAACAAACAACAAAGATATACTCACAATTTCAATATATAAGTAAAACAGGCAAAAGAAACTTCATAGAAAACTCAAGTTGCTACGACAATAAACAAGCTTACTTTATACCTAATCAAATCCAAAACAACTTGGGCAAAGAAAATCTATTACATTACGGACACACCCATTAGTGTTTGTAAATCAGCAAGTTTAAAAGTGTTTATAAATCAGATGTTCAAGAGATAGTTAGGCTAGTATACAAAAAATCATAGTAATGTATGTTATCTACAGTCCCAGGCTTAATTGCATGAACCATGTTAAGGAGACATTTTATCAAACAGTAGGTGTGCAAGAAACAATAAAGATGTAGTCACAATTTCAATATATACGCAAAATGGGTAAAAGAAACCTGATAGAAAACTGAAGTTGCTATGGTAATAAACAAGTTTACTTTAAACCTAATCAAATCCAAAACAACTTGGGAAAATAAAATCTATTACATTACGGACAGACCCATTAGTGGATTGCGAACCCTAGATATGACAACCACAATGAAACTCAAAATATTAATAATAAAGAGGCGAAAAAAGGGGGGCTGAAGACTCACCGACTATAAATTGCCGGAAAAAAATTCACCGACTCTAATATCTCCAATATCGCCAAAAATCAAGCGAAGAAAGTCCAGGTTAAGCAGGTTATGCGAGTGTGAAAATCAAAGAAAGAGAAGTGATAATCTTACGAGACCGTCGATACATATATTGATACGCATATCATATATACAGAGGTAGAGGGTCTGTGAGTGAGAGAGTGAGTGTGTGTCTATCTTTGAGGGGCTTTATATAAAGGTCGACTGCGTGATAATAACGCAGTCCCTACGCGTCGGTGCTTCGCGTAGCATCGACGCCACCCTCCTGACCTTTTAACGATTTAATTAATTAATTAATTTAGATAAAATGCAATAAACCCTGAAAAATAACTCTCATAATTACAAATAACTCCAACAAACCCCCTAAATTATACTAATTTGTTTTTGAATTTTTTTGTAAATGACCAAAATATCCTTTCTTACGAATATCATATGTAGAGAGAGAAAGAGGGGGAAATAGAAAAGAATGGCAGTAAAAATATTGCGTAGAGTCTTTCAAAACTTATTTCATCACCTATTTTGAACATATTTAATTTGCTAACAAAAAATATTAGTTTGATTAGGAAATATAATTTGATGTAAAATATGAAACATTTCTTATTCTTCTAAAAAAATGTATAATTCTATATGTTTTACTATTTGAAATTTTTAGAATTTCAAATTCAATTGTTAGAAATTTTAACACTTGTTTTCATTTTCATAAAAAATATACGAAGTGCAATTTACCATAATAATATAGTTAAAATACAATGATCTCGCTTGAGATTGATTTAACTATTCAAGATAGTTGTGATCAATATTCATTATATCAAGTACATCTTATTACCATTAGTAAAATAAGGGTCTAGAATAACCTTACTATGAACTTCCAACACTAAAAAAATTCATTCTAATTAATGAATTTTTATTTCTTGACAATGGTCATTCTCATTTAACATATCATAGCAAACAAAAGAATAGATAGAATGAACATTTCATTCCACCATACCAAACATGACATAAACTCCATTAGCAACACCTCCTCAAGTAATTAGATTCCAAAAAACAAAAAAATCTAAATAGATAAATAAATAAATTCTTATGATTACGATATTGAATTTGAGAACCGATACTTCGTGAATAATTTTCAATGGAGTCAATCTTTTCCATTATTACACTATTTCTCTGCAATAAGTTAATAATAATTCAACATTGTGGACACATAAAACTTGCAAAAATGAAGTGACAAATGTCCTTGTTAAAAAAAGATTTGAAACAAAATTGAACTCGTTACAAAAATTAAATCCCTTAAATCTCCCCCCTCCTATGTTTCTCTAGTAAATCTTCATCAATCTCACAACTAACTTCTACTTACCATGGTGTTTAATATTCTTAAAAACTGATCAATTCTGATTTTTTAATTTTAATTGGTTTGTTTAATCTTTCTTACCTAATCAATCCTAAATTATCGAATTTGATTTTATTAATTTTTGTATGTTTCATAAATTGTAATTCTCTCCAGTGATAAATTTGTGCTACTCCAGAATCTAAACCCAATTTTGTATTCACGGGTCCAATACAATGCGTACAATTTTAGGGCTAAAATAATTTCGGACCGTGTATTGAATTCATCCCATTAGAATTTTCAGGATAAAAATGTATAGAAAGAGAATGTTGACTGTGGTGTATTGACTGAATATTATCCCGAACTTTGCAAGGTTATTTGTGAAATGTTAGGTTAGGATAGCTATATAATGCAACCAAGTGAATGTGAATTACTCGCGTGTGGCCAATGGCCCGGTGTTAAGTTTCCCACGTTTCACTTTTAAATTCCGGCTGGAATTCCCAGCTCGATTCGTGCCGCGTATTTCTTGAAGAGACACAAAGGGTTGCACGATGAGGTTCTAGAACTATGCTTGACTTGCGATTAGAGCTGACAATTTCTAACACGAAATAATACATTTGACGCGATTATATTTATTGTTATATTTATTTGCATATTTTTTTATTTTCTCTAATTGGTCATGGATTGAAATATATTAATAAATTATTACTGAATGGTGTCAAATTCAATTTCAATTTCATTTTTATTTTTTATTTTTCATGTTGAATTGTGTTAAATTTAAAATATTTGATTTTCGTGTCGACTAGTATTAGATTACATGATCGACCCGTGGGTCAACACGCTGACACGAATTACCAACTCTACTTGCAATGCTCAAATAGTCATTTTCGTGCGTTACCTAGTGCAAATCCTCAGCTCTGCTCCTCTAATTGTCCTTCCGTTGATACCATGGCGTTCACCACGCTTTCCTTGCCTGTCGTGAAGGGCGATGTCAAAGAAGCAATGTATACACGATATCTTGAAGTCAAAGAACTTGAGAAAAATTTGAAAAAAGAAAAGAAATAGTCAAAGAAGAAGGAGATTAGTGGGCATTGGTGGGAATGTGAAGACTTTGAAAGTTGGAACTCAATCGAGGAGTTGGAACCTTTTTGAATGCATTAGAATGCTTAAAAAAGAATGTGAAGAATCGATTGAATAATGTGGTTCCTTCAAGGTGATTTTGATATTCCAATTCTACTCTTAGTAATTAATTTACTTTATTTATTTTTTCACTATTTTTTTCTTACCTATATGTGACAATGATGGATCATGTACATGTTGATGTTTATAACAATGCTTTAATGGGAGTAGAGTCACCACCACTAGTGCGACAAAATTACTTCCATTTTAACAACTCCAGTTAGGATCCAGATACATATCAAACAGAGCTTTAATTAATTACACATAATTCCAAAATGTTGTTGTTGCCATGGATCCTTCTCGATGGGTTCCTTTTGCAATTGGCAAACTCAAACTCAACGTAGATGTTTCTACCTTGCCTGTCTCAACAAGACATGAGCCTCGTTTGGAAAGCTTGTTTTTGTTCTTTTGGCACTGTTCATAGAACAAAACATGTTTGGGAGACTCAAACACTCTCAAATAGAAGAAAAAAAAAAACCAATGCTGGGAAAATGGGAACGAAAAAAAGGTGTTTTTTTGTTATCAACTTGGACTAAAAAAAAAAATATGCTAAAATGCAAGCCTTGACGACCACCGAACCGCCACCTCCACCCATCGACGACCCCCACCATCGAAACCCAAACAAACCCCAATCAAATCCCCTTTTTTGGACCTAATTTGATGTTGGGAAGAGAGAAGATGGAGACCACCAACCACCACAAACCACCACCATCGACCAGATTAAACAAACCCCCAATCTTCATGTATGTGTGAGAAAGAGAGAGGAGGAGACATGGATTTTGTTTTTTTTGCCAAACAAGTATTTGTCCTTGTTTTAAGGGTGATAAAAAACAAAAAAAGAACCAAAATATCATTGTTCTTACACAAACAAAAATAAGAACAAAAACACAATGTTCCCAAACGGGGCCTTATTATAGTCCTCCTAGTACTGATGTATTCAATTAAGATCACGATGAAAGGCGAAACTAATGGTAGAAGAGAGCAATATTTGTAACATGACTCACACGAATAAATTTTCGAGAAACATCCAAGGCACCGATGGATTTTCTCAAATCTTGTACTGGCTAAAGACATGAGTTTCTTTCGATATCAATGGAAATACATGTAAAGTTCGTGTGAGTAACTGTAGGTTGAAAGAAAAAATGAAGTTTTTTCATAGGCGGAGGAACAATAAGGTGGAAAAAAAAAAACAAATAAAAGGAAAAATAAATAAATTTAATTCCACAAGGTAGAGTTGACTTTTCTAAGGAAATTAATAAATAATTTCAAAGATTAAAAGAGGAAATAAATAACAAGAAAATAAATAACTTCAGAAACTACGAATTCAAAGGGGCATTATTCAAAATTTAATATATATATATATATATATATATATTAGAAAAACTTACCATTACATATTAAAAGCCTTGTATGTATCAATGTCAATGTGTTGCAATCTTGAAAATTTCTTCATGTATGTGCATGTATACATCACTAGAAAAGTAGAAACTCTTACCACCTTAAGCGACCAATTTCCCTTCTTTGAATTTTTACCTAACAAAAGAAAAATCTGTTCATGTTCATGGATCATGATCAACCACCAGCTTTAATTTCTTCTTCTCTGTTGTGAAGAGACAGTCTGTGAGACCTCTTAGCTTTTCATTCTAGAATGTTCCGGGACATTTAAGATAACTAAAACAGATATTTCTTTTACATAAGTGAAGCCACAAACACAAATGACCATATGCTGATGAAATTGATGCTATGGCAAGTGAATTCATACACATGTTTATCCCTGCTCGTTATGTTGTAAACTAGCATATACATACACACATATATATATAGAATTATAGTACATAAGTTATAACTTATAAGTAACATATTTTATGTAGAATAGTGAAGCATTAAGGTCTAAGAAACACACCAAGATTTTCACACAGCATAGATTTTTGTTTTTGGGTGGAGGGGAGAGTGGGGGAAGTCACACATCATACAAAAAAAGATACTCTACTACAATCCACGCACATATAGAATGCAAAGCATTTCTTCTCCAGTCATATATGCTCACAGGTAACCGAAACCTCCAGACATGGCAACTCCTCATAATATCGAATATCCTGCAAATAAAATACAAACACAAATACAGATAAAAGCCTAAGAAGAGTCTTTCAACTGATATATATCAAATGCATAACAAAAGTGGATCCAACTTTCTCAAACTCCAGATGTAATTTTATTTCGAAATATGGTTTGAGGTGGGATAGATTTTAGGAAAAATATTTTTTTCAGGTAAATGAGACTTACAGTACGGAACAATCTTCCAGCGTTGGTTATCTCCTTTCTTCCATTCCCAAAGAACAATGGTGGTGCCATCATGGACACCCCCATGATTTTTATCACCATTGAGTGCATCAACATTCAGCTTAATGTTATTGACCATCCTTATTGTTCTAAAACCATCTCCCAAGTCTTTGCTTTGAGTCCACAGGACAGACTCGTCAAGAGTGTCTGAATTGTAGGGAATCAGCTGCACCTGCAGAATAATTTTAATATATTCAAAATCTGCATTGACAAACTTTACAACATTGAAAATTTCTCAACTGACATAAACCATTTATGAGCAGTTCAACCTTGGCATGTTCAGTTCCTCATTCAGCAACTAAATAAGCCCCATGGGAAAACCTCAATTGATGTAGCTTAGTAGGTTCTGTAATCCACCATGGTTTGCTAGCTTGGGCCGATTGTCTTTCTTTGCTTATTAGTTACTAATTCAATTTCCCCCGTAACCCAGCAGATAAAGTACACTACACAGTCCGTTTTAGGGATTGGCGACTTACCCATTCAGTGACTTTCTCATGTCAAATCAGGGAAGAGCCCTTTAATAGCCAACTCAGATATTGCATTACACGCAGAGCACACCTAGAACCCTTCTAATCATGTTTGACTCTGTGTTCAAACCAAACCTATCACCTAGTTGAGTAAGGCAACAGAAAAGAAGCGAATAAAGCTTGAAATGGCATGATTCATAGTCATGAAGATTCTAATACTCGAGTTCACTATTTTTTTTTGGACTGTTTCTATTACTTATAATCCCTCTTTTTCTGTAGGTCTCTCAGCTATATGACTGCATCTATGTATTATTGTCTAAAAGGTCCAGGTCAAGTGGAATGGGCATGGATACAAGACATTTGCCGCTGAAAACTGAAATGCATAAATACATAGAAGGAGAAGATTGCGAAAAAGATGAGGACATATCAATAAAGGAATCACTTTTATATCATCTATATCATACACATAAATACATATATAATAGAAATTTCTTTCTATCATGATACTACAAATTGGCTTGTATTGTCCGTGTGCTTACCTTCTTAGAAGGGAGCCATAATCGCTTAATGGCTAATCAAAGCCCCTATCACCCTGCTGATGACAGTGTATTGAATCCTCAGATAATTCTGGTAGCATGTGAGAACAGGGATTTACAGCCCTTACACAAAAATGTTTCTTATTTAGGTGTGGTTTCGCTTTCTGATTCTTTCGAGAAAATATATATCATGTTTATACCACAGTACCAAATTTCAAACCACCTCGATCAACCCATAATTCCACTTCAGAACACTGAAAACACAAAAAATTATCCAAAAGAGAGGAAAGCACAAGTAACAATACAATGCTCTGAAGTGTTATGTTACTTCTGTTTTTATTTTCTTTTTTCTTGTTTCTTTGGGTGCACTCACACTCTCCTAGACTAGTAGTAATTGGAGTGTGGTGCTACTAAGATGAAGTAAAAGTAACTGGAGTCCATACAACAAAGAAATTGCTGCAAAACACACACACACACACAAATCAGAGATTGGGGCTATTTGCAAAAAGGCAGAGGTAGTGAAAGCAATAAGAGGCTAAGAGCAGAAACCTAACATCCCATGATACAACTCAATTTCACAATTTAAGATTTCTCAACAAGAATTTAAAACGAAAGAAGTAGACATACTGGATGAGTAGAACCAACAGAGTGCTTGATGGCCTGACCAGTGGCCTTGTTGACCAGAGCAAAACTGGGAAACCTCTCTTCATCCTTAACTCTGATGCTGAACTTCTCATCTTTGATCCAATGCTAAAATACCCAAAATAAAAAAAACATCACACAATCAATCTTATCGAATCAATTAAAGTACAAATTATACCTGAAACTGATCAGATGGGTCTGATCGCGCAAGAACAACCTTCCCATCACGGATGGTGAGGGAATAATTCTCCTCCGCCTTGGAGAAAACCCTAAAAGCGGGTTTGTCAGCCAAATCGGAACCCCCCTCGTGGTGGGTGTGGTGGTGGAGGAACGACGGCACATGGGGGCGATGGTGGTGTGGGTCGTTTTCACTTTCAATAGGTGCATGGTGAGAAACATGCTGGACAGAAGAGTGCGATGAGTACCCACCATCGGAATAAGTTTCCGGCGGTGGGTAATTCATCGAATCGGAGTAGTTGTACCCCTCCGTCTCCAGTCTCCGCCGCGGCGGGGGCGGCTGAGCATAGTACTCCGGTTCACCTCCTACATGGGAGGTGTGATAGACTTGTGGTGGTGGTGGGGGTTCGTTTTGGGCGTAGTAGGACGGCGGCGGCGGTGGTGGGTGGCCGAAGTTTGGCGGCGGCGGCGGTGGGTAGTCCTCGTCTCTGTCATCGGAGCGACGGCGGTGGTGGGTGTGAGAGTGGTGGCCAAATGTGTTATCCATGTGATCTGAGAGCAACGCACAGTAGGTGTGATTTTGGGGGTTTATATGAGAGAGTGATGTGTGAGATTACACACAGTTGGGCACCACCACTCACACCACATGAAATGATCCCCACATTCAATTGAATCTATTTCTTTATTTTATTCAATTGTCTCCATCATCCACCCATATTTTGGCACGTACTAACACACCAATGGGAACTCTTTTTACTCCTTTTCATCGTTTGTTGGTAGTGATTTCTATAATTGCTTGACTTTTTGAAAATTAAAAGTAAATCATTCTGTGAAATATATATTTTAAGTACATGGATACTATCAAATTTAATAACAAAATTAATAGTGTAAAGTTGGAGAAGATACGGCATAAATACACTTAATACCCCAAGTCAATAATAATAAAAAGTGTTAACACATACAAGTATTCTATCGCTTACCATTTGTCTCAATTGATTTGAGATACCAAATCATACTTATATACAGAGGTGACAACCAATAATTTTTTGAAAAGTTGCTTCTTGCAATAATAATGATGTGTTTGTCTTTGGAAAAGAAAAAACAATTGATTGTTGAGTAAGTATGGCATTTGATTTATTAAGAAAGAAGAAGTGAAATGTAGGTATGGATTAGTGTTAAAAAGCAAAACAAAGTAGTCAAATTTTACTATAATTGGACAAAATAAACAGCAAACAAATAAATTAGCAAAAAGGAATAGCAAAATACAAACACCAGCTAATCCTCTTCATCCTCTTCCACATACACCCCCAAAAATATCAGAATACAAACACCAGATGAGCCTCTCCCACACACACCCCTTCCAACCAGCACTACTTAAAATCATAATCCATATCCATAGGCATAACCAGAGAATCTACCACATTTCATATAGTCGGGAAGGGCCTCTTTGGTTGACGTTTTTGTTTTTTGTGTTGTGTTTTTTTTTTCTTTTTTTTCACAACAAAAACATGTTTGGTATCAATATTTTCTTTTCTACATAAAAAAAAAAAAAAAAAAAGCATATAACAAATGGTGTCATTTTAGGAGGTACCGAAATGTTTTTTTTTTTGTTGTATTTTTTGCAATGTTCACAAAAAATCATTAAAACAAGTTAGCTCTTTCGTTTTTTACTTTTACAAATTACATAACAAAAACATTAGTATCAAACGTGCTTCCAATTTAAACTCACAACACTCCACAACAAAAGCTTATACTTCTGCTTTATAAAATCCACTGCACGAAAGCAAAAACACAAACCAAACGGGTGCTAGTTTCTGGTTTCTGGTCTACCACAATTGCCATAAAGTGTAGGCAAGTAACAGATTCACCTTACTGCAATGAGGCCTGACCCAGAAAACCATTTCACCAACTGTTCCAAGCTAGCAAAAGAACTCCAATTCCAGTTCAAACATATCATTAAACCATCCCAAATGTTTTCAGCCAATCTACGAAAAGAGCAAAAAAATGATGCCTCATATCAGAGTTCCTCATACAGTAACAAAAAATAAGAGTAACACATATCTGTAACAACAAAATGGTAAATAATCTGTTATTATGGGTACTCCTAATTTCCTAAAACATCTATCAAATGACTCATTATCCCATAACTGTAACAACAATTTGAAGGTTCTGAAGAAAACACTATTTCCTTCTTCTCTTTTTTCAATTGATAGGAGAAAACATTAGACTTAAAGAAAATGTTATGCACCTGTATGAAGTCCTCTAGGAGACTTGATGCTGATGATAGCTGTAAGATTGATTATCTACACTTGAGTCTACCGCTCCCAAAAAGAAAAGCCACGCTCTCTCACAACTTTTCGAGTCTCAGGTTGGCGGAGAAAATCTCTTTCTTCATTGAATTTTTTTGAGGTGAAAGTTTTGTTGCCTGAATTACTAGAATCCACTTGATTTTTTCCAGAATCTACCGCACCCCAGTCAGCGATTTCCTTACTGGACAACCAAGCTTGAAGCATCTCATCTGTCTTTGGCTCTGGCAATAACTGTTTTTCTTTCATCTCTTGATAATATTTGTTTGCTTCCTCTAACTTCCCATTCAAAAACAACCCATGTATCAGCACAATGTATGAGCTTCGGTCAGGGCCAATTCCGTTCTTGCTCATCTCAGTCCACAGCTTGAGGACAGTATCAAGCTGGCGCCAACGACAGAACTTCCTAATCAACATGATGTAAGTATCGTTACTTGGGCAGCAACCCATCTTATTCATCTTTTCCAAGAGCTCAAACACTTCTTCCCCTGTCCTTGAAATACGAAAGAAGGCATGATAAGTCCGAATGGTAGGGGACATGCCCCGCTCCAACATCTCATCAAAGACCTCTCGGGCTTCTTCTACTCGACGTGTCTTACAAAGAGGAATGATCAGTGAGTTATAGGTAACAGCATTTGGAACAATACCCTTCTCCTCCATTGTTTTCACGAGATTCCGAGCTTCTTTCACAAATCTGCCTTTAGCAAGAGCATGAATGACTGCATTGTAAACTTTCCTATCCGGTGCGATATCCCTTGCCTTCATCTGGTCAAAAAGCTTGAACACCGCGTTCAGATTACCTCCTTTTGAGTAGCAGGACATGATACTAGAGTACGAAACAACATCATGCTGAATTCTTCTCTCTCCCATCTCTCTCCAAATCCTCCTCACCTCGCGTTGATCACCAACAATGTTGCAATACCCGTTCAGAATAATGTTAAAGCTCTTGGTATTAAATGGGAAAACACTTTTGTTGCAGAAGAGCAAGTGCTCGGCATCCTTGACATTTTTGTACCGGCAAAGCGCGGAGAGAAGCTGTTGGAATTCCTCCATACCCGCCTCAAATTTGAACTTTTTATGTGCATAAAAAGCACTCACAGCTTTACCAACGTCATGCACAGCACAATACCTCCTGATCATGATCAACAATGTCTGAGGAGTCACCAAAGATGGACCAGTCCTACCACCTCTCATTTCATCAATCAAAGCCCAGGCTGTATCAAACTTCCTCATTCTCCCGAGAATCGAAACCATCGAATGGTACTCACGCACGGAATGTGCATAACCGGGCTGCTTACCAGCCCATAAAAAGAATGTGAATGCTGCTTCCCAATCATTTCGTACCCGCGAAAGAACGGTATTAACCAGCTCCGACGAGGCAGTGACACCACACTCCTCCAGCTTGCTCCTCACCTGAGGAACACCACTCTCCATTGCCCGTAAAATACCCACAATGGTTTCCACATTCTGGGCAATAATTGGGTCTCTAGAATCCAATTCTCCATCTGGGTCATTGTCATCGCCATCGTTGTCATAACAATCACCATCATCATTATCTGAGCCATTCAATGGAAGATGAATTGGGTTTTTGTCTACTGAGGAGGTAAAAGATGAGAAGAAAAATGGGGAACCAGAACGTGTTATGGAGGTCTTGAAAACGTTGGTGCTTGAGGTGGGGAGTGGATTAAGACCTTGGCATAGAAATGATGGTTGTGAGTGTGTTGAATTGAGGTGGGTGAGAGAGACAAGCGATAGGGTAAACCTTCTTCTCATGTCTGGTATTAATCTGGATGAGATTTCATACGAGGAGGAAACACATATATGAGGTTCAGATGAAAAAAGCTATTAGATATTACTGCATACGACGATGAGCAGAAACTGTTCGATAAAATGACTGAATGAACAGATAAGAGTGTGTTAACGATGGGAGTTCAATCACGGGTAAGTAGGTACCTGTATTCAGGCTTTCTCACCGCGCCAACTCGCGCGCGCATACATATATGTGCCTTATATGAATATATATATATATATATATATATATATACACGCATATGTGTTACTGTTTACATATGAACTCTTCCTCCGGTTACCTAGAAGTGCAAATATTTATGCCAACTCTTATGTCAGCTCTGGTCACTTGTCTCTACGCTGCAATGACCAGCCGACCCTTTTACTAGTATAAACTTTTGGGTGGAACTTTCTTTGTACGACTGTATCTAACCCAACGTAATAACTCAATTTACGAAATACGAAAACCATTAAATTATGATGTTTTCTTTTTAATTTTATTACATTTATAAAATTATTATTACTATTTGGGTTAAAACAATAGTAATATTGTGTTTCCAATTCGAAGTAATAGTGCTGGACTTCACAGTAATTGCATTGAGTTTCAAGGTATTATAAATGCAGACAAAAAGCACTCAAAATGATATCTCATTATATGTATAATCATAAGCTTCAGCCTTTGTTTTATACTTTTAACATTTGGTAAGAAAAAGAGATGTATTACACGCATAAATTCTATCACTTGCACGTATAAATTACTACTTATCTTGATTGATTTGGAATACCACGTCAGACTTATCCCCTAGTATCCAATAATTTTCCGTCCCTTTAGATAACCTTGTCAACGATTCAAAAATGGGATAACAAAACAAGAAAAAGAAAAAAAAACCCAGTGAAACTAAATCAATGAATTGTGTTAAATCATACTATTAAAACTTTAAAAGTTATCAATAAGAATCAATGTGTAACCTAAATACAAATGAAGAAGAAAAAAACCAAAACAAAAATCAAAGAAAAAGAACCTTTTGACATATCATTATTCCTCATATATGAACCCAAAATTAAATTTCCAATGCAGCTTCAGACACAGCTGAAACAAAAGAATTCATCGGTCAGAACTTCAGAGCATTATTAACTGTGGATCCTTCTACTTTGCAAAATTTTGTTGCTCAAGGATGAAACCACATGCCACCAAAATTCCAATCTGGCAATTAAGGTAACAATGTGATCCTACATGGATGACATAACTTCAATGGCGCTACCCAGAGGCCATGCTGCTTCAACTAGGGCATTTTGGTACTTCACTTTCTTCACCAATGTAATCTTTTGCCAAGGATCGAGGCCTGACCAAGAAACACAATCACTCACAGTCAAAAAAATATGAATTCCCATCTAACTTGAAAATACAAATATGGCGGGAAAATATCCGATGATATAACTTACCAAACCCATCAACAAGCAATGTGAACTGATACACAAGATCCATGCATAAGTAGGGAAGGTTGTCTGACTTCACATTTGGAAATGCAGATGTGGCATCCTCGAGTTTAGTTCCGCAAGCACGCTTAGCGGCATCCTCAAAATCCACAGGACGAACTTTGGCAACATGCATGTTTGGATCAACAAAACCAGCCTATAGTGTAAATGATAAAGTCAGCACTAACTTTGGAGCCATAAGAAACAAGATTACTGAAATCTAGAAATGATTAGAACCTCAGCAGCCCTGTCGAAGAAAAATGAAGCGACAAATAGATTCTTCTGTCCGTCCCCACCTCCACCGTTCCATATCCCACCAAATGTGCATTTCATGTGTGTGCATGTCGATTCATTAACTTTGAGAGCCTTAATAGCTGCTCTCCTGCATTTGCTCACACTTGCACCAGATGAAGAAGCTGATGCATCATATTCTTTCCCTCCATAGTTGTAAGAACCTTATCAAGAAAGCACAATTTAATCCTTCACACTTTATAGCCAAAACAATACTATTAAACATGATTTTTATAACCACCATTATGACACTGCATAGTAGTAAAATTCAAAAAAATTGCTATTTTCTCCAGTCTTGGCTTATGAAGATAAGTTAATTAGATATTCCAACTCGAGACCAATTGGAAAACGAAAGTGACATGAGAAAACAAATAAAAGAAATCACCACCAAGACAAGTGACAAGCAATTATCCTATAGTGCATATAGAACATGCACGTGGAGCAAATTAAAGGCACATTCAGAAAGAAAGCAAATAATTGTCTCACTACTTCAGGACATGGTCAGAATTGGCACCAGTTCAGACACCATTACCATTAAATTCTTTAGCAATAAGCTTAACCTTTTGTTAAGTACCAAGGACGGGAAAAAGTCCTTCTCCCTCTTTGGTTGGTTGAGATAGGGGAGGAGAAGGAGGTAACACATTCCCTTGTTGAGTAAGAGGAAGGGAAAGAGTGAATTATTATATATACCACTATACCCTTGTCATATAATACAGCAAAAATGAATGGCAGATAATACGGACACTGTGTGTAAATATATCATACTTAGACTTCTCCCTTTTATCCAACCTCCCCCTTCTTCCTTTCTTACAAACACATAGCCTAATGGCTGCAACTTTACATTCCGGAATTATTAACAAAAGTTGGTAGTTCTCTGTGCATGCAAAATTGCAAATACCTTTTTATCTTAAACAATTTATATTACTATGTTTTCTTAAAGATATGTTCATAAACAAGATTAGTATGCAGCGCATTACTAAAAGCACTCCAACTATCAAAAGTAGCAATGTGAAACATCAAGAGTGACGCTAGTGTTAACACCACATCAGGCCACTTACGGAACTGGAGGAGTTGAACTTACCATGATAACCAGCTAATATGCATGGATTGCCGGAGTCTTCAGCAACTTTAAGTATCTCAGCTCGAGCTGCTAATAAGCCATAGTTCAAGTAACTGTAGGAAACATTCCGAAACCAAATTAAGTATACTAAAGTGCTATAATGATTCCACATAAAAATAAAAATAAACTACTATGATTGATCAGCACAAAATAAGTAGGTATAACTCAAGGTATACAATTGTTTGTCAAGAAACAAGAACCAGAAGCAATGTGGAATCGGTTAAATTAAGTACAACAAGACAACAGAAAGAAATACGGGCACAATGAGCATATACACCACGAAGGGTCAGAACATCACAAATCCAGTCATTAATTCATCACGGATAAAGAGAGAAACCTGTGAACATAAAGGTAATATTTCACCCCCTTGAGATACATTTCCTTCACATATGTATCCTCTCCATCTGATATCCTTGGAGCCTTTGCAGCATCACTCTCTGAGATAGCATATGCCATTTGTACAGACCCACCTCCAAGATCAACTACTCCAACAGTATGGGAGTATTGCTTACCCAAATTCCCCAACAGATAGTTTATGGTCACCTGCACAACCAAAAGAAATTTTAAATGAATCCAGCAATTATGCCAGCTCGTGAGTAATAATAGAAAATAAAATAATTAACTGTGCTTTTCTTATTTGTCAACCCAATAAGATGATAAGATCCATACACCCAGGGGCGGAGCCAACCTTTGCACAGGGGGGCCATGGCCACTGCCCAAATTTTGCAAAAAAATATTTTTGCCTAAAAAGTTATATATATTATAAATATGTTTATAAAAATTGTATATGGCCCCTACCAGTTTTTAAAAAAATTCCTTTGGTAGCCTAAAAAAGTATAAATTTTATCAATAAATTTATAAAAAATTGCATTTCCATCCTCAATTTTTTTAAAAAAATTCTTCTAGTAACCTAAAAAAATATAAATTTTACTAAATAAATTTATACAAATTTGAATTGGCACCCCTTAGACAAGTTTCCTGGCTCCGCCCCGGCATACACCATGATGATTACAGCAAAATAAATTATGTACAACTCCTTATATATACGCACCAACTTTCACCCACACGTCTGATATTTCTTTAACCTTTTCGACATTGTCAAACGAAGTAATCAACCAGAAAACTCTATCATATCACTTGAACTTTCTAAAGATTCATAAGAGTTAATATACCAATACAACAGTAAAGACTTTCTTATCTTCATCTTTCCCAAAAATCGGTCTAGAGTCTAACTCCATACAACCTGATTCTATGAAGCAACATTTTGTAACTTCACAGTGATAGTTAAAACATCCTCCATGAGTGGTTATGTTCCCCGTGTGGTCTAAAACTGGTTTTTTTTTTGTTTCTTTTTTCCCCTAAACATTTGCTCACTTTAGTGTCATATTGTTCTATATTTTCCTTGTAATTTAATACATATTTTCCCCAACCTCTTCCTAATGTTTTTCAAGTACACCCTTAAGCCAATGAAAGCACATCTTTACTTGAAATCACTGTCAAATTAGAGAGAATACTCAGATGCCATATCTCATGAGTACTTGAATGATAAGGAAATATGTAAGTAGACTGCCCGTTTTTCTCTTCACCAAACTCTTATGGAGCCTTTGATCTTCATGACTGATGCACGTGGCACAGCACAACCCCTTAGGAGGCAGAGCTAGGTAAATGTAAGATCAGCTGGGTTTAGCATAAATTCCAATTTTGAAAGCATATTACATACATAACATGATGGAGTCCCAAGTGGAACAAGTTTGGTGGAAGTCAAGGCTAACTTGTAAGAAAAATATGTAATGTCGGTATTAATGCCACCAGAGACTCCTAGAGATCAAAGCCTTGTCAAAGGTTTGTAGAATCCTAGGTAAGTCAACATATGATTTGGTGTGCTCAAGACTCTTGCAGGTAGTATTACTTATGCCCAATGGTCATACCTCAAGTTTTAAACATAAAAATCTGTTTATAGATTGTGGTGAGGGCAAGGCAGCACTTACACCAACGTGCCAATGTTGAGAGGTCGTACCAGACTTTACCCTGGACCAAGAAGACGCCACTATGTGCAGTGGGGTTTGGGCTTTTCTGATTGAGACCTGGCAAGGATGGCCTTCTGGCCAAGGTGGCAATACGATGTTTAGAGGTTACAGCAAGTCTTTCCAGGTAAATTGTTAAAATCGCCCAATCAAATGCCTCCACATGCTGATGGTCCCACTCACACATAAGAGACAGAAAGAAATTTTGCAGGCAAGGGAAGCAGCAGCAGATTATTGTTTAGTCAAAAAGAATGACAAGAGTCTTATGGCACATGCTATAAAAGCAAAAACAGTTTCCAAACAGGACCTAATACAGTTGAGTAATGTTTATAATGTCTAATAATCATAAATCAAATTTGTAGTTTCATGTTTAACCTACAAATAAAAGACAATTTGGGGCATGTAAGGTCAAGCTAAAGAGGTCTCACAACCTCCAGCAGTTATTCCCCACCCCCCAACCACACACACACAACCAAAAAGAATAATTAATGGTAATTATTAAGTAACTTATTCTCTAGTTTCTGTGGTAAACTTCCGGCATAAGTCACTCTTAATGCCTATTTGTGAACATAAACAAAAGTTAACACCTTCAAGTATATTTCCCTGCAACCATAATTCAGTAAACCATCAAACGACATATACTTTGCAGTTCATCAGTGGAAACCAATAAATGCAAGAAGGAAAAACTATCGACCCATAAACATACAAAACTTAAGCAGACATACCCATTGATAGCCACCTTCCTGAGTTCCATCTATGACGGCGACCCAATCAGCCTTAGATTTCAAGACGCTTTTATCTTTCAGAAAGTCCCTGACCTTAAGGAAGGGAAAATTAAAGCTATGTAAGTGCAAATTAAACACATATTGAGAACTTTATCATAAGCAGAATATTTCGAATGAAGTAACATGTACCGCTTGCAAAATTCTTTCAGAAGCATCACCTTCCAACTGCCTTAGACCTGCTGTAGCCTTCATAAACATCAGCATGATAAATTAGTACTTGAGGATTCAGGTGAGGAGAACTTTAAAACAAGTTCCTGGTGTATAATATTACTCTAGCCACAAATTACTAACCCCAACTCTGACGGGTGTATTGCTAAGCAATCCTTTTGGAATAACTTTTAAGGACTTCTTTAGGAGGGATGACAAAGACTCTGCAGCAGCCTTGGGGTCTTTAGCAAATGCACTCAGACCTGGGGTTTCCTATTAAAACATGGTGAAATAAGACAAAAGTAACACAGTATCAGGAATCAGCAGGATGCACAACATCTACACCAACTAAACAAAAAACAATAAAAGAAAGAAAAGAAATTAGGAGTGACAAAAGTTAAACCTCATATCAAAATAATAATTCTAAACCAACATCAATATTGGTACTAAAAATAGTCCATACTTTTGTATATACAATATCGCATGCCTGGTATATTAAAAAGAGCCAAGTTACGGTACCGTCCAATGAAAACAAAAGTTAAGTACTGAGTCATAACAAAATATATACTACTTTAATCTCCAGTGTTCACTCTTTAGAAGGGGTGCAAGAGAAACCAGTAGAACCGGACCGGTTCATGTGAATCACTAAGGCTCTGTAAGGAAAACGATTCTCGGTTATGGTTCAAGGGACCCCTCATCTCTCTACCCACATCTCAACTTTCAACACTACCCACTGTCGGCATCCGCAGAAGTGTAGCCTCCCCCACCCACCCCAAACCTCTTCTCAAAAACTCTGCTTTCAATATTCCAATTCTAATATCCATAAAACAAAACTCTCATCTACTTGTTCAATCTCATTCCACCTCTACACTATCCCGCATACTTCGTTGATTCAATGACTTATTATCAAGAATCGTCACCTCCTCTCTTTTTTTTTCTCCTATTCATTCTGAATTTGCAAAAACATAGATCTTGTTCTTTACCCATTTCAAGATTCTCCCCTTACCTTTTCTGTTACTTTTTTCTTTTTCTTTTTTTGAACTTGATATTAACTTGGATCTTTGTTCTTTATGCATTTCCGGGTTCTATCTATAAGACCTTTTCCTCACACTTTCCAAAGCATCCTCAATGCTTCTTTTCTGTTTCCTAGTCATTGGTTCAGTTCCACAAGTTCTAGCCGTTCAGCCCATTCGGTTTAGTCCTAAAACTTTCTGAAAACGGTTGGAAGCATGGTTCCTCGCCCGAATCGTAACGCTTTTGGAAGATGCCAATACTATTATGTATCACCGATACTCGTCTGATAACTTGCTTTTAAGACCGATATTGTCCAAATCCGTTACACTGTTACTGCAACTATAACGGATACCGCAACGGTGAACCATACTTGGAATTGGTTTGGTCCACGTTTATTCCAGAACTTGGATGGAGTGCAACCCTAGTCTATAGTGGCAATGTAGTCTCCTTGTAAAAAAAATTCCCATTTTGATATGGGATTCATTAAAGATATTCACATTGTGTCATTAGATGCATTTAATTGCATAAAAACTCAATTTATTCACAATTAACTATCAAATTGAGTTATAGAGAAACATCTAGGCAAATGAAAATTTGCTGCACTTCCCGAGTTTAGATGTTAGGGAAATGAAAATTTTACAAGAGTAACTTGAAATTTTTTCATGAACACCTTCAATTTGCCAGAAAATTCATAGAAAGGAAACTTCTGATTTCTTAATTTTAATGATTTTATTCAAGGGGCTCATTCAAGACTTCTAGAATTATTACTCAACAGAAAATAAGAGAGCCGAACAGAGCTATGCTATGCAAAACAGGAATTATGTTAAGCAAATGCATGTTTGGAAATTAAAAATTCTACACATTCGTCTTCTTCTTTTAATTTCACTTTCTACTATTATTTTCATCCATAGTCATTTTCTTTAGCTTTATTTTTTTTCCTTTATTTGCACTTTTCTTTTTAAATTTCACTTCCCACTACAACTTTCCATCTAACCAAACAGTGCCAAGTCTATAAGATAATTTACCTGTTCGAAAAGTTCAAGCTCTTTGCCAATGGGCAGGAGATCCAAGTGCTGATCAAAGCAAAACACATGAACCCTACTACCAGAACTACCGGCATCGAAGATAACGGCATAGCCCTTCACCGACGAAGGGACGCCGTGCTTGTCGGGGGAGAACTTGCGATGCAGAAGAACCTCCATGGAATCGGACGGCGCGCGAGACGTCATGAGGCAGAGGACGAGCGATACGAGCAGTATCGGCACCGAGATCACCAGAATCACGCCTCGGAACCGGCGGATCTTGTCGGAGAGCGACTCGGATTGCCTGTTGCGCCTCAACATCTTGTCCAGTTGATGATTTTCTTGATCTCCTCCGATCGGTACAGAAGACGAAGAACTCGACTCAAGGAGTTCGGCGGCCGACGGCGATCTGTACCGGATCCGGCCGTTTCCGGCGGCGGTGGAGGCGGAGGCTGGGGGAGCCTTCAGGGACTGCGAATCCTGTACCGACTCCAGCTCTCTCCTCTGTGATTTCTCTCTATCTAATCTCTCTCTACACTAGATGTATAGAAAGATTGATCAAATCAGGCAATTTCAATGGAAATGGACACAATTCGCGAGAAAATGTAGAGAAATTGAATGTGTTTTGAGACGATGATGAACAAGAAGGTGATGAATTCAGTGAGCAATCACTGCCGGAAATGCTCTCCTTTTCCCCCTGTTTCTCTCTCTAAAATTACACTCTCTCTCTCTCTAAAATAGCAATGTCAATCTGTATATATATATATATATATATATATACACATTTGTATATGTATATACGTGCGAGGAGCGCTTTGCGTTCGAAAGACTTCTAAATCAAATGAAAAGGAGCAAACGGATCTGAAAAAATAATGGGTAAATTTCATTTACCTCCTCGAGGTTTGTTTCTATTTTAATCACACCTCAAGTTTACAAATCTTTATTTACACAATAAATTTTTTTTTATAAAATATCTTAAATTCCCTTAAGTTAAACAAATTTAAATTAATTTAAGTATAAGATAATCCAAATAATATGTCCAAACAATATTAAACATAATCTCAAATAATTTTATCTTCATATCCAAACAACCATGCAATCTCCTCAACCCTAACCCTAATCACCCCACCACCCCTCCACCCCCAACCCGCCACCCCCCAGCCTAGCCGCCATCCTCAGAGCATTCTTGTGCAAAAGACTTGAAACGACCAGCCTCGAAACCACTAAACTCTCCAACATCGAAATCAAATCCAAGTCCCTCGTGGTGGTCCAATTGGTGCTCCACCTCTGTGACAAACTCTTTATCAATGTGGTTAGGGATGAACAAGGTACGGCTCGATTCAAGTTCCTATATGAACCGAAACCAAATCAAAAATTTTGGTTCCTTAAAATTTGAAACCGGAACCAAACCGTTCGGACAAGGAACCGAACCGTAACCTAAATTTTGGTTCAGTTTCGAATCCTATTATCCCATTTAAAAAAAAAAATTTGAAATTGAACAAATACCAAAGGTTGGGCAGTGTTAAATGATAATTGGATAAAGCCTTCAGTGCTTCAAGCTTCACAGTCAACAAGCAATTTGCAAATTATAACAATAGTCTTTTACAAACCCAAACATTAATCATGGAGTCCAGAAATAACATATTATTCAATAGAAATTTGATGAAGAATGTGAGAAAGAGAGAACAAATTTGATGAAGACTGTGAGAGTCTGAGAGGGACAAAGTTGAGAACTTGAGATCTAGGGATGTAAATTAAGGCGAGAGAAAGTGAGGACTGAGATGCCAATTTGGTCACTCTTTATTCTTTAAGTCTTTATATATAGACTTAAACCGGACGGTCTAATGACTGTAATATATATGTAAATATTAATATATATATATATAAATATATTTTATATAAAAACCGGTTCCGGTTCGGTTCGGTTCCAGAGAGACAAGAATCATAATTGAACTGAAAATTACGATACTTGAAAATTAGGAACCGAACCGTTTGCCCTTTGATCCGAACCGAACCGCCGGTTCCGGTTCTATCGGTTCTTTTGTGCAACCCTAAACTTGGTGGCATTAGAGGGCGAGGTTGATTTCGTCAGCGACGGCGGCAGAGAGGGTTGCCGGAGCTTCTCGAGCTCGTCAATGGGGGCGGAGACGGAAGGCTTGGGGTGGAGGACGTTTTCCTATTCCTTGTTTAGGGTTTTACCTAGGACCCGGGCTTCTTCCTTTGGATGATGCGGTTCTGCTTCTTGGGAGGGAAGAATGATATATATACATAGTTTAAATAAATACATCATAAAATTTAAGTTTACTATTCATTTAATCAAAATATCACCTTTTAATTTCCCATTTTTTTTATGTTATTCATTTTTTTTTCTTATTTTCACTAAATCTATTATAATTTAGGGTAAATAGCATTAAACCCCCCTCAATTATACTCTCTTTCCCAACTAACCCCCCTCAACTATGAAATTGTTACAATTTAGTATCTTCCGTCATAACTCCGTTAGTTAAATTTAGGGTAATTTGTACTCAGATCCCCTAAAGTTTTGATTAATTGCACTCACCTCCTGATATTTTATTTTCCTTACAATAACATCCCCTGAAGGGGTTAAGACCCCATGAAATGACTCTTGTGCCATTGCTTTAGTATAAAAGGCATGTTGGCTAAATTAATGGACTAAACAACCCTTATATATTAAGCTTAATTTGAAAAACTTTCCAAGTACTTTGGATACAAGAATTTTTTAAATAGGGATACCTATATATAGGTACACATAAGGATCACTAATTACAAATATGTAAACTTTTACTTTTCAATTACTAATACATCAACTTAACTAAACTAATTACAAATGGGTTAACTTTTTTGTTTAAAAACTCAAATACCCCCAAAAAACTCCAATTTTATTTTTCTTCTTCTCTCCCATTCCAAAATCCTCAAACTTTCAAAAATATAAATAAAATATTTTGGAAAAAATATAAATATTTCAAAAAAATTAAAATATTTATGGAAAAAAAAATATTTCGAAAACAAAATGAGGAAAAAATATTTTGGGAAAAATAAAATATTTCTAAAAAATGAGGAAAAAAAATATTTCGAAAGTAAAAAATATTTCGAAAATAAAAAATATTTCGTGAAAAATAAAATATTTCAAAAAAATAAAATATTTCGGGAAAAATAAAATATTTTTGTTTATTTCTTTTTCACTTTTTTTCTTCCTTCTTTTCAACGAAATGTGTTCAAGCCTTAGACCTCTTGCTGATTATAATGCAATATTTTGGAGTCAACTGTGTCAAGAAATATCAAGAACGAGTTGATTGAGTTGAATTTGTTTTCAAATTTTGAGGAAAAAAAATATTTCGGGAAAAATAAATATTTTGGGTAAAATAAAATATTTCAAAAAAAATAGGAAATAAAATATTTCACGAAAAAAAAAATTGGAAAATAAAATATTTCGGGAAAAATAAAATATGTTTCCCGAAATATTTTATGACATGCATTCAAAGCAATTCATACTAAACAAGTAAGATTCAAATTATGTCCACTGTCATATTGAAATAAATTATCTAAATATAACTCACCTAAGATTTATTACTTTTTAAGACACCAAATTTCAAAACAAATTCAACTCAATCAACTCGTTTTTGATACTTCTTGACACACTTGACTCCAAAATATTGCATTGTAATCACCAAGAGGTCTAAGACTTAAACACATTTCGTTGAAAAGAAGAAAAAGAAAGTGAAAAAGAAATAAACAAAAATATTCAAAATATTTTATTTTTCTCGAAATATTTAATATTTTTGAAATATTTTTTTCCTCATTTTTTTGAAATATTTTAGTTTTCCAAAAATATTTTATTTCCCAAAATATTTTTTTCCTCATTTTGTTTTCGAAAATATTTTATTTTTCCAGAAATATTTTATTTTTTTTGAAATATTTTATTTTTATTTTTGAGTGTTTGGGAATTTTGGAATGTGAGAGAAGAAGAAAAATAAAATTGGAGTTTTTTGGGGGTATTTGAGTCTTTAAACAAAAAAGTTGACCCATTTGTAATTAGTTTGATTAAGTTGATGTATTAGTAATTGAAAAGTAAAAGTTTACCTATTTGTAATTAGTGATCCTTATGTCTACCTATACGTAGATATTTTTATTTCAATAATCATTGTATCCAAAGTACTTGAAAAGTTTTTCAAATTGATCGAGCTTAATATACAAGGGTTGTTTGGTCCATTAATTTAACCAACATGCCTTTTACACTAAAACAAGGGCACAAAAGTCATTTCATAGGGTCTTAACCCCTTCAGTGAGTGTCATTGTAAGGAAAATGAAATATTATGGGGTGAGTGTAATTCACTTAAGCTTTAAGGGATCTAAGTGCAAATTACCCTAAATTTAACTAACGGCTTTATGACGAGAGAGACTAAATTGTAACAATCATGATAGTTTGGGGGGTTTACAGTCAAAAACATAGTTGAGAGGGGTTAGTTGGGAGAGAGAGTATAGTTGAGAAGGGTTTAATACTATTTACCCTATAATTTATATATACTTCATTCTAATAATCAACCAATATATAAAGACTAACATAGTATATTAATTTCAATAAATATCTCAAAAATATATGTACATTTACTAATTATACTTTTTTCTACGTCATTCTAATAATCAATACATATTTGTTCACTTTTTTATATATCTAATAAATACATCATTATATATATATATTTACTAATTTTAATTTTAATTTTTCAATTTTAATTTCAATAAATACATCAGTTATTAAAAAAGGGGTCAAATTAATAAAAAAAACTTAATTCTTGTTTCCAAACATAATCTGGATAACTTTGAGGGTAATTTAGGTATTAAAATAAAATTTCAAATGATGTCATACTTGAGGGGTATAAATGATGTGAGTTTGAAAAAATAATGAATATAAATAAAAAATTTTAAATTTGAGAGGTGTGATTGAAATAAAAACAAATCTAAAAAATGTAAAGAAGTTAATCCAAAAATAAATTATATCTTTATCAATTATCACATGGAATGGAATGTGACGGTTGGTTTACTCTGAATCCTAGTAACGAAGTGGGTTGGACTTTTGTTGCTTTAAAAATAGGCCTGTTTAGTGGGCTTGACCACGCAAATGTAGGATTGGTCCTTAATGGGCTAATCCAATTTTTACCTTTGAGTTTTAAATAAAATAGGGTTGTAGGCCTCATTTATTACTCCATGAAAATTTTGAATACCTTTTCATTTAAAAGCTTTAAACTTAACATTAAATGGGTTGTAATCTTCGTATATGATGGGTGACCCATGATAATAAGTTATATAAATGTTATTAATTTTTTATAACTCAAATCACATTTTAATAGAAGAACATTTTTATAATTATAATATACATAAATGTGACGTGAATGTTTATACCTTAAATTAAGATTTACAGATATCTAGAGAGAGATTTGACCGGATAAGATCCAAGTTCGGACAATACTTTGGTTCTTTTTGGAAATGATAAAGTTCGTCCTCACTTTTGATATGATTCAATATCATTTTGACATATGACTATAGTTTTTCAAATAAGGAATTGATGTCAAATTATATTTTTTTATGAATTTTATGTACAACTTTTTTATTTGAAAGTTTTCTAGGCATGTGTTCAAATATTATTGAATCACATCAAAGGCTTATATATAATACTAATGTTTTTGTACATGTATACTTTTATGTATATTTGTGTGCTAATGAAGCTCCTGTTATGTGCCATCAAAAGAAAATGTGTAATTTTCATGTGGAACAACTTGAGGTAGATTCTCTGCGACCACCAGTCCAAAGATTTGGTGCTATTTGTCTTGACACTAGTTGACCAACTAGGTTTTTTGAGTTAAGTGCTGTAGTTTTGATCTAATTTGATATTGGTTCTTTTTAAAAATTTATTAAAGATTGATCTCATTATTTTTATTTGGGTAAAGTGCATTAAATCTCCTTCAATTATTTTCTCTCTCTCAACTAGTCTCCTTAATTATATATTTTACACAAAACTCCCTAAATTATCCCAACTTTTATAATTCATTCCATTCCGTTATAACACCGTTAGTTAAATTAGGATAATTTGCACTCAGATCCCTTGAGGTTTTGCTAAATTGCACTCTGTAGACATAGGTATTATTTCAGGGTGCACTCGACTCGTAGAGGGGTCTCATTTAGGGTACTGGGCTACTGGGTAGAGCCTCGGACCCGCCCCACCGAAGTTGGTATACGGGTTGACCCAATGTGTCCGACGTTGTGGCGGATTACTTGTGACAACTCAAAAGCCTTCTAAAGGTGGTCCTATTGTGCTAGCGCACCTGTGGAGCTGAAGAGCGTACACGGGAGTAGTACCTCCATGGTTTACGAGTCTTGATGACGTATCAGTCTCTCAAGGGCGTCTACCACCATTTATGCACAGCTCTAGCGGTATATGCATGTACTGCGAAGGCTATTGGGGAGTGATCCGTTGCACGACTAATCCAACTATGGCCATAGATGCTGCGTAGCCGTGACACGTGGACAGCGTGACACCATCCTCACATTATGAAGGGATTGGAAAAATCATGTGGCATGGAGGCTTGGAGTGTAGTTTAGTCATGATAAAGGCACATAATGTGGATTCTACCCATTATTCATAGTGTGAAAAGAATTCTCCTTATAGGCCCACATCATGACCCTCATCACCTTATTAGAGAAGTGGAGCATTGGTAGGACTTGGGGACCACAACATTTAGGGCAACATTTTGAGCCTTGTTACCTATAAATAGAGGGCAATAGTGCATTGCCTAGGGATCCTCTCCTCCATCTTTTTGGCAGACTCCTTTCTTTTCACAACATTCCCTTTTCCCTTTTTCTTCTCTCTTTGCTTGGAAGCTACTCCTTCAGAGAGACGGCTACCATTTTTGCTTACTGCTCTTGTTCTCCGTGCTTCGGCCATAGAGAGCTAACTTCGCCTTCTTCACGTCTGACCCTTCTCCTCTGCTTGCTTCTCTCTTCTCCATCTCTTGGTCTTTAGCTACTTGGGGGTATTTCATTGATGGGGTTTTTGTGGTTTTGGATCTATCAATGCTCACTATCCATTCTCTTGCTGTGATGAGGCTACGCTCTTTGCTCTTCTCCACCGATTATTTCCTCTCCTTTCCTTCTACTTGCTTGGGATTTTCGACCATGGACTGTGACCCCATTGTTCTGGCTTGCTAGTGGAGCCTTCTCTCCATTTCTCCCTTATTTCTCACCTTTTTCACCCACACACTCGCCCCCGAATATTTCATTTTCCTTGCAATGACACCCCCTAAAGGGGTGAAGACCACATGAAATGACTCTTTTGCCATTGCTTTAGTGTAAAAGACATGTTACCTAAATTAATGGACCAAACAACCTTTGTACCTTAAGCTCAATTTGGAAAACTTTTCAAATACTTTGGATACAATGATTTTTGAAATATTATCACATTTCTTTAAATTATTTTTTTAAAATTGTCATTTTTGTAATATAGGCCCCAAAAGTTATCATTTGTTAATTTTTACCTAAAACTAATATTGTGACCTTTTACATTAAATAATAATAATACACTTTATTTATGATTATATATATATATTTTTGTATTTTAGAAGGTGATACATGTATAAAATATTTATGAGCTCATATAATTTAATTTATTTTGTAAATAAATAATATATAACTCCTACAATTTAAACAAGTAGTAATACATTTTAATTATAGTTTTTGTTGTATTGTAAGAGGTGATAAATGTATAAAAATGTTACAAATGGTTTATAATTTATTATTCTTTGTGTAAAATTAGTTTAAGCCCTTACACTGTAAAACAATAACAAACTTTACTTATTGTAATTTTTTTATATTTTTATAAAAATATGACAAATGGTTTATTATTTATTAATTTTTTTGTAAAGTTAATTTAAGCTCTTACACTTTAAAAAATGTCAAACTTTACTTATTATAATTTTTTATATTGTAGAAGGTGATAATAAATTAAAATATTAGACAGTCCTTGTGTTTTTATTAGTAGTATATAGATAGATAGATAGATAAATATACAGATTTCTGTATTTTAAGTTATATTATTTTTCTTTGCCGAAATATATTTGTCTTATATATTTACTCTATATTTTATGAAATATTCATTAGAGTTACATTTCAATTAATATATATTAATTAATTAATTTTTTTTTAAAAAAATATGAAAATATTTATAACCCTTTGTTGTATATCTTTACTCTATATCTTTTGAAATATTTATTCGATTTTTTTTAATAGTAAGAAACGCACACACCCCCACATGAGCCCCATGGGGCTTGAACCCCTAACCTTCTCCTTTGGGAGGAAAAGTGATACCATCAGGCTATAAGGCCTTTGGTATATTTTTATTTATTAGAGTTACACTTCAAGTAATGCATATTAATTAATTTATTATTATTTTTTAAAAGTATTGAAATATTTCCAACCCCTTTTCTTTTCCTCTATATCGTTTTGACATACTCCTTAGAGTTGCACTTCAAATAATACAAATTAATTCATTAATTTTTATTTTGAAGAAAATATTTGAAAATATTCCCAACCCCTCACATTTTAGAATAGTTGTTATATATATATATATACATTATAGGATTTTCATCTTGGGGCATGGAGGTAATTTCATCACCTAGATATTTGTCTCATGAAATAAGGAAGACAACACAAGGGCATTTCGGTCATTTCTCCCCTTCAGGGGGTGTCATTGCAAGAAAAATAAAATCTCAGGGGGCGAGTGCAATTGACCAAAACTTCAGGGGATTTGAGTGCAAATCATCCTAATTTAACTAACGGTGTTATAACGGAATGGAGTGAATTGTAAAAGTTGTGATAGTTTATGGAGTTTTGTGTAAAAAGTGTAGTTCAGGGGGTTAGTTGAGAAAGAGAAAATAGTCCAGGGGGGTTTAATGCACTTTACCCTCCTTATTTTAAGTTGGGTAAATTATACTTTCACCCTCTCTTGTTTTGCTAATTACACTTTCACCCCGTCAATCAAATTTTGAGACGTGAAATGACTAAATTACACATAAATGTGTGTGATAACCTATTTCCCATCCATAAAGATGCGAAAAGATCAACATACCCTCCTTTATATGTATATATATTTCAATATATATATATTCCTGAATATATATATATATATATATATATATATATTTCAAAAAATATATATAGAAAAATATATTTTTCTTTCAGGATTATATATATATATTGAAATATGTACATTTTTTTTAAATATATATATATATTTCAAAAAACATATATATATATTTCAAAAAACATATATAGAAAAATATATTTTTATTTTGGGAATATATATATATATATATATATATATATATATATTTCGAAATATATATACACATATAAAGGAGGGTAGATTGGTCTTTTCGGATGGGAAAATAGGTCATCACACACATTTATGGGTAATTTAGTCATTTTATATTTCAAAATTTGATTAAGAGGGTGAAAGTATAATTAGCAAAACAAAAGAGAATAAAAATGTAATTTACCCAATTTAAAATAAGAATAATGTGATCAATTTCTAATAAGTTTTTAAAAATGCAAAATTATAGGCCCTATATAAATATATATATATATATGTATATATGGGGAGAGAGAGAGAGAGAGTAACCAAGCATAAGAGAGAGAGAGAGAGAGAGAGAGAGAGTAACCAAGCATAATTAAGAATATAGCTTCACACATACATGCACACATACATGCATGTGTAGATAGAGAGATCATATAAATTTGAAGAGAGGTGCAGTGGGTGGAGACTGGAGAGCGATTGTAGTGAAGGTTGAAAGCTACATTACACGACATTAGAGCATATGACCAAAAAAAACTGAAATTTTTTGCCAACATATAATCCTAATGTTGCTTTCAACCACTATTCCCCTTCTAAACTTTTTCCTTCAACTTGCAAAATCCAAATATCATATAATAAATTGGAGGGCAAGGTATAGGAAATTTCGAAATTGATTCGAAACATAAGATAAAATTTCATAGGGAATAAAAATGCAGGACCAGCAATAACAACACTAGAATTATTTCCTCCCCAAAAAATTATATATGTCATATATTTATATAAAAAAGAAAAAGAAACTATGATGATTGGGGTTTGGATTATTGGATATAATTAAAAAAATTAGGTTTAAAAAAAAGAAAAATTAGTTTTCAAAAAAATTAAATGTATTTGTAAAAATTAAATATTTGGGGTTGGGGTTGGGATTTTTGGATTTAATTTTTATTCACAAATTCAAAAATTTAGTTTCCAAAAAAATTAAATAATTGTTTGTAAAAATTGAAAGAATTTAATATTTATTTTCAAATTTTATAATTGTTTTTGAAATTTAATATATATTATTTCAAAATTTATATGTTTTTTTAATTTTATATATTTGTTTCGAATTTTTTATGTTTTTTTAAAATTTATATATATATTTTTAAAATTTTATATGTTTGTTTTTAATTTTATATATTTGTTTCAAATTTTATATGTTTTTTTAAAATTTATATATATATTTTCGAATTTTATATATATATTTTTAATTTTTTTTACTTATTTTCGAATTTTATAATGTTTTTCAAATTTTAATATATATATTTAAAATTTAATACAAATTAAATGATAAAATTATTGGAGGGGTCAAATTGATAAAATTACATATTCTTGTTTCCAAACAACTCTAAGTTATCCCATTGAGGGTAATTTAGGTATTTATAAAAAATGTTAGATGATGTCATAGTTAAGGGGGTGTAAGTGATGAGAATATCAAACTTGAGGGGGTGTAATTGAAGATATTTAAACATGAAGAGGTGTGATTGAAGTTAAAGCAAACCTTAGGGATGTAAATGAAGTTAACCAAAAGAAAAAGAAACTTCTGAAAAAAAAAAAATGCAATTTACAGTGAAAATTTATAGCTTGCAAGGCACACACTATACACAAACATGTATATATATATATAATACACACAGAAACATATATAAGTATATCTCTCTCCTGTCAAGAAACCAAGTTGCATTATGATAAAGTTGCAGAAGATAAATAAGCAAGAGGGCTAAGAGATCAAAAGTCATATATAAGTTGCTCAACTTTTCCGATTCTTTTCCTCCATCACCATCTCTATTCTCTTCTTCTATGATTTGTTTTACATATACGTACGTGAAGTTCAACTCTCTAAACCAGCTATAGCTAGCTTTGCAATTCATCATGTTCGGTTGGTGTTTTGGACAGAGCACGACGGGACTATCCAATGCCATGTCCGTAAGTAATATATATGGATATATACACACACATATATATGTATAAATTGTGTATTGATGTATAGATATATTCATGCTTTACTTTTTTCATTTCATCTCTGTATTTGTCATAATTTGTAAGATATACAGATTGTGGAGCTTCTGGTTCATATGGATTGTGAAGGATGCGAGAAAAGAGTACGAAAAGCAATCACTAAAATACAAGGTAAGAGTTTCATCGATTGATCTGTTGAATTTAATCTAGAGCTCATTTTCTATTATCAACATTTTAGGGACCAACGATATAAATAAATAATATATACACGAATAAACAGTTTCTTAGGCACGTCAGATGAAAAATTTCAACAGTTTATTCTCAGCATATATGATGTCATTTTTTCACTAAAAATTGTGGCAAAATGACAGGTTCAAAAATAATTTGTCTTGTTCTTTTTCCAAAGGCAAAGAGAACCCATGTTCCCATTTTGTCTGTTTTATGCTCGAATGCTTTTTCAACTTTAAATTTACATATATTTCTTTGATCCCCTTGAAAAAAATTGGTATTAGTTCCATACTTAATTTTCCTCTTCAATTTATCGGATTTTTATTTTCTTCTTTTCCCTTTTTGATGTATGCAAAGTATAGATCTTCTTTTACAAAAATTCTTGCTTGTTATTGTTTTCACTGCATAACTTTTGCCGTAGTATTTGAATATTGATTACAACACTTTTATTAGTCGGAATACATACACCTGATCATTTTTATTTAGTTAACCACATATTCTAACAAATTATTTGCACATTATAAAATTCGAACATGAGTTATCAGGTTTCAAATTTTTTTCAACTCGTCAACCCATTCATGTTTAAGAGTCCCAAAATAAATTTCTCTCTCTCTCTCCATATATATATATCATTGTATATATAGGAAGACACATTTATCATTGAATTTATGTTAACCTACTATGGAGTGATGGACATGCAGGTGTTGATAGCTTGGACATAGACATGGACAAGCAAAAGGTAACAGTGACAGGGTATGTGGATCAGAGAAGGGTTCTAAAGGCGGTGAGAAGAACAGGAAGGAAGGCAGAGTTTTGGCCATTCCCATATGATAGCGAGTACTATCCATATGCATTTCAGTATTTGGATGAATCCACATTCTCTTCCTCCTATAACTATTACAACCATGGTTATAACGAAAGCGTCCATGGCTACTATCCCACCCAAGCTTACGACACCCTCGTTGATGATAAAGTTATCGAAATCTTCAGCACGGATAATGTCCATGCATGCAACATCATGTAACATGCATATATATATATATATATATATATATATATAATTGTCAGATTCCCAATTATAACAGTTAAAATTTTATGATTATACGATTCGGTACGATTTTATAAATTTACTACAATTCTACTAAGTTAAAGAAATGGTTGAACGGTTAAGTCTTTCATATAAAATGCTCAAAAATTTTATGATTTAGTCAAATATTCCAATATATGGCCTAAATTTATGATAAAACATTTAAAGGGACAATGTATTACAATATTTTGAAAATTCTAATATGATTTAGACTTTTAAATTAAATATTTAATTATTAATATTTTTTTTTTTAAAATTAACACGTTTATGTAGAATCGTATAAAAATGATACTACCTAAACTCTCGATATATATATATATATATATAAATATATATATATATGTATGGCGATTGTATTGTTGGTCATATACATTAAATTTAAACTATAATTAATCTAGAGCACTATTAAAATTTATTTATGGTTTGGAATCTTGTAATGTATGTGGAAAATTGTGGTTGCTTTTAAGGGTTGCAACTTGCAAACGTAAGTGTACAACTTGCTTGTGACTACTTCACAGGAATTTAGGATGTGGTTCGTACGCTAAGTATTCAATAATTAATTAAAAGAAGAACTAACTAGATACTTGTAATTATCACACTAGGTACATGGACATGGATATATAATTAAAGAGGGGTAATTAATTAAGTTTCATTTAATTTTACATTAACTAGACGACTTTGTCAAACCATCAAAGATATACGTCAAGCCATAAAATAATAAATCAAATTCAATGTGAATAAATTTAGCTGCCGCTAATTTAAATGGTGATACGTTATCTCACGCAATACATATAAAAGGACTATGGTATATAGTGTCTAAATAAATATTTAGATAAGTAAAAAAAGTATGAGTATTATTTTAGTAAATAAAAATTAAAGTGATCTTAAAATTAAAATTTAATTATTAAATGAGGATTAGTTTGAAAACTAATTCAAACACTACTATTAGTATTAGAAAAAGGTTACTCAGCCAAAATGATAGCAATTAATAAAAATAAAATATTATAATAGTTATAATTGATTTTTGTTACATATGGATATGATCATAATACTCAAAAAAAGAAAAGAAAAACATACCATAAAAGTATTCAAGTGGAACAATAACCGGTCAAAGCTTATAAAATTACCGATATTTGTTGCTTCATGAAGTATTTCAGAAATATTTTTAGAATCATGCAGAATAAAAAGTTATTGTATCTTTCACGACTTTGATTAAAGTAACTACAACATGTATTAATTAAGAATGTTTTATTATATAGTTTAATTATTAATAAAAATAGTTTGTTATTTAAAATATATTATAATTTTAAATAATAAAGATCAAATATTGAAGTTTCACATTTGATATTAAAAAAAAATATTATTTTAAATTAGCACCTAGAAACTGCAATCCTTAGATTCAATTAATTGATTTTTTTTTGCATATTTGAAATTTTCCATCTTTTTATGATCAAAGGTTTTAATTGAATATTGCCCCGGGTATGCTAATATTCGGGCTAACATTTAACGGGTCACTCCAACTGACAATCTTCTGCCCAACAACTGGCCAGACTACAATTTTTCTGGAAATTGAAAAAACCATACCATATATACACACACACATACACAGAGTACCCACGGTTGATTCCGTGAAATCGCTGAATATTCTTCATAGAAGTATTAGCCATTCGGTTATCATTTTTGTCATTGTTCATAGTAACCTCTTATTACATGGGGCTCTTCACACGGTTCTCGACACAAGGTATATGCATCTATCTCTACTTCTGCTTCAATTTTTTTCCCTGCTCAATTATCTTATTATTTTTCGGTAAATCTCAATTATCTTATTATTTCTGTTTGATTCCGTGTATTCTCTGTGTGTGTTTTCGATGCGCATTGAGACTGTTGAATATGAGAGAGAAAGAAATAGAGAATATATCAATTATATTGATAGTATGTCTTTACAATAAAACATATAACATGTATATGTATATATATATAGGAGTGAGAATGTGGTGAACAAGATAAAATAGGAAATCCTAATTTTAATATAAAGTCAATGTAGATGGGCCCAAATCCTAATATATTGTAACACCCCTCCTCAAATTCAAGGTGAGTGATATGAACTCATCTTTAATTTGAAGATGAAATCTTATAGCTCGACACAGGAAAAGGAGAATTCCGACGGCGATGGGTGGACGCATGTCGAGTCAAAGTCGGAGAGAAATTCATGAGCGCGTGGGCATGTTAGACGTTGAACATACACATGATGCGCTTGTCAAAGCGAGCCAAGAAATTGGGATTCGTCCGAACCTCTTTTTGGAAGAAGGGTTTCCGACACTGAACAAAATATTAATGATCTCTGTAATCTCTGTTACGGATTTCATGAACCACCAAATTCTTTTTCTTGAGCAGAAGAAGAAAACCAAAGGGCCTGTTTGGGAACATGGTTTTGGGGCTGGTTTTGGTTTTGGTCTTTGATTTCAAGACCAAACCATGTTTGGTTGGTGGGTTTTGAACTTGGTTTTGGGGCTTTTTAAAATCAACCACTAAAACCATGGTTTTGACCTACCAATTTTGACTTTTCTCTATTGCTCTCTATAGATTATTTTGAAAAACATAATATATAATATTTGGAAAAAAATTATTTTAGGACATAATTTTATATTTTGGGACATAATGAATTTTCGATTTTGGGACATAATAAATTTTCGGAAAAGTATTTTTCAAATTTTATATTTTGAAAAAAATATTTTTTGGAAAAAAATCATATTTTAATATAATTTTTCAAAATTTTATATATTTTTTTGAATTTTAAATATTTCGCACTTTTAAAAAAATATAAAAAAGTGCGAAAATTTTATAATAAAATATAAATATTTCGCACTTTTCAAAAAATTTTAAAAAATTTGCAAAAAATTTATAATTTTCTGGAAATATTTTTTTCAAAATATAATTTTCTTAAAATATATATTTTTTGAAAAAATATATTATGAAAAACAATATTTTCGGAAAATTAAGTTGGAGAAAAAATTTTTGGAAAAAATTATAAATATTCGCATTTTATATATAATTTTCACATTTTAAAATATTTTTATCAATTATATATATATATTTTTGAATTTAAAAAAAATAGAAATTTAAATATTGTTTTCTCGAATTTTTTATATATTGTTTTCTTATTTTAAATATTTTTTTCAAATTTTATATATTATTTTTTCATTTATTTATTTATTTTCAAATTTGATATATTTTATTTTCAAATAGTAATTTTTTTTTCCGATTTTTATATAATTGTTTTTAATTTTAAATATTTCTTTCAAATATATTATAATTTTATATGATTTTTGAATTTTATATATTTATTCTGAATCTATATATTTTTCCCCATTTTATATCCTTTTTTTTTTCTAAATTTTTAAAATTTTTCAGTATATAATAAAAATTTTCAGAATTTTATATATTTTTTGAATTATAAATATTTTTTCGAATTTAAGATATATTATTTGAATTTTATATATAATTTTCACATTTTAAAATATTTTTTTCGATTATATATATATATTTTGGAATAAAAAAAAATAAAAATGTCAAATGTTTTCGGGAATTTTAAATATTTTTTAATTATATATATTTTTTTCCAATTTTATATATATTTTTTTCATATTTATATATTTTTAATACATATTAGTATATATATATAATTATACCAAGACCAAGACCAAGACAAACTACTTACCAAACACCAATTTTGGTTTTAGATTTACCTAAAACTACCCAAGACTACCAAAACCAAGTTCCCAAACGGGCCCAAAGGAGGACCTAACTCTGATACCATGTTGAATATGAGAGAGATAAAGAAAGAGAGAATATAACAATTATATTTATTAGGGTGTTTTTACAATAGAGCATATAACATGTATATATAGGAGAGAGAGTGTGGAGAATAAAAAAGGTAATTAGGATGTGTCAGCTAGAAACCCTAATTTTAATATGAACATAAGTGGTTCTATGTAGATGGGTGAATGTTGAATGTGTAAATGGGTTTCTGCGGAAATACATTTTTCTTTCCTTTTTTTTTTTGAATCAGTAGCCATCTGTTTGGATGGAGAGAAAGGCAAAAGAACTAAGTTGTTGCTACCCTGGTGTCTTTTACAACAACTATAATTTCAATTTTCATTCCACCTCATTTGCTGATTCAGAAATATTGGTAAAAGGCCTTTATAAATAAAAAAATTCATGAATTAAAATAAAAGAAATTTAGCTATTTTCTTTGTTTGAAAAGAGGCTGAATGACAAGTTTAGTGGTCTTTGATTTTTTTGCGAAGAAACTGTAATTATTACACTCAGAATAAAGTGCTGTTGTATATGTCAGAGCTCTTAATTATTGTGTAGTTTCATTAATCCATTGTTGATGCAAAGGCCTTTATCGAAGATTACTCTGGTCTAAATTTAGGTGCTTCCAGGGAAGACCAGAGACGGACTAACTTTTGTTGGTTTAGAACTTTTCTTTTGTGTATACTTTCGGTAAATTACTCTTAGCATCTTATGAGTTTTGCCATTTTGACGACGTTAACGGACAGTTGAAGGATACTTGTATTTTTGGCCAACTCTTTGATCAGTATAGTACAACAACCTCCTTAGTATTGGTCTCCAATAAAGTTAACACAGCTTGCTTATTGTGGTGGTGAAAGTCTGACCCACATATCATAATATTCATTCTCTTGTGCAGTGCAGAGAGTGATGTATATTCAATAGTGAGAACCTTCACACTCGCGTGGCGCCGGCAAAGGCAGTGTAAGTCAGCAATAGAGGGAAAAGAAAGAAAACAGATATAGAGAAATTGCAGGTAAGTAATTATGTAGACTTTGGCTCTTTGGCACCTTAAATGGGACTTTATATATGCAGAGCAGATAAGTATCATGTGAAGCTCTACACCATGTGGGATTTTTTGATTTTTTGGTCGTATACTTAACAATCCTCCCCTCCGCTCAACAATGGTACAATGGTGTGATATTGTCCGCTTTGGGCCAGACCCGCACGGATTTGCTCTTGGGCTTCCCCCAAAAGGCCTCACACCAATTGAGATATGTACATCCTTTTATATACCCATGATCCTTCCCACTTTTAACCCATGTGAGACTTTTGGTCGCATACTTATCAATTAATTTTAAAACTTCCAAGAGCCTAATCAAATGGATTTTAACCCAACCAACACAATTACACATTAATATCTCCTAGTCTTTTTGGTTATACAATAGCTTTGGAATTTGGTACTCTGTTAAATGCCTTACCGCGGTCCTGAAAATATGCAGTTTATTCTTGGTGATTGATTCCGTAAAAATCAATTCAACCTATCTTGTGTTCATCAAAATTTGGAAGAATGTCTTCCAGAAAGTTGCATGGTGGTGGTTCAGAAAAGTCTTTGTCATTTGAAGAACAGCAAGCTAAGGTATGTAACTAGAGTATATATAATTGTTATATTATTGTGTTTCCTTAAAGAAACTATATATATATATATATATATATATATATGTTCAGGTCATGAAATTATTACAGTGCCTTGATTTGAAAATATAATAAAAGTTCAACCTGAATGCAAATTAATTAGTCATTTATTTTTCGTAGAAAAAAACAAGCCATGAAAAATTGTTACAGTATTACAGTGCATTCTGGAATAGAAGCTATTACATGTGCAATAATAACCAATTCAATGGACAACTAATTAAGCACAACATGTGTCATCTAGAAGCGTGAGGGTTTTCGGTTTACAATCATCTGACACAAACTTCCATTGGAAACCACATACCAGGCTTAATGTTTTTAATCACTTCCACTAAATTCATCAGGGAAATGTTCTAAACAGCCATGGCTGTGTGTATTTTGCTGAGAGCCATATAGAAACAATTAATCGCATCTGGAAGTTACTAGATTTAGTGTCATTTACCATAAAATCACTTACATGAGGGCTACATGCATGATTGAGAAATATAGTTGCTGACGCCGCACCACTCCTTGTATAATAATTAGAGTACGTTGCAACTTTGCTGCAAATATATAGGTTTCGGTCAAATGCAATGACCTATACTAGATCAGCTTGCAAATTTTGCAAGTTGCGTAATTAGGTGTTCATTTGCTATACATTTCAATGTTTTTTGAGTTACACATTTTGACACTGGTATATGTTATCTGTCTGCCTCGCTTGTATTCCTTATTTTATTATCTGTAGTTGTTTTCTGTGCTATTAAGATGTTACTTGGTTTACAGTTTACACTTCTCTTGTGCGTTTATTTAGCCTCAGCCATGCATATGCATCGGTTCTACAGTTACATCCAAGCATTGTCTTGCATTTACAATATGTGCTGTTCTCTATAGTGACCGGAATGTTCTCTGGTCCGATGGAACACCACATTGATGTTTGATACCTTAATTAAGTGCTTCATTAGGCCACTTATTTATAAAAATTATATTATTCAGTTAGAGACTCTCATTCATGTTATGTGGGTTTGGAATTTAATATTAATTTACAGGCCTATGGAATGGCAAAATAAAATGTTTGCTTGGGAGGATATGTAATTGAGAATTGCCTTTCTGTATAGGTGAACGAGATCAAGAAGCTTATCGGTCCTCGTGCCGAAAAGTTTCCGACACTGTGTTCAGATGCATCAATATTAAGGTACCTCAGAGCAAGGAACTGGAACACAAAGAAGGCATGCAAGATGCTCAAAGAAACCATGAAATGGAGGCTGGAATACAAGCCGGAGAGGATACGATGGGTATGTATTTATTATTCATTTGGTCTTCTTTCTTGTAATAATGTCTAATCGGGCTATAGAGTTTTGGCATTCTGCGTACTATAATAATCGTTAATGCCTCTGAAACTTAACTATAGCATTTCTCTTTTCCATTCTAATCAACAATTGCAAGAGCTTATTTATAGTCTTGTCAATCTAATCAACAAAAATCACACACCACGGGATCACATCTTGAGTGTGTTTAGTTATCTTAATTCATAATTGATTTCAAATATATGGTTCTTACATCTCAAATAATTGAACTTCACATGTTTCTCACACAACTATATATCTTTACTATGATTACAGATTCATCGTGTATGTTTTTGCATGTCAATATATCTATTTGTATTTTTTTTTGAACTGGTACGATATCTACAGGGACATCTACAAGGCTCTCTACAAATCAAGATGTTTCTTTTTATCTTTATTTTCCATCAATCTCCTTGGTAAATAAAGAACTGGACCGTTGACCTTCCCTGCACAAGTAATCGATTGTAAATTGTAAAATGCTGTAATTTCAGACCTTAGTGTTGGTCAATAACTGTCTCCCATATAAATTATATAAATTAATTTTTTTTAATTTGGTTTTAGATCGTTACTTATGATGATTAGGAGATGCCTTATCACTTAAGTGCTTCTTATAGTAAAGTTTTCTCCTGGTTCTAGGAACACATTGCTTATGAAGCTGAGACTGGAAAAGTTTATAAAGCTAACTACTGTGACAAGCATGGAAGGCCTGTTCTAATCATGAGACCAGGTTTCCAGGTAGATTTTATAACATGACAAGCACATCTCGGACTGCATCACTTGATATGATACCGATACAGCTTTAATTAGTAGTCTAATTTTTGTTTTGGCTCTGCCATTACTTCATGTTGTCAGAATACAAACGCGATAGATGGACAAATCCGGTACTTGGTCTATTGCATGGAGAATGCCATAATGGATCTAAAACCCGATCAAGAGCAGATGGTGTGGCTAATCGATTTTCAAGGTTGGAACATGGGATGCATATCGTTGAAGGTGACTAAAGTAACAGCTAATATATTGCAGGATCATTACCCGGAAAGGCTGGGCCTTGCAATCCTCTACAATCCACCTAAAATCTTCGAGTCCTTTTGGTTGGTAGGTCATCGTATCACCAATTATTATGTATCTAACCTTGAGCTTTAATGGTGGTTAGTTTCAGCTTTTAGTGCTGCAGAACCCATGAATCATTTGATTAAGTGCTATAAAATGACAATGGTTATAGGCTTGTAGTGTGCATATCATTCTGATACCGACATATTTTTTATAAACCGTATCTCAGTTACTGCACAGAGACTGTAAATGAATAAAGAGAACTATATTTTGTTTGCACATCTCAAGGAGCTTAAACTGCTGGTCAATCCCTTCTGAAATTACTTCTTTTCTACTCATTAAGGAACACAACAATGTACTGACCAGGAAAAACTTCTCCTTGCTTGCGCCACTATTATATATTAATATATGAATATCATGTCATTTCGTTGATCTTCTTTTCGAAATTTTTATGAGCAATGTTTGTTGCAGATGGTGAAACCATTTCTTGAGACCAAGACGCACAAAAAAGTGAAGTTTGTGTACTCTGATGACCCACGAAGCAGAAGGTTAATGGAAGATCATTTTGATATGGCTGAGCTAGAATCTACCTTTGGTGGGAAAAGCTCGAATGGCTTTGACTACAAAGCTTACGCGGAACGTATGATTGAAGCAGACACGAGGAGGGCTGAGAATCGAATCGCTCTTGGATGTCCGTCTCCTTCACCGTCTATTGTGTCTGAAAGTGGTTATTCTTCTAACGAGGAAAATGCTTCGAACTTGGAGGGTGTTCACGACTGAAGAAATTCCTCCTGGAAGCAAAGAAGCAACAGAGGTTGGAGTAGATGTCACAAGAGAAACGAAGATAGGTGAACCAGCATGAGTCAGGATTGTAGAACTTGGTTAATTTATTTTATTTTATTCTATTTTTTCAGATTTTTGTATGACAATTATAATTTATTAGCATCACCGCGATTTTTACCATCTTGATGTAGTCATTCATCAATTTGTGTTATGCTTAGTTCACAGGGCGAATAATCAAATTATTATTATGATCAGAATTGGATTAATAAATAAGAAATAAAGAAAAGAAAAATGAAGAAAAAATAGTCATTACTGTTATGTTGCGTTTGGTATGCTGGAATGAAAATAGCTTGAAGGTGAAAATAAAAAGAATATGAGAATGAAATGACTGAAATAAGCCGTATTTTATTTTTGCATACCATACACAGCTTTGTTATAAGGTAATGATTCCATGAAGAAGAATAAAAATAATGTATAATGCAAACCAATTGTGATAAAAATCCAGCAGAGTAGTATAATTATCAATCTCTATTCCACAAAATTTAAATTAGAAACTTGATAAAAAAAGGTATCAAACATCTCTTATAAAATGAAGAGGTTGTCTTCAATTGCCCTCAAGACAACTCCAAAATTTGCATCTCTTTAACCATTTATTCTTTTGAACTACTCAGAACATTTTAATACGTATATGTTCATTTTATTGCATAGTAGTGTTTGAATTTACTCTACAAATGAAAAAATAAAATTTTCAAGATTCTTTTGATATACATTTCAATGCGAAGAATAAAAGAACTGAGTTCTAGGTAATTTTCCCAGTATTGAAAAAAGTAATAAATAAGACAAATTCTGACATTAATTTCTTATGATTTTCATTGAGAGCGGTTAAACTCATTTTAATAACACCCTACTTTAGTGATAAATCCAACGGTCCATATTGATCTTACCATGAGATTACCATTTAATGTCTTATCCAACGGTCTGTATCAAGTTTACCATGATATTACAATATCATGGCTAATCCAATGGTTCATATCGAGCTTACAATGAGATTAATTTTTTTTTGTTTATTTTTATTTTTTAACTCTTTCCATGAAATTACTGGGAATGCACAGGTAATCCTTCAAAAACAGGGGGAAAAAGTAGAAAGAGAAACAGCTTTTCATCTCTCTCTCTCTCTCAACATTTCAATTTGCATACACATACGTGATACAACCATGTATATATAGGCTATGTAGATATATATATAGCTGTTGCTGAGCCAAAACGAAGAAAATGGATGCTTTTTGGTTCGCAAAATGCTGATCTCTGCTCGAAACTGGCAAGTTCTCTCCTTTATATCTATATCTATATCTATATATATGTCATATACATTTTCTCTCGCTAGAATGTTTCAAGTGTAACAAACCCATCACTCCCTCTGAATTTTCGTTTTTCTTATTATCTTCAGATATTGAATTGGGCATGATCGACATCACATGATCCTTCCAATTCGCTGTTCAATTTTTATTTTTATTTTTTTCAAGTGGGTTTCGCTTCCCAATCTTAATTCTTTGTGAATGTTGAGTGAGTTGATTCAAATTGATGTAATGGGCATTGGGTTGTTTTCCCATTTTGATACAAATACATATTGGAATCAGAAAAAGGACTTTTAGGGTGAGATAGATTTATGGGTGTTGAATTGATGGAGATTAGAGGGAAAACCAAGGAAGCTGTAAATGTCACAACCAGAACATGTTATAGATCAATTTGCAATCACCCATTCCTTGTGGGTTGGGGGTTATTGTTGATTTTTGTGTATAGATCATTCCCATTTTTCTTTTCCCTTTTGGTGTCTGCTTCCCCTGTTTTTGTCTGCACTGCTGCTTTGCTCGGAACCCTTTTGAGTTTGGGCCAGCACAATGTACCCGAAACCGGGAACGAAGAGAATGGACCCCACGAATCGAGGTCTTTGAGAGCCGGGGTTTCGGGGGATGCCATTGTTGTTGGGGGGAGAGATGAGAGCTTTCCTGTGGGGAGGCACCCTGGGAGGAGGAGGGATGGAGTAGAGAAGTCCATTGAGAAACCAAGTTTCGGAGCGAGTAATGCCAGTGATACTGAGGATAATTTTCATGATGTTGCATCGTCGATGAGAGGGAACTCTAGGGAACTTCAATTGGAGAAAAGGGTGGATGGAGCATCAGAGAGAAAATTACATGATTTGAGGTTTAGAAAGAAGGGTGAAATGAGTGATGAGAAACTGAAGGGTAGTAAGGTTCTTGGGCACCAGTACTCTAGGATTCCAACATTTGGGGATGAAGATATTGAAGCAGAAGAGTACAAGTCACCGGTGGAATTTCTCGATTCTCCTGTGTCAGATGACTCGGTATCTTCTCCGGTATCACCGTGGAAACAAGTGGACAAGGAGGCGGATGATGCGTTCGAGGATGATGAAGCTTCAGATTTTGGGTCTGATCGAGCGGAGAGTTTCTCTCCTGACACTTCCTTGGCTGACATCCTTCCAATGCTCGATGAGCTCCACCCGCTTTTAGACGCAGATGCTCCTCAACCTGCTCTTATTTCCCATGATGGCTCTGATGCCGCTTCTGAACGGTCTTTGAAATCCAGTAATGACATTAATGAATCAGATGAGGGTCCTGATATCCATGAGGAAGAATTTGGTGATGATGATAATGACGATGATGAGGAGGAGGAAGAAATGCACAGAGGCAAAATGGATAGAACTAAATCTGCTATCACATGGACGGAGGATGACCAAAAGAATCTCATGGATTTGGGGTCGTCCGAACTGGAGAGGAACCAAAGATTGGAGATGCTTATAGCAAGAAGAATGGCAAAGAAAGACCCGAAAATGGTGCCTGAGAAGAACTTGATAGACCTGGAAAGTTCTGATCCTCCATTCAATGTGCCACCCATTTCGACAGCTAGATGCAACCCTTTCGACCTCCCTGATGATTCCAATGACAACACGGGGTTACCACCAATTCCCGGCTCTGCTCCATCTATTTTTGTACCGAGACAGAATCCTTTTGATCTTCCTTATGACTCTATCCTCGAGAAACCTGAGCTCATGGGAAATAGTTTCCAACCAGAGTTCCTGACATTTCATCCCAAGGAGACATTCTTCAGGAGGCATGAAAGCTTTAATATGGGACCATCATGGTTTCGATCCCCTAGGCATGATAAGCAAGATATCAGGTTAAGACCTTTTTTTATACCAGACCGGGTACCTTCAGAAGGGCCAAGCTATGCTCCCTTCCAAAGACAATTAAGTGAAATCAGTGAGTCTGGGACAAGTTCTATTATGGAAAATGAGTCAGTTTGTGCAACAGTTGATCAGGAAGAAGAGGAACTCATTTATGAAGATCTTTCGCACGATGTGCTGATGTACAACACAAATAATGCTTCCGAGCTTGTTCGACATGGTAGTCAAACCCCTGAAGTTTTAGGTTCTGCGAAGTTAGATCAAGCTGAGAAGACAGAAGTTAAACCAAGTGAGGTTGAAATTAAATTGGGGGACCTGGAAAATCATCATGAAATGGGATCAAGTGTATCAGAAGCACGAGGTGTCGCTATTCCTCTGGAACATAACACGAGTGAGGTTTATCTGAATATCTCCCACAGAGAGCATGCTTCCGAGCATGTCGAACATAGTACTCAGTCCTCTGGAGTTTTAGATCCTGTGAAGTTGGGTCCAGATGAGAAGAGAAAATTTGACCTCAAACCAGTTGAAATTATATTGGGCGATATGGAAAATCATCAGGAAATGGGACCGAGCTTATCAGGATCAGGAGCTATGGCTACTCCTCTTGAACATAACACAGGCAAGGTTAATCTGACTACTGGAGCAGTTGATAAAACTATTACATCAAGCTCAACAGCATTATTAGATGTAAATGAGATGGTCTTTGATGAAAAGGGAGATGAAAAGTTATCAAAGATGGAGTCGAGAGAAGGCAATCTTATTATTGACGAGTCTGCTATTCCAAGGCAACCTTCGCAAGAAGAGTTGGTGGACGACAATCAAAACAAGGACCCTGTTTACGACTCAAGCCCACCTGCAGGTGATAAGAGCCTCTCTTCTCAAGTAGGAATATCTGAAACTGGTTTGTGGCAAGTATTGGTTAAGAGAATCATTGCTTTATCCAGTAAAGAATCTGAAGCGAGTAATCACAACGTTGAAACGGATTTTCCCAGTAATGAAGAGACATTAGCAGGATCATCGCGGTTACATGCAACAGATGAAAATGAAATGGGATCGAGGGACGTTACCAAGATAAAGGAGCCTGATGTTTTGGATGTTGGGTTATCACGAGTTGATGGAAATTTCGACAGTGCAAATGCATCAATGGTGCCTGATACTGTTGCCGAGCATGCTTCAATTAATTCAAAACCACCTTCAAAAGAAGTTCCCTCATCGAGCTTTGGTGCAGATATACATGTTGTTTTCCAGCAAGATGTTGGTGAGAATGTGGATTCTGTGGCTCTTGGGTCTGGGTCTTCTGGCAATCTAAATTTAATTGCGGAGAAAAATCCTTCTCTGGTTGTTGAAGAAGTCTCAGATGTTCCCCCAAATACTTCTTTTAGGACTGAACCAATACAGGAGCGCTCGGTCGATAAGGTAGTAGCTCTTGATCAAATTCAAACATCAAATTCCCACTCCAATTTTCACGCTGACAACCACCAAGAAGCAGATGAGAAGCTGATTTATACACATCATCAGTATGCTTCGGAGGAAAAACGCACACTGGATTCGGAGAAACAGATGCCTTTGACAGATATAACAGTGGTTGAAGTATCTTCTGTCAATCATGAAAAACCACAGGTAACTCCTTAAATTGGAACATCTTCGGTTTCTTATATCTTTAAAATTTGTTTTCAATATTTCGGTTTTCTGAGAGTGGCACAAGCTGTCTTTTCCACTATCATTTTCTGATCTGAATTCTGCAAATGTTTATTTGGCCAACAATTATGACCCCTAAAGTCCAACATCTATTTATTTGATTCAGCAGTTTAGAAGAGTCCAAATAAATGACCTTCATACCATCCTTCAGCAATCTTAGCAGGGTCTCTGTTGAATCACATATATGCACAATTCAGCAGTGTCATAATTCTCCCAAACAAAGCCCTCTTGCGAGTGGGTCAATTGCATACAAACTTATCATATATTCAAAAAATCAAACAAACTAGGAATGGAAAAGGAGAGGAAACAAAAATTAATTCGCCCAAAAAGTGAGTCATTCTTGTATATATACAAGTCACATTTTGGTTACATATTTTTAGGTGCACTTATCCATGGCACATCAGCAACTGCAAATCTCCACAATGCACTCACATGCTCAGGTGAAGCATATTCAACACTGACTCGTGGACCAATCAGCACTTTTTCTGGTTCTGGACCATCAAGGAGTTCTAAACCCCGTGTCACACATTTGCAATTTGCATCTGAATTACATGAATTCGTTTAATTTTAGATAGGATCGTAGGACATGGGAGAAAGCTTACCAGGGGAAAAAAGAGGATGGTTAGACCATTCTGTTGAAATTCCCAGTGCTTGACCAACCTGGAAAAGGAAGTAAAAGACTTCCAAGCAACCCAACATAATTCAGAAACCGGGCTATACATATATAAACAATAAAAAGATCGTCTCTTTCTCGTCGGGATGTCATTTTTAGTTTGTTCCATTTTTAAACACTGTATGGTCTAGAGTTTGGAACTTACTAACAGTTGATTTAGTTGGCATGGCGCAAAGCCAAAAATTTGCTCCTTTGCCAGATTAAGCCCATGCTTTATGCTCTTTTACAAAGTTTAGATTAAATCATAAATTGACAGTATTTTACTCATCTCTCCATGTGATAAAATCTGACTAGCACTACTAACAATTTGACTTACTCAATGAAAACAACAGCCAAAAAAACTAGTTTAAGTAAACAAGTAAGAGAAGATTCATTCTAACCTTCCCAGGACCAGTAAGAAGAACAGGCTTCTCTGTTTTCAGACCCCTTCGCTGCTGAATGGTATCTAGTCCTGTAATTTCATGCACAGTAATGCAGAACAAGCATTAGAATATACGGTGTAGGGTTCAAAAGACAATGTTCCTACGATATGACTTGTAGCTAATGTAATCTGATGAGTACTAAATCAAAATAGCATTTCATGAGTGCTACACCAAAATCTAAAGCAACTTGCAATGTTCAAGTATTTAGTGGTTTTAGGCGAGGGCCTATATTCACTGACAATCCACAAGAAGATAGTAGCACTAAAAAATGATTATGAAACCAAGGATATAACACTAACTCGTAATATATTGTTGGAAATAAGAGAGCCAAAAATGACAAATTAACATATCGGAAGAGAAGCTGAGAGAGAGTTGACACTTAAAAAAACCCTTCTGTGCCACTATAAGAAAATGGAATATAGTATACAAGTTTATGAAAACTTCAAGAAACGATTATCTATCAAATCTGATGCACATAATAAAACATTTAATACCACTACTGTTACAAGGATGATTACTGGGCATATAGAAACTTCCACTATGCAATGATATATAACTTTAAACTTTAAACTGACTATACAATGCCATTAGTAGATTAATAGGTATTTTCTCATTTGGAGTTCATGACTACAATGCCTATGCCCTATGGGCTCCCTTTAGCCTGCCTTCATTAGTTGACTAAGTTTTTCACTTTGAAAATAATCTTTGCTTTCACCAATATGATGAATTTGAGGGTGGGCCAATATGTAGCTCCAGTGTGATTTGTGAACCAGAGGTCCCAAGTTGAGATCATGGAAGTAGTCTCGTCACATAAGAGGGCGGAAATAGTCTGTTATACGACTCTTTCCAGACCCGACAAAGATGAGAGTCTCAAGCACATGTCCTTTTCGAAGATGATGAATTTCTATGTAAATGCATTCATGAAGCATCAATATGTAATTCATGTATTTGCATATACCAAAAGTTTCAAATTTACATATGATATGCATCAATTAACATTCATGATAGGATCATTCAAGAATGTAACTAGTGGTTGGTCTATCATGATCAGATTAGAATAATTCCAAGGCATTTAGTTAAAGATTTTTATGGTATTTCTTATAAAGGTAAGTAATATTAATCATCATTAATCTGATAATCAAGCAGGAGCTGTCAATTATCCAGGTGGAGACTATTCAGGAAGTAAGTACTTCCAGTCATTTGAAGGTGTTGGAAATTCCAGAGGCAGAGAACAGGGTTTCATCAAATGTGTCCTCCCCGGGAACTCCTTACTCTGTCTCCTTTCCGCCTGAGATTTCTGCAACCCAATCAACTACAGGGTTAGCAGAATCCAAAGACATCAAGTTTGATGGAACTAAAAATCAGGAACAAATTCAGGTCATCGATCACCTCAGTCAGCCACCGGAAGCTCCTGTCAGTCAGCCAAACATCATTGAAGAGGTGGATGAGATCAAAGAGATTGACGAGGGATTGTTATCTAGATTGGACACTGTTGGTGACTTTAGTGCCAAAGAACTTGGAACGAACTTGAATGAGATTGAAAAACACTTGGTTCCTGCTGTTGAAACCAAGTCCATTGGAATTGTTGAAGGGATTGGCATGGAGAACTGTGGTGCATCTAGGACCGAGGAGGAGATTGTTCCGAATCAAGCGGTGGATGCTGCCTCAGGACTTCAAATGTCTGGAACAAGCTGCACCAAGCATGTTGGTTCATCAAGTGGAGAATTTATTCATGGAGAAGTTAAGAATTCCGCGGAGTTTAAACCAATCAATGATGAAGCCGTGCAAAAGAATATTGAAGTTGAGCTTGAACATTCCAAGACAAGCCAAAATCCAATTGCAGAAGAGTCGAATTCAAGGATTCCTGTTATTGAAGCACGATCAGTTGAAGATATCAATCATATTTTAAAACAAACTGAACCGATACCAACGAAAACTGAAGTTAAGCTTGAAGATTTAGACATGCCTCATCAGGGTCAAAGTGGAGTAGAGATCAATTCTGGGGTGCAAGTTCTTGAAGCACGATCTCTTGAAGACATAAATTCAGCTGTTAAACAAATTAGCAAAGAAGCAATTGTAAAACCTACTGTTATTGTGTCACAGACCAGTTTGGAATTGCCAGTTCCTGAAGCAAGATCAATTAAGGATACTGATTTGGCTTCTAAACAGCCCCATGAAGGAGTTAGTGTTGAGAAATGTGTCCTTCCCAGTGTAGTTGATGACAGGCCAGATGTGATAGTATCGACAGGTCCTGCAGCAACCAATTCGGATTCACATGTTGTACCGGAAACACTGCTGAAGTCTAATTCTGAAGATGGAACTGAAAAAAGTAAGGTTAATGAAGTGAGTTCCTCCAACGAGATTGAATCAAGCATAAAAACCGATGCGCCAGAAACTAGCACAAGCAGTGTTGAAAAGCCGGGCCAGGGAGTTCAAACATCTGAATCCACAGGTCCTGCAGGAACCAGTTCAGATTTGCATGTTGTCAAAGAAAGTTCTCTAGAAGATCCCTCGGCTCTCAAGCAAGCCTTGGGAGGTAATCTCGAAACGCTGCAGAAGTCTAATGCAGAAGATGGAAAAGGAAAAAATGAGGTAAATGTAGCGAGTTCCTCCAACAAGAATGAATCAAGCATCAAAGCGTCCGATGTGCTAGAAACTAGCACAAGCACTGTTGAAAAGCCAGGCCATGAAGTTCAAAAATCCGAAACGCTGCTGAAGTCTAATTCTGAAGATGGAAAAGCAAAAAGTGAGGTAAATGTTGCGAGTTCCTCCAACAAGAATGAATCAAGCATCAAAGCGTCCGATGTGCCAGAAACTAGCACAAGCACTGCTGAAAAGCCAGGCCATGGAGTTCAAACATCTGATGCTTTAAATGTGTCCAAGACTGAAGCGAAGAAAGCAGAATCTCAGGAATCGAGCTCCATTTCTAGCTCCAAATAGAGGACGAGAACGCAAGAAAGAGATAAAAGGCGAAAGCTCTTTGTTGTTGAATTTTCCCTCTTTGTGGTTTTTCCTCCAATATAGTTGGATTTTTCGGTTTTTTCTAGTTTTGTTACTGATTTTCTATTTTAACAAATGGTGGTCCAGTTTTGTTCATGTTGCATGGAGGACTTCTTCCACAATGAGTTTAGGTTTGATTTCTTGAACTGAATTTTCTGGTTCAGTTCTGTCTTCTGGGAGTGGGTTGTATATCAGATTGTATATTAAATTTTTGGATGTAGAAGTTACCTCTTAAAATTTATATATTTCACACATGGGATCACTCCTAACAATCATCAGTCAGTCTCAGATCTCTCTATTATTTATATGGTCATCTATTGTTATACATGTTTGAATATTAAGCCCTAACAAGGGATCTTTCTTTTTGTTATTATTATTTTATTTTTGTTTAAACATCTATCTGTTCATGCCATTCTGAAAATGTGTGTGGGAACTAGTTTTACTGTATAGACAGGGGTTTTCCACAGTGTATTTGGTCTTCAATCCTGTTCTGTCTTTTATACAATTTGAGAGGATTCACCTAATAGCTTCAAATCAAATTGTGGAAATTAGTTGAAAATAATTAAAATGGTGAATAGTCAACCCTAATACTTTCACCCCAAGGATTTGTAACCTTACAATGCATTAAGCTGATCACTAAATTAGTTTTTGAGTAATTTTTCCCCCATATTTGATGTTACTCCATTAGATTATGATGATTATCCTAAGATTAATTCTTACAATGTGTATATAATTTTATTTTATTTTTGGGTATTTAAGAGGTATTATGGAGTATGTAAATTAATGAAGAAAATGCACAACACACACAAATTTTACTATCCGCAAATGTAATATATGTCTTTTAGTGATTGATCGCATGTTACGCCATATATATTTATAAATACTTTCGCTAGTGTAATATAATTTTTTACCTCTAAATATTCGATGAATGGTTAAATTTCAATTTCGGTAATTTTCTTTTTGTTTCTCTTCTTTTTGAAGAAAATAATTACATATATATGTTATATATATAGTGATATATATATATATATATATAATTATAAATTGAAATTGTAATTTAAATTGAAATTGAGTTTGTGATAAATGAAAGGAATTAGAGTTTTGGAGTAAATGAGTTAAATTGAAAGTGAGTTTGTGATAAATGGAAAGAATTATAGTTGAATTGAGTTGAAATTGTAATTTAAATTGAAAGTGAGTTTGGGATAAATGAAATGAATTAGAATTGAATTGAGATTTAAATTGAAAGTGAGTTTGTTATATATGGAAGGAATTAAAGTTTTGGAGTAAATGAGTGAGAGAAAGTGAGTTTGTGATAAATGAAATAAATTAGAATTTAAATGGAATGAATTAGAGTTTTGGAAGGTATTTTCATACTCTTATAGAGGGTAGAGGGTATTTGATTAAATTGAAAATAATAGGGTATTTGATTTTCCCTAATTTTAGATACACTCGCTCAATTTTTAATAGTGAAGGACAACATCTTAATTCACGGCGCTGTTAGGTAATAGATGGTCATAATTTACATTGTGGGGTCTAGATAAAAATATTAAAAATTGAGAGAGTTTATCTGAAATTAGGACAAACCCGAGGGCGTCTAGGTGGAATTAACCCATAGATTTTCAAGCCACAGTCTCTCACCAATTTTCCTTCTTATTTTCCCAGAAATTGTAATCAATAATCACTCTTCACTTCCTGAGTTCGGAGTTCGGCCAAACTTGCCGTCTCATTCACAGGCTTCTCCGAAACTGCATCGATCGATCTCTCCAAACCCGCAAGTATAGTCTCTCATTGTCTTTCATCCGAACTTCATCTTGGTAAGAATGATACACATACACACACACACACACACACACACACACACACATATATATATATATGCTGTACATACTATTTCAGTCTTCCGTGTTCTGTTAACTGATATCAGTTGTCGGAACTGGGAAGTGTTTGATTGAACGAATTTACAGATTGATTGTGATTTTATTTCTTTTATTGTTTGTTCCCTTTTGACATTTATATCACGCCTTAGTTATCTGATTTAGAAATCTTTTTTTTTTTTTCCTTTTCTTCCCTAATTAATTCTTAATATTCTTCTTAATTCGTTAAGAGTTGTGTGTTTTGTACCTAAAATATGTTTCTTGGGGGTGTTCTTAACCTCTCTGTTTGGTTAGTGAGAAATAGCAAGCAAAGAGAAAGAAAGGAAATGGACAATTTCTGAGAGAACTTACTTTCGTCATAACCTAACTATTTTATTATATTTAGAACAAAAATTCAGATTATTTATTTATTTATTGATAAATTTCTGTCAAGTTACAATGGAGTGGTAATTTCTCATGTTGTTTTGGGTACTCTTTTCATGTTAATCAAATACACAAAAATTGTTTCCTTGCAGTCACCTCAGTTTCTTATATATTTACTTTGTATTACTAATTTTCCATCTAATTTAAGGGAACCCTAAGAGTGTCTTGATATTTTGTGGATGGGTTTTATTCAGTTTTACTGAGAAACTAGAGATGCTCTTATTATCGGCCCAAAACTATGCTAATTTTAAGAAACTTATTTGTGACAAATCGAAGAAGATGGGCTAGTTTTATAGGAGCTGCTTGTTCTCATACTTTCCGCTCGTGTTCACAGTTTGCTCAAAATGCGTCTACATGGTTACATATGTATAAAAGTCAGAAACTTCTTCCCCGTCTATGACCTCAAATCATCTCAATTGGGGCCCACTGTTCTGGGGTTATGGTACCGTTTGTGATGATCCGCCCTCACCCTTGTAGATGTTGTCTGCTTTGCACATTCTCCTCCCTGTACCCACAGATTTACTCAAAATTACTTTACATAATTAGTAATATCCACACATATAAATGTTAGAAGCTTCTCTCCCTAGGGCCATGTGGGACGTCACAACTCGCAGTATATCATGTGAATTTTATCATAATACCTGTAGCACAAAATGATTATGCCAATTATGTGGTAACGATCTAAGTTTCTGCTGTTTGGCAGAACCAAGATCAGCCTAACTGTAATTTAGGAACACAGTTAAGTTTTGTGCACGCTCTGTAACATTGTTGATGACGGATACACTTCATTGGGGCTTATTTAAATCTAATATCATCACAATTGTTTAGTACCAAGGAGGGGGGTTTAAGGACTTGTTCCAAGCTAGTACATGTAATAACAAATTGTGATGAGAATCATAGGGTATATCAAGGTGATGTACTCAGATTAATAGCAGGTAAACTCTTGTTTTATTTGTACTATAAAGTTCAACATATGGTCCTACTATTTTCCATTTACGCTCGACTCTTAAATAGAAAAAGTATTATTGATTGTTTTTTTAAAGGAAAGTGATTAGCATGAACTGAATGTTAGAATAAGTAATTAATACGTCAATTAACTTGGAAATTGTGTTAGAGTATGCATTGTGGAACTAACTAGAATTTTTGAAAAACAAAGTTGAGTATTCTTTGGGTGTACTTCTTGTGAATGTAATGGAAAGATATATATACTCTGTTAGTCACACACCTTGGTGACAAATTTGAACAGCGATTTTTATGAAAAATAAAAATCATAGATAGGCTCATGGATATGTTTTGAAAGTGACTAAGGATGGATTTTGGCTATGATCACTTCAGTCTGGAATTTCAGTTGTGATGGGTCAAGTTGGATTTATAATTATAACATTCTGAGTCTGAATATGCAATTGAGAGGGTTCAAGTTTGGCATATGATTTTATTGCCTTTGGGATTGTGGAATATGTTATTTGCTTTATTAGAATATCTTGTGCACTGGTCAGGAGTGAGTTTCTAGGAAGTTCTTGCTTGTTAGGTACCGGTGGTGATCCATGTGAGATCAATGTATGTCATAGCAGAGTGACTAGGGAGGCAGATCTCGCACTCAATAAGGACATAATGCTGTTCAATTCTGAGGATGATCCTTTGCACTTGTGACTTACCGAGACAAAAAAAAAATCCTTTGCACTATGCGCTAGGGTTGGAATATCTCAATTTTAGCGGCTTTGTAAAGGGATAGTGCCAAAAAGGTAAATACACGAGGATTTTGAGGTTTTGACTTTGTTTGGTGACTCAATCATGAAAGAGTTAAAATAGGAACACTGTGCAGAACCGTCTAGTTTGGGCTTTATTTCTGTGGCTTCATCAAATGAGAGGGCCCGGGGAGTAATCCCATTGTGTTTTGTCAGTGGCGGTGGCTCCAGAGAAAGATCCCACTGGAGTGACATTTTGGAGACCTGTATGAGTTCATCGATGCTTGCTGGTCTTATATGGTCATCAGCTATTAGGAACCCATTGTGGATCCAAGTAGTGTGTCATGACTACTTGAGTCGAGTCGAGGAATTGTGTTGAGGTTATATGTCTTGTGATTTATTGTCTTTTTCATTGTGTGGTCTTCGAACACGTGAACTGTTTATTTTGCCATTGCCTAGTCTACTGCCTTTGTTCTCATGTTTCAGATGCTGCTGTCCGTTTTACATTGTCTTGTCTCATGTTAGTTGCTAACATTTGTATTATAAAGCTTCTATATAAATATGTAATATTGGTTCTCAATTCGATTATGGCTTGTAACTTTGAGGTTTTAATACTGTTTGAGACAATTACTTGTGTTATAAAATACATGAGCTATAAGGAAGTGTGTCAGAGTTGTATTTTCTACTCAGCATTTGTACTCACCTTTTTATTTTCACCTTCCAGATATTTTGGCTGGTGCGGATGCTCAGTCTCCTGACGAGTCACTCAGAGCAGTACAGATTTCAGCTAATTATATGAGAGGGTCAGTGGATTTGTCTTTTGGGTATTTTGGACATATATATATATATACATAAATACATATATAACATTATGGTAGGTTTCATTGTACTTTTGGTAACACTTTGTTTCTGTAAATTCCTGGACTGGTATATAAAGTTGTGCACTTCAAATTATCAAGTGAAACTTTTGAAGTCCATAATATGTTTAAATATTGTTGTTGTTAAGATGAGTTAATCCTATACTAAAGGAATTGGGTGGTGACTATTAGTATAGGAAGTGTTTGTTCACTAGGAGAATAGGGGTTCCAATTTGTCTTACTATATATATATATATATGTATTTGGTTATACATGCTTTTACACGAGAAAGCTTTCTAGTGACTTTTCTTGAGTTGAATAACAAAAGTTCATGATTGATATTGCAGTATCGTATTTTTGGACTCTATTAGTTTCTTTAAGTTGAAATTTCTGGGAGGCCATGGAGAAATTTACAGTCCATTACCAGCGTCATTATTTTCATTCTAGTTGTCAATCGTCATCATTATTCTTTTACTCTGTTATTTTTAATTTCAGCGCTTCAATGTGCATTTAATGGCTTTTCTTTCTAACACTTCTCATGACACCCAACACCTAAAATATAACCTAAGCCAAAATAAATCCATCATTCTAGGTAGAGGTGGCAGAATTTACCCAAACCCACCAACCCGCCCTCAAATTTTGGGTAATTGGGTGAGTGGATTGGGATGCGGGTCACTAATGGGTTGGGTTGTTAACACTTCTCAATTTCGCAGGTTGTTAACGGGTTGGGTTGAGGGTATCCGTGTTTACCCATCTCCCATCATTTTAGATACCCAAAACCTCTTTCTCTCCCAACTCTGCCCCTCTGCTCCTCTCGCCGGCTCTTCAGACCTTTGATTTTTTTTTGAGGCTTTTTTTTTCCCCGGTAAACTTCAGACCTTTGATTTTGTTTGGGAAGCCTTTTAGAAGTGTTAGTACTACACGTGTATGCATATTAATGCCCAATATAAATCTCTCTCTCTACAATGGAATTATATACATTACAGTCAATATTATTTTGTCAACTTAAGGACCTCAATATTCATGTGGTTTTATTGACTAGTCCTTGTATTTTGACAATCTTTATCAAAAACACTTTCCATCAATTTAATGTAAAGTCATTAATCATTATTTGTGAAATTTTAATTACAGCTAGTAATGTCTCAGTAGGGTCCACTCTTTGATTATATGACAAGTCTATCACGAGGTTCATCTCATCGCAATATGTGAAAATTGTATTTAGAGCATAACCCTATCACCCAAAATCACGGTGAAATTTGATATTTTTTTATTTTTTATTTTATTTTATTATATATATATATATTAAAGCAAGCATGTATTATCATCACCCAAAATCATGTTGAAAAGCTCACAGTGAGATTTGATTTGATTTTTTTTTTTTTAAACAAGCATGTATTATCAAACACAAAGGCTAAAAGCCTAACAAGATACTATGGGGGTGTTGGTAGGTTTTATGTTGGTCATAACAACATTTATCAGTTATTTTCAGATGTAATTGAAGGTAAAGAGAAGATTTTGTGAGACTCTGCTTGATAAATAGATCAGTTGTTTAAAGTATTTCCGGCCATTTCCATATACTCTGCTTGATTAATGACATACATATCAAATTGGGGTTTGGAAGAAAAAAAAATTCTAAAAAATTTATGCGGACCCGTAATCAACCCGTCATAACGGGTCATGAATGGGTCACTGACCCGCTTATGACCCGCCAGTTAACGACCCGACCCAAACCCGACCGTTTGCCACGTCTAATTCTAGGCAATAAATATTTTTTTTCCAATCCAGATTCTTACTTCCTTTCTCTACCAAATTTATCCATATATGTATATATCTGCCAATTTGACCCACATGCCATCCTTAAACTTCAGTCTATTTTCTCAATCAAAGACCTAAATGGAAATCTGTGAATCTTAGTCTTGGGCACACTACATTTTCGTCCTAGACATTTGGTATTCTTTTCATCACCCAGGACCCAAAAATACTGACTGTTACACGTGAATCATGCTGTCTGTATTAGAAGACAGAAAACAAAATCAAGAATCTCCTGATAACTTCGTATCGTCTACAGTACAGAAATTAGTTTGTTCTACAAAATTCCACTTCAACGGGCGAATTAGTTCTTCGATTGTTTTCATACCAAATGCACCATATACACCACATAAACATAAAGGGGGTAGCATCTCACACATTCACATCTCTTTACCACTAATAACCCCCTTCCAATTCTCCAACACATTTGTCAGTCTCGTGCATGGTTTGCTTAAGCCAGGGCAATAATCTAAGAAGGTTTTACAACTTACTCAACTTGTTGGAAACTTAAATAAAGATGGCTAACGGTCTAATCTTACTTCTTTTTGCAAAACCAATTAGCCCTTTGTTGGCCTATACTCTTATGATTGTCGATGTTTAGAATAGCACCCAGGAAAATCGAGTAAGCAAACAAGCCACCTTTAGAGGGGCCTCCATTCATCATATACCTTTCCATGGGAAATTTTGACTTTATTCCTTAGTAGGAGACGTGGAGCCTCATAAAGCTATCAAACATTGAAGATTTCAACATTTAGACACCTTCCATACGAGGGAGTCCTCAACCTCACCAGTAACCCTATTATGCTGAAGCATAGTTGCAGGTGTTCACTAAATCTGTCCCTAGTTGTGAAAGCTGAATTCTCACCAGAAAACTCCAACCAATCAGAAACAATACAACCATACCTCCCCAAAATTTTCAAAAATGGACCCATTGTGTCATAATTCCAATATTCCTGTGAGAACCTCTATTACAGCATGCTATGATATACCAGCCACCACATAGCTTTCTTGGTGACCCATGAATACGATTGTGTCTTTGTAAGCCTTTGAGTGGCCAAGGTGCTATCACAGGTTATGCTTCCTTGGGTATCCCATTGTACGTATACCTTTTGAAATCTGTATAACATAGAGATTTGTGAAACGCCCACATGGAGGTAGCAAAGTTAACCCTTGGTAGAGGGGACGGGTAGGTGGCCCGACCGATGAGGGCATTGCAGGTTTGGGTGAGGGAGAATGTAATAGGGATCAGTCCTACACGTGATTATGAGAAAATGGTCTTAGGCTTATAAGGGCAGGTAGGTAGTATAGCCTAATAGTTTAAGCTTTTGGTCAAGTTGCAAGGCCCTGGTCTATTACAAACTACCCTGTTCAACATATAGGGAATTAAGCTTGAATTTCTGTCACCATAAGACTGCTCCTAATCATCAAAACCATTTAAATAACTTACAATAAGAAGCTTGTCCAAGATTCGCCCCTTCATTAAGATCGTATTTGCAAAAAGATGACTTTATACTCTCTGACTATTGGTAGTGGTTCTGATTCCTTGCTTTGGCTTCTTACCTCTTCTCGGACTTTTTCGGTCTCCTCTTTCTTTGGTTGTCTCTCGCCTAGGTCAGAGAAGGTCTTTCCTTGGAAGGCAGTTTGGAGGTCAAAGGCCCCGCTTAAGGTTACTTTTTCACTTGGTCGGCGGCGTGGGGTCGCATCCTCACTTTGGACATTTTGCGACAACGAGGTATGATTGTGGTTAATCGGTGTTTTCTGTGCAAAAAGGACGGGGAATCCGTGGATCACCTCCTTTTGCATTGCCCAGTTGCCTACGATTGTTGGTGTCTTCTCCTTTGTTTTTTTGGGATCCAGTGGGTGATGCTGTCCTCGGTACGTGATGTTTTGGACGTTTGGAGGAGTGTATGGGTTGGTTCCCACGCGCGGCCTTTTTGGAGGGTGGCTCCCCTTTGTCTATGGTGGAGCATTTGGTTGGAGCGCAATAGGCGGTGTTTTGAGGGCGTGGAGTCCCCGATGGGGATGGATCAAATATTTGCTTATATCTAATTTGTTTTTTTGGGCGGAGGGTCGCAATTGTATTTCCATTGATGAAAAGTTAGAGTTCTTGGGTTCTCTTGGCCCGTAGGGCTCCTTCTTTGTATTTGGGATGCACTCCCTGCTTGAGTGCTTTTTATATTAATTCTTACTTATCAAAAAAACGAAGAAGATGACTTTGGTTGCTGACTTACTCCTGTTGCTTTCTATGTTTGTTACTAAACAAAGAAGTCTCGATGGTAGATTAAATATACTGATTCGTTTTTACTGATTGCAGGGATCTTTAAAACATGAACATCTTAAACAGCAAGATGAGTGGCGAAGTTTTTGACGGAGAGATATTAGCTGACAAGTTGTCTAAGCTCAACAGTTCACAACAAAGCATAGAATGTATCCTTTTTTTTTTTAGGGAAAAGAAGAGCTCATTTTTTAATAAGTGCAATGTTCTGATGGTTTACTACTTCTTTGAGTGGCCGTTTTAGAACCTTAGGAGTCCAACTACAACCTATTTACATATTTCATATATATCTGAGAAACAATAGTAATTTTCAATTTTCAATTTTCAAGATAGTAGCTGCTACGAATTATAACCTCCATTTTGTTGTAGATCTGAATTAGTTTTCTTGACCTGTAACAGTATTGTGGGGTTATGCACGCATCATTATTGGGTTTGGAACCTACTTTGCATAACCACACAGAGGCACTTATTGAGACCTTGTGTCTGTATATAGCAATTGTTTGCAATTTTTGGATAATGTTTTGTTTGCTTAATTTAGTCAAGATATGACATCTCGTTATGCTGAATTGCCTTTAAAGTAAAGACTACCTCAAACTGGTTCATTTCTTGTCCACTTTATGTGCACTTCTCTAAGCTCCAAAGATAATGATAATGTAATAGTTGATCACTTTTTCACTGAGGTATTCCTTGTTCTATCCGCGCTATGAAAATTGAATCAAAATATAAATGAAAATATAACAATCTTCCTAGTTTTGGCTCGTAGTCATATAAGTAAAAAAGCTACTCTTCTGAAGGATGGAAGTGATTATTCAGCTAGGTGGAGGGTATATGAATTTGGGGGATGATGATGGCGAGAGGGAGGGTAAGTGGATATGTGGTATTTTCACAATGATATAGCCGAGCTGTACTCCTTTTGTGACTTCTTGAATGTGATCTCCGAGGGGACCACTACAAGGAGATTCGTGAAATGTTTTTTGGGGTTTTTGTATATTTGACAGTCTTCTTACCTCTCTCATTTGAGGCAAAGGCATATAGCCAGATAAGGTGTCAAAACAAAGAAGATAGGAGGTATAAAAGGAATGCTTTAGAGTGTTTTTAGTCACTCGCCTATTTTCAGCAAACTTAGATACAAGTTATACAACCTATTTGGCTGTCCATTGCGTTTGTAAGTAATTAGTTACCTAGTATTTATGCAGAATCATTGTGGGGCAAAATTGCAGTTGATGAGGACACAACAAAGCGGTGTCACTTTAGATGGCGGAAAGTTTGTGTCAAGGTTCCATGGGATTACTAAAAGTTGCAAAAGGAGAGGCGAAAGTAATGATGAAAGCAAGGTGAAGGGGGGTTCACCTAGGACCAAATTGGAAACTAAGCAATATATTGGTTTTCAGGCTTTCATCTTTATGTGTGGTCTTGAAAGCTCACTATGTTGGAAGAAATGATCTTAAGTGTTTGGAATGAGGAATATTAAAGTCTTATTAATTCTGGGTTCACACGTGGGAGTTAGGCAAGGGGACCCTCTTTTTCTTCTTTCATAATGTATTTGTGATGGAAACTCTGCGTAGGCTGCTCAGTAGGGCATGGAAGAGAGGTATGCTTAGTGGTTTTAAAATAGACTCTCGACAAAGCAAATTTTCTTTTCTTTGAAGTGGGGTGTAAATCCTTCACTACATGTTTATTTAGGAATATTTAGCTCATAGCTGGATGCTTCAACCGTTATCTTTTCTTTTGTTTATGCAAGTATCATCATTTGATCCTGGAAATAGTAAACTGTGGGATACATTTCCTTAACATTTTATCAGCATTATCACGCTGGTGCATTTCTCACCGGAAGAAAGCTAAACAGATTATCGAAACGTGGGAGAAATTGTTCAATTCTGCACAGAGAGAGCAGCGTGTTTCTTTCCTATATTTGGCTAATGATATTTTGCAAAATAGTAGGCGAAAGGGCACTGAGTTTGTGAATGAATTTTGGAAAGTCCTTCCTGTAGCTCTTAAGCATGTTTTTGGAAATGGTGATGAACATGGAAAGAAGGCAGCATCCAGACTGGTAATCTTCATTTATTTAGCGTCATTTCCCATCTGGATAACCTGTTATGCTCTTGTTTCCCTTATCCCTCTGTAGGTTTATATTAGTGATTGGATCTCCCTTGTTCAGTGGGTTATTTTAAAGTAAGGTTTAGTCTTTGTATTATCTGTTTTCTGTTTTATTGGTTATTATGGGACAAGTTTGTTCATTGGAACTAAGAGGAGTAGTCTGGCTTATACTTGATAATAGATCAGACTAAGAGCTAACTTTGTTTGTACTCAAACTCATGTAGAATGAAGGAGAATGAATGTGATTACCTAGAACAAATTTTGTTTGGGATATTAATTATGCTACAACAATTGTACCCATTATGGCAACTAAAATGATTATTGAATTAACTTAAATGGAGGAAACAAACAAACGAACAAAGATGTCTTAATAAATGAAAACTCTCTTCCAAAAATTCTGCAAAACTGTCCATCAATACAGAAGAATTTTAGTGAACCAAAAGTAATTGGAGTTCAAAAGATTACGATTGAGAGCTAGGATAGTGGATTTACTAGTTCAAAGCACCCTGTTTCCCTCTCCCCAAAGACTATACCATTTCATTGGCCCGCCTAGGAACTACTCTACCTTTCCTTCTCATTGTACGACTTTGCTAGTGATAGCATCTATTATTACCGTAGCTATCGTCCAATCAAAAGAATTAGTGTGATTCGTTTTTATTTTCCTTATTAAGTCATTATAGTCAAATTATATAAAAAAATACCGTCCTTCCAAAATTGCCTTCGCTTGGAACCCTGATGAATCACTACAATAGAGTCTCGCCTTGGAATGTCCTCTTTTTGACCATTCACTGTCCTTCTAAACTCATCCTCTATCAAAATACCACCTACTCGCTTAGGATCCCGTAAAAAGGCATCATACATTTATCTTCCAAGGTCACATCACTTTAAAATAGAAAATCCCACACCATTCCATCTTTGCTAAATATTGAACATTTTTCTACTATTGCTTGAATTTAATAGCAATCTGGAATAGATTCAGAAGGTCCCATGAGAGGGACAAGCACCGAATCTTTTAGCAAGACAAAATCCAATCTTCGCCCATGCCTAACAATCTGTTTGTTGTGCTTTGTGAATTCTTCCTCTTGCTGCCGAGTTCTCTCCTCCGCTTAGTAAGCTGTTTACTGCTCCAGAATGTTGATTTATCAACTCATCGCTTGTTTAGCTAACAAAAAGACTGTTTTGATTGCTCTCATCCTCTCTTCCATCGATCCGCCTCAGCTTGCCAACCTCCTCTCAAGCTGCTTATTGCAACATTCAAACTAGTCTCTTTATATGACTCACCCAAATTAAGACCGTGTAAGAAGTTGGAATAACTTCCATCCTCCACCCTGGAATGACCCAATCACGAGTTAATCTTTAAATCCAAAACCTGAAAAGGATGCACCTCAGATACTTCCTCTGGCTCACAGATATGTTTCATTGTCTCATTAACAAAAGGATGATATATCACCAAAAGGATCCCCTGCACTACCGAAGTTCAAAACCTAGTGAACGGTCATTCCACCTCTCTCCATCCCACAAAATAGTTGCCTTATGGATTATAAGCAGGAATGGGAAATTAGATATACCTGTTTAAGCCCACTAAACTATGAGTTCAATTCATAAATCCACTTTATGTTCCTCCAATTTTGCCTGAAGCTCATCCTTCCAGGATTTACATAAGAAGGCCCCAACAAACATGATTCTAGGCCTTCCGAATGCCCAGTTCTAAATTTTTAGTATTACTACATTTCTTAATAACAACTCATCGGTCCTTCAGATGCCAGAAAACAGTTTCTTAATTATTTTGTGACCAACTAAACTTAATAGCTTTCCATTTGTTGATTTTCTCAGTGAGAACTTGCCACAGATCCAAATAACAGTAAGGGTTGTTGTCATTGTAACCTTCTCTGTTTTCAATCCCTATTTTGGTTGCTATATGAAAAAAGAACTTGACTACCATCTGTTTGTGTAAAATTGTGACCCATGCCAACTACTTGTGGTTCCTCAGGTGTTGGACTTGTGACTATCCTGTTTCTCCGAGGAATATCAGGAAGTGCTAAGCTTTTCAAGTACCAACAGGGCTAAAAAGAATATAGGGAAAAGGGCGAAATACACCCCTATAGTTTGCATTTTGGACAAATAACACCCCTCTACTTTATTAAGGGCAAATAACACCCCTTTAACTATTCAAAAATGGTGCAAACACACCCCTACCCCTTCGATATACCCATTTTGCCCTTGACTCTATATATTGCTATTCCACATAGACCCCTTCTTTTTTTCCAGATATTTCACCTAGACCCCCTCTAAGTGTCTATTTATCTCTATCCAACATTTTCCCACTTTTAACATTATTATCTAGTTATATAAATAATTTATTTTTTCTCAACCAATACATCAAGAAAATCTCAAACAAACAAAAAAAAATCTAATTAGTAGTTAAATTTAAAAAAGTGAACTATAAAGGGGAAAAAAAATAATTTGCACTTAATTTTATTATATTTTATCCTAAAAGAAAAAAAAGAAAATTTATTTTTTCTCAACCAATAAATCAAAGTCTCAAACAAAAAAAAAATAATCTAATTGGTAGTTAAATTTAAAAAGTGAACTATAAACGAAAAAAATAATATTTCAGACTTTTAATTTTTTTTAATTTTACCCTAAACATAAGAAAATAATTTAAGAAATTTATTTGTTCCCAACCAATATATCAAATATTATTTTTTCGTTTATAGTAATTTATTTTTAAAAAATAAATTATTTTATAAACTTTTGATGTATTGGTTGGGAATAGGCCAATTTTTTCTTTTTGATGTATTGGTTGGGAAAAAATAAATTACTTAAACTATTTTTTTTTCTTTTAGGGTAAAATATAAAAAAATTAAGTTTGAAATATAGGCAAAGTTCAAGGGGTCTAGGTGGTATTAACCCTTTCTTATTTGATTTTTATATAATATAGTCAGGGGTAACATAGTCTTTTAACCCTTCAGAAGGGTCTCTTTGAGCAAAAAGTGAATCATAAGGGTTTGTTTAAACTTGTAGGGGGTTATTTGATCATATTGCAAACTATAGGGGTGTTTTATGCCTTTTGCCCAAGAATATATATGGGAGAAATGATTTAGCTCACAGTCACTGCTGGAGCTTTTGGAAATTTGGAGTTATCAACTAGTAACAGGATTAGTCTTTTTATATCTTGCTCCGTAGCTACAGGATGAGAACTTCATTATGAATGTCCAAACCCTTGACCAAAGTACTTGCTGGAAGCTCTTTTTCTCTGCTGCCTCACAAACTATCATATGGCCTCATCCAAGGATAGTGGGTTTATTATATGAAAGAATTATCAAAAGTAATTTTATATCAGGGTCTTATACTATGCCAGCATGCTCTATGAACAATTTTTTCGCGGATTAAATTCATTTATTAATGGTTTAGAAAAGTGGCAATTACTTCACACTGAATTTATCCTTCTTCTTTTTCCTTAATTTTTTTTTATAATAATTGTTTTGTGGTGGGATTGGTGCATCATTTTATCAGGTCGACATATGGGTAGAGAGGAAGGTTTTCGGATCAAGGGGTCATAATCTTAAAAATGAAATTCTTGGTAAAGATCCTCCTCTATCAGTCGGCAACAAAAAGAGTTCAAATCCTATCAGAGTATTGAAGAAGGATGCCCACTCATTGAAAATTGTAAGTTGTTTCTAATTTTTTAAGTTAATGGTTATTTTGGTCACATGTCTTTGGTTTATTGCATTTTGATTCAAATATTGTGTGATGCGGACTTGGATTATATATGTTCTTGGACATCACTTCAGAGATTGCCTGTTGGGGGTTTGCCAGAAAAAATAGTAACTGCATTTCGGTCAGTACGCGATGAAAATACCAACGAAGAAGCTGCTTTAAACAAGTGTAAAGCTGCTGTTGATCGGGTAGTTAATATGGAGAAAAACATTGAAAGTATTTCCACTCAAGGTAAGAGATATAATCTTTCAGAATGAAGATTACAGTGGCGTGGATTGATTATTGTATGTCATATATATTAGATCGACAATTTTTCAATGAAGCACTCAAGAGTCCAATTATTTATTTTTTTATAGTGGCACTCAAGAACAATGTGTATATCCATTTTTTTCCTTGTTGGTGATATTTATATTGTTAGATCTTAACTTGAGATTTAGGTTACAATCTTGGTTGGAACGCTAGTGTATTTGTCGTAGTTATTAGGGAAAAGCAAAGTGAAGGTCATAATAAAGAATATGAATTTGTCTGTAGTTAGATTAAGGTATATTTATTTTATTATACCTGCCATAATAAAATTACCTGTATCACTATTTAATTCCTGACTCGATCTCTTGCTCTTCCCTCTTTCACTTTCTAGATTTAATGAAGATACCATTCATCTTGCAAGTGACCGGCCAATGTAACTAATATATTTGCTACACGGACTCTTCAAAAATAGTGAACTACCTGTGTGGACACCTTGTTTGGACATGGGTATGAAAAACATGTCCAACAGTTTTGATTGGACATGTACTTGAAAAGCACATCCAATCATTCAATGTTATTTTTGTTTTTTGAAAGGATCATACAATGTTATTGTATTCTCAAGAAAAAGTTTATTATTTAATGGAGTAGTGATTGAATTTTTATACTTTTTTTCCATTGCTAGGATTACTTTTAAATTAGTTAAATGACTACATTGAACACTAAGTTACATGAAAATATTACTTAACTCTTAAAAGCAAAAAAATATTTAACAAAAAAGATATTTTGCGGTTTTCATGTGTTCTTCTATTGGGAGATTTGACATGTCCAACGCTACATTTGTACCCAAGCCCATGTTACATAGATTAATATTATAATAGTAGCCTAACTTCTATCTGAAATGCTGTAATTTTGCTATATAATGCCACTAAGTTAAAGTAATGACGGAACAGTTTGCTCTTAAATATTCATGTCAACTACTATTAGGCGAAGGTATCATTACCTATCTTTAAATATTTTCCAAGTGCTTTGAGATTGGTGAAGATCCTCAAAATACTTATTTGAACTGCATAGGTGAAGGAATTTTATAGTAATTGATAGGTTTTGGAGTTTCCACCCTGTGATAGAAAGGTGGTCATGGAACTCATACATCATCTTTAATGTAACTCTCCTTGCGGAATCGTATAATAGGTCGTGTTTGGAGCAATTCTCTTGATCGTTCTTTGTAGAATCATCAATAATTCTTTTGAAATGTCATTGGAGATCATGCTACAAGCATGAAAGCCTCATGGTCCACGAAAACTTAACTAAGCCTTGCCCAAAGTATTTGATGTTGGAATGAATCCTTTTTTCCCCCTTGTCATTACGCTCCATTTAATCTATTCTTTGATCATATGCTACCCCATTTCTTATTGCTTTTATGAATTTTAGTTGTTCCTCTTGACCTAGTACCACTTTTTTTACTTGTTACCTGTCTGTGTTGAACCCCTATGAGAGTCTAACCGTCTTTCCTTAACTTATTTTGTGGACATCAAATGGTCTTTTGCTGTTATAGTTCATCTTTCTATGTTTCTTCTTTTGTTGATTAGGGAATCAGCAGGGATCTGCATTCTTGAATGAAGTACAGGAGCAGGAAAATGTCCTTCAGCAGTGTGTTGCGCAACTCGAGAGTGCTGAAGCAACTAGGATTCTCTTAGTTTCCCAACTTAAAGAAGCACTTCATGATCAAGTATGGTTTTGTCTCAATCATCTCTTCTCTTGCTGCATTTGTATTTTGCAAAATCAAAGGATGACCGCTGACTAAATTATATCTTCTTCCAGGCATCAAAGCTGGAACTTACCCGCACTCGGTTGCAGGTAAGAATTATTACGTTTCTTTTCTGTTGTTCCACATAGTGGTCATTGCTTTGTGCAGTGGTAATAGTACTGGCAGCATTCTTTGTGAATCGAAAGATAGGTTGTACTCAGTCTGTCCCTTTCAGGACCTTGGACCTTGGTTAATTGGGAGAAACTCTGGGCTATGGTACATGGACTCTTCAGAAGTAATGAAGTACCCATGTTGGAAATATAATACAAAATGCATAGTGTTTGTGTCCGTTTTTGTCAAAATGAGGGGATCATTCCACGTGTGTCAAGAATACTGAAATCATGGTCTGAGGGAGCTCCAAGCTAGCACAAGGGATTCTCTATTAAAGAGATTGAGAGAGAGAAGGCATGCTTAATGTCCTAAGGTAGCTCTAGTTGGTGTATTTTCTACCATTTCTTCCTCCTTTGAATGAGTAAGCTTCATGCCTATTTATACTACTTTCACTCGGGTAAAGACCCTTGTTTAATGAGAGGTAACCTTCCTTTGTCCAGTGGTTAACTTACCTAACCTACTAATAGACTAGCTATTCATTGAGTGGTTTAAGTTAACATACTATAAAATACAAATGTGATGGATAACATTTAATGCATGTCTTGTCAATCTATCAAAGCATTTAATGCATATTTAGGTCTCTACTACTTGGGTCAAGCTACTAGGTATTAAGCATTCTCTCCCCCTTGTGTAGACCTCGGGGTGATGACCCCTTCAACAAAGGTGATACCTTGGAGCTCAGCCACCAAGCCACTGATACTCAGATTCCCGCAACCATAAGATGGAGGGAGGGTTCTTGAGGTCTTGCCTTCCTCGACCTTGAGCCTCTGTACCATAATGAGATGGTGAAGCCCTTCTAGTGGTAACTCGTCAATGTTAGTTACATTAGATCCCCGAAGTTCAACCCATGTTGGGGCCCCGGCGAGTAAAAGAACACCTAAAATTTGATTAATAATGATAGGTGGAAGCCGATAAAAAATGAGCATCAACACAGCCAATTATTCAATAGTATTATATTATTATAATGTGAATTCAAAGCCTATATCAAACGTTATATTAGATAAAAACACTACTCTACTCTAAGAATAAAATAAAATAATTAGTGTCCGCTTGTCTTCTGTATAGGGACTTAACATGTTCAACGCATGGATAGACTTGCATATCTGACACTCGTACCTGAGTTCATGTAACAAAGACTGTGTAGTGGTTTTCTTTATTTTACTTTTTCATGACTCGGGAGTTACTCCTGTTTAATTAGGTTGTTGTTGGTTGGCTGATAACTAAGCTGAAAATAAAATTAAAATTTTGATCGCATTGTGAAGATTATCCTATGAGAAAGCTGTCGAACTGAACTATGACGGTTTTTATTAATAAAAGCAAATGGATGCAGAAGGCTTGGTCCAAGGTTCCCTGAGAATCCCATAAGCGAAGTTAGAAATGGCTAAGTGTAAGGATCACACATTATTTTGATTAACACTTGCTTCAGGAAGGACCTGAGCCACCTGTGAGATGTTTTGCTGGTAGTGACTCAGATTTACAATGGAAGGGCAAAAAACAATTTATGCGTATCCAACAATCATACCGATGTCTACTAAACCCTACGGGCGGCTGCTGCCTTAAAGCAGTCTTTCTCGTATTGTGAGCTTTTAGTTTCTGTTATTTGGATGCCTTTCTTGGGCGTTGACCAGCCGTGGGACATGTCTGAAAATCACAGACACTCGAATAATAATGCACAATTTAAAGATAAGCATCATTTCCTAAATAATGATAAAACTAAATTAAAGTCATGCCTCCCACATTTTTTCTGCTCTCCATATGGCATATTGTCACGCTTTTGTTGCATTGACACCTTAAAAAGAAAATTTGGTAGTTGGATATTCCAATTTGAGGGCTCAGTTTGATAATCAGTTGTAGTAGAAGTCATTCAAATCAGATGGCTTTTTGTCCTGATTTTACACGGCGAAAGGTGAATATAATTTTGTGATATTTTGAAGCTTAGGTAATTTATCTCTTGATTATCATCTGCAGTACTTTCATTGTCCATTTAGCAGTGTCATATCATATGTTGTCTCCTAATCCCTGGGTATGTGGACTTCTAATTCTATTTACTTAAAGACATAGTCCATCTTAACTTATGGTGAAATGTGAAGAAGAATGCAGTGCCTTTCTTTAGTTGACCTATTTAGATTATGGCTCTGTTCGTCATGTTCTGAACTTATGACAAGAAAGCAATTTCTATTTCATTGATGTTTTTCTGGAAGGATAGCGGGCTCTTTGGCTGCTATCAGGATGTTCCAAGTGAAAGTGTCCAGTTGTGTATGTTGGATGGCAGTAAAAGAAAGCTCCAATCCCTTGCTATCTGATGAGCTGAAATGAAAGACGGATATTATCCTTGATTTTTATTATTGATTTGTTTCTTCTTATCTGTTAAAGATAACTCCCTCTCATAATAATGGATCTGCCTCTCATGAATATTGTTGGGGACTGATTTTAACTGTCCTACTGTCACACCACATATATTTGCAGTTTGACTATCGTGGTGGTGGTTTTAGGTTGTCGGACAATTCGCTTTACATATATCACAGATATATTACCATGGTTAATATTCTGATGCTGTGTTTAAAGTATACCTAATATGATTGTGTTATCTTTTATTGTGCTCTGATACATTCGAAACAATTCATTTTGTTCGAATGTAACTATCTGTTAAATGGCTCTGCAGGTTGCTCGAGATCAGGTTGAGCAAGTTAACAATATGAGGCATAAGCTTACGTCACCCTCTCTTCCTGGGCTGCAGACAATCAGCGCTACTACTAACCCACCAATGGAAACCACAATGGCAGGGGAACCCAACTTGCGTGCGATTCAACCACCAAGCACTCCTTTGCAGCCACCACTGGCCCCACCAGTGATCTCTTTTGCATCTTCAGTTACTGCTGAAGAAGAGTACAAGAAAGCAGCAGCAGCAGCAGTTGTTGCTAAGCTTGCTGCTTCTACATCCTCTGCACAGATGCTTAGTTCAGTTCTCTCGTCATTCGTGGCAGCAGAGGCTGCCTCCATGAGTGGTGGCTTAACATCAGCTGGATTTGCTGCTGGGTTACCCATGTTCTCTCAAAACAAACGCCCCAGACTTGAGACATCGTCCGTTTCTGATGTTAGTAATTCCGAAATGACTAACTCTAACTCGGTATATTTCCATTCTCAACAGCAGCAACCGATGACTAGTGTTTCACATCCACAAACCATAAGTATGCAACCTGTTTCGCAAGACAATCAGATACAAGCTCCATTTCCACCTCCACCACCACCTCTACCACCAATGCCGCCTCCAAATTCTACAGTAAATCAGTTCTTCCAAAGCCGCCTCTTTTTGCCGCCTGGATATGGTGCTAACTGCCTTCTACCTCGGCATCCGCCTTCACATAGTGCAACGGAAGCAAGACAGGTCCCTCAGCCACCACAACCACCGTTGCAGCATCCTGCCAATGGAGGGTATTATCAGCCTCCGGCTAATAGAATTTACGGACAAAGCCATCAGCCAGCACCACCACCATTACCTCATCAGTGAGGTCCTCTGTGACCTGTCATATTGTATACTGATGATAGCTGGTACTTTGTGTTTAGACAGAAATTAGTTTGTTCTAACAATGTACTTGTATCTAAATCTTCACCTGCATGTAGAAGGACCATTTGTAGATATAGCTGTGCCAACAGTCAGCAACAAGAACCTCTCAGGTGGTACCCTAATGCGTGTTAAGGGATACAAACTCTACAGGGCAGGCTCTTGATAACATATCTTGACACTTGCATGTCTACCATCTCTGCAGTGCACTTTTGGAAGAAATTATATTTGTTGAGTTTCATAGGGATTGTTCAATACATGACTTTTATTTGCCCTTTTTACTTTCTTTTTTTTAAAAAAAATAATTTTTTTAAAAGAGATAAAAAAATAAGGAAAAAATTATAGTTCCTAGCCATTTCTAACTGAGAAATCAGATGTGTGTTTTGAGGTATTGTTGGTCGTCCCATTCAAAATAAGTGGGAGGACAAAGTCATGGTGATCAATGGGAAGATGCATTTTCCCATTTTAAAATGCAACTACAAATAGATTAATGCCGAGTTTGGCATCACAAAGTTAACGCTCCCAGATGCAATTTATTGGATTTATTAATAAATTAAGTACATCTATAATAATGTGATTATATGTCAACCTTTACATCAAAGACAAGCTGTTTTCATTTGGTAGCAATGACCAAATGCGACATAATCAATGAAAATACTTTATTAAGGATCATTCGAGTTTCAATTAAGAATTATAACATAAACACATACCAGCATGTGATGTCCCACATTATTCTTACTAGGGTAGTGATGTGAAGTGTTTAAAGCAAAACTGTGGTATTTTTTTTTTAAAATATTTGAGAGTTAAAAATATAGGAATGTAAAAAAGTAAATTAATTTTCTATTAAGAGTTTAAAAGAGAGAAAAAAAACAATAAAGAATTATTTTGTGGAGAGTTAGAAAATAAATAGAAAATATGTTCACGCTTATTCAAAGTCTGTAAAATGTGAGAAATGAAATATTGTTGTTCCGTACTTTCTGTAAAAATATGCACATATTGTAACGGTACACATTGAATACTGAATACCGGAAAATATGTATATATATATTTTTACAGATATAGATATATAGGCTGGTTTTGGGGTAAGGTTTGAACGGAGTCTTGTCTTAGTTGGGTCTGGACAGACTTGGACCATTCGATTTGCGAGTGTCGGTAGTCGTTATTCTACGGAAAGCGATTGAAGAATTGCTTGTAGGTAGGGTTTATTGCTCCTCACGCGATCTTCAAACCTTTCTCTCTCAAACCCTAAATTCAAACCAACTCTTTTCAATTACTCTTTGATCTGCTCATCATCTTCTTCTTTCTTCTCGCTCTTGTACTGGTATGATCTGAATCCTCTTTCTCTCTCTTCGTCTATACATACATTTATATATATATATATTATCTTATGCCGTGAATCTTGATCATAGAGTTCATCTAATTTCGTGTTATATTAAGAATCAGATAAAATCGTGTTGATGAACATACATAAGATACTCTTTAGCACATCATTTGTTAAAGTCGTTTTAGTCATATGGATTTGAGCTATATTCCTGTTAGTGGTGTAATTTGAATTCGGTCTGTGCATTCCTTTTTTTTCTTCTTTTTTTGGGGTCAAACAGCTGTATTTGTTTTGAATTCTATTTTGCATTTTAGATGGCATCTATTTTGAAAACCCTGTTATGAGTAGTTTCTTATGAATTATCGTTGTCATATTCAAGGTAAAAAGTGAATGAGAGAGAGAAGAAATGGCTTGTGTTACTAGACTGATATAGTAATCGGTTACGGATTGATGTGATTTTGAATTATGTGTATTATGGTTCCTTATACTGTTGATATGAATGTAGAATGCCAATTTAGGTAATGCTTTGAACTCGGGAATGTGGTATGTTCTAACATTGATAATGCAAGTTTTTAATATGTACCCGGTATACCCACTAACTTGTAATTAGTTTAGAGGTTATGATCCTATAGTTTTTGACTACTAATATGACTAATTATTGTCATAGAGGGTATTTATTTCCATTATTTCACCAAACATCAATACCATTATTCAACTAAAACCACCGAGTCTATCTTATAGAATATTGATTTTGTTGAACATGGGAGAAGGTTGAGCAGCTGGGGCACGATGGACAATAGATACAGTGAGGGTATGGGGAAAGTTGAGAGAATTTTGTTGATTGTGTGCTCTACGCCTTTTGTACCTGATTCAATGGTCACTATGTTTAGCTGGTAAAAGAATGTTCGCTATGAGGGTAAGTTTAAATGAGATGTGATACAAAAAAGGATTGAACATTGGCCTTTTTGTTTGGGAATGGTTTGTTGCACGTATGCCACGATGTTTGGTGTGCAGAGATTGCTTTGAAAAGAGATTCACATATCCATTTACATGGCCCAAAATAGGTAATAAGTGAATATGTTTTGTTTTCTGGCTTTTGGAACCATGCTTTACTAGGGGAATGTGGCATTGGAGTTAGAGGAGGTGAATGGTTCTTTGAATTACTCTTTGGCATTGGAGTGAAGGTGGATGGGAAGGGGAAGTCCGGAGTTGGGTCAAAGTGTATGGTGTTGTAGGGCAAGGGTAAGTTATTGCAGATTCCCTTGGAAGTATATTTGGCTTGTGAAGACGTCCAAAGTCCTTTTCTCTGTGTGGTGAGTAAATTTGAAGGTGATCTTGCCTTTCACATATGAGGGGAAAATGTTTTGTTTTTTTTTCCAAAAAGTTAAATACTCTCACCAAACATTGGTTCCCGAAGCAACAACAATGTAGGTTATCACATGTCTAAAACTTACTAAACAATATATTCATTACATGAGTGTAGTTGAATGTGAAGGTTGAGATGTTGACAAGACAATGAACGGTAAAACTAGGAATAAATACATTACTGAAATGGTTGATTAGTATTCGCTGTAGACAAAACGAGAGAAATTCATTTTATCTGGTTTGACCATCTTAGTAAAGACCTATACTTGCATTAATAGGGAAGAATAATGTGGTCCACTTTGAGGGTAATACCTTGGGGGAAGGGCAAGAACCAACATTATTATGGCTTGAGCTACTAAGAAAGATGTAATTGCATTCAGTTTGAGTGAGATTATGGCATTAGATAATGGAATGGCAAAAAAAATGATTGAAGTAACCGAGCTCATGTGATTGGGAAAAATGCTTCTTTAAGTTAATTCAAGCTGAGCATGAGTTTATAAGGAGTCTTTTTGTCTTCCTCTTGATGCTTTTGCTGTCAATGGCGTGCATCCTTAGTGCTGATAGTTTTTATGTATAACAAATGAAAATAATGTTAAAAGATGCTGATTCATGTACACTTACGCATTACTGTCGTCACTGTCATCATTAATGTCCTCTTGTTGATGCTCTCTATGGATGAATTGTTGACTTTACAGGCTAACCTAGCAATCTTCATTCATGACATCCCGCACTTTGAGGAGAAGACTCCACCATGGTGATGTTGATGGCAAAAGGCATGAACAGTTTGAGACATCTGGGCTGGATGGGCTAAATGAGCCCTTACTTGGGAACAAAGAATATGATGATTGTCTCGCAGAGGTTAGCTTTAGTTTCTGTCTATCTTCTTCTGTAGGTAAACTTGCGTTTTGCTGAACATGATGGAAGTTTAGGGCCCGTTTGGTAGGCGGTCTGGTCTGGTCTGGTCTTGTCTTATCTAGGTGGTCTTCTAAAAGTCTGTTTGGTAAGCGGTCTGGTCTTACTATTTATTTATTATTTATTATAATATTTATTTATGTATTATTTATTTCTTTATTTATTATTTCTTCACTTTATAAGCCGTTTGGTAAGCGGTTTGGCATTCGAAGGCCCCTCATAAGGTTGCTTTCTTCACATGGTTGGCGGCGATGGGTCGGATTCTCACTTCGGATTGGTTGCGACGGCGGGGCATGTTTTTGGTCAATCGGTGTTTTTTGTGCAAACAGGATGGGGAATCCGTTGATCATCTTCTTTTGCATTGTCCGTTTGCTTATGACTGTTGGTGTTTTATGTTATGTTTGTTTGGTGTTCATTGGGTGATGCCTGCATCGGTTCGGGAGGTTTTGCTTTCTTGGAGGAGCGTGTCGATTGACTCACATGCACGTATTTTCTGGAGAGTGGCTCCTCTTTGCCTTTGGTGGATTTTATGGTTAGAACGCAATTGGCGTTGCTTTGAGGGTGTCGAGTCCCCTGCGAGGGTATTAAAACATGTTTTTATTTTCTATCTATTTAGTTGGGTGGAAGGGCGAAATTGTAGTTCTATAGAAGAGAGAATTGAGTTTATGAGTTCTCTTGGCCCATAGGGGTCGTTGTATATGGGATGCATTCCCCTCTTGAATGCATTTCTTTTTTATAAATTACTTACTTATCAAAAAAAATATATATATTATTATTTATTAATTTATATATTAATTTATAAATATATTCTATTTATTTATTTATTTATTAATTATTATTTCATTATTTAATTCATTTTATTTATAAATTATTTATTCATTTTTAATTATTTAAAAATATATTTTATTAATTTAATATTAATTTATTATTATTATACTTATTTTTTATTATTATTATGAAGTATTTATTTATTATTATATTTACTTATTATTTATTATTATATTTATTTATTATTATATCTATTTATTATTTTTTATTATATTTATTTATTATTATTATTTATTTCATTATTTATTTATTTATTATTTATATTATATTTTTAAATATGTTTTATGTAATTTATTATTTATTTTATTAATTTATTATTATTTATTTAGTCCATTTTTTATTATTATATTTATTTATTATTATTGTATTCATTATGAGACCGGACCACATGGGACCGGATCGCCAACCAAACAGGACCTTAGTAAGTTTAAGTGTTTTGTACATTAATGCATTGATGTCTTTCTACTACAGGGGCACATACATGCAGCTCTTTGGGACGATGAAAGAAGGAAGGAACACATCCATTGGACGCTTCTTTTCTCTCACGTGATCACACAATGGGCACAATGGATAGGTAGTATATTTTATTCGTAGAGTTCTATCTTGATGGTAACTGATTGACAGCTTTATCATTTTCTGTGTTATATTCCGACACGAAACACAATTATTTAATTGGAGACAATGAAGTATGAAATATATGCTATTTAATGAATAGATGTTAACATGAAGTAGGTCTAACGTGGTTGCGATGTGAGATATAGTTCTTTTGGATAATTGTTGGATATGGGAGAATTAAGGCAGTATCCTTTGTTAACTTCCATTTGTCGATAATGGGTTAACAGACTAATCACAGTGTCATGGTTCAGTTTTTAATGTTTCAGAGATTATAGTGTATGTCTTGAACATTGAACTTGGATCCTCTCCAGTTAAATCTCTCTCCTAATATCCCTGAACCTCAATCTAAGGGTGTATAAACATCCGCGTCAGCATTTATGTATATTAAAATTAGAAGTATATCCTTATATAGTTTGAAATGTGATGGAGTTAAATATTTTTAATGACGTGGACATTTTTAAACCCTTAGATTGAGGTTCACGGATATTTGGAAAGAGATTTGGCTGGAGAGGATCCAAGTTCCTTGAGCATTAGATGAGGAGATTGACAAAGATTATATGCATCTTTACTTAGTTCTTTGTCATCAATGATCTCTTCCATTAATACACTACCAAGAAAAATAAAAAGTCATGCTGTAGGACATGTCAAAAATCTGGTTTTCCTTTCTTTCTTTTTATTTTTAAATGGTGGAGATTTATAAAACCTTTCAGCTGGCATTGATTGCTAACTTTTTCTGATAACCATTGATTGCTAACTTTTTCTGATAACCATTGATTGCTAACTTTATCTTGGTCTATGTAGCAAATATTGTCCTCGGATCTGGATCACTAGTTGGACGGATTTTTCCCTTTCTTTTTGCCACTCAAAATGGACAAACCAGGAGTTTCCTTCCTCCTTTGCTTACTACTTTACAGGTATGGAAGCATATTGCTAGTAGGGATAGTTATGCATATTAATCTTTATGCTCGAGTGTGGACATGTTCTCTTTGCTCCCTTCATGTGCTTTCAGTTCCCAAAACATGTGCCTTTCTTTCTGTTATTCAAATAAGTTTTACTTTCTATCGTCTTGATGCTGTGAATTGGTATGCTTTCAGGAAGCACGACTCAGAAACCTCCAGCAAAGGTTGCAAGTTCCCTTCGACGGTACTTGCGTGGAGCATCAAGTACTCCTTTATCCCATATATACTTTTTATTTTTCTCTTACAAGTGTTCTCTTTACTTTATGTTCATCTGCGACGATGTCCTTGTTTATTATTTTGCCACTTAAGCTCAGAAATTGCTCTAGAACACTAGCTGTCAATAACTTTTTTAAAATCAAAGAACGCAATTGTTGATTTGATCACACACGGGTGGGTAATTCTCAACCATCAAGAACCTACCGAAAATTTTCAGCTGGTAAGCATAATTGTGATTTTTATTATGTGCTACATTAATGAAAGTTATTTGTGTTTTTTCATTATATACTACAGAAATTTCTATTCATTGTTGGGCGGCTTGGGCCTACCAAATTATCTCTTGGTACTCTGGCAACTGCCTCAAGTATCCATTAGTTTTCTTAGAATAAGCATGGATTCCAAAATGGATCAACTTGGCACAAGTTCAAGTTGGTTATAGTACCCTATGGAGTCTTTTCTTAATCTTGGTCTTATTATCATTTGCAAAAGATGCATAGTGTGCTCTTTTGTTTTTGTCCGTGGATTTTGCTAATCACAGTATGCTGTTATTGATGGGCAGAAGCCCTGGCATATATAACGAGTGTATCTGCAGAATGTCATGGTGTATATGTCTCTTGAGACTGGTGTGCTTCTAATGCTTAATGTGAAGTATGTGTTGAATAACTAGCAGAAAACTAGGAGCCTTTTCCCTTATCAATATTATGTATCTTATGGTTTGCAGGATTCACTTAGACTATTATGGCGGTTAGCTTATCCTGGCAGGGAACTCCCATCACTCAAATCAGAGCTTTGGAAAGAGATGGGTTGGCAGGGATCCGATCCTTCAACCGATTTTAGGTATGTGGACTGGCAGCTTGTTTGTCTGTGATTTCTCCTATGCTCTAATATATATTTTTTTTCAAATTTGTGAATACTGTTTTCAGGGGCGGAGGTTTCATATCATTGGAGAACCTTATCTACTTAGCCAAAAATTACCCGGTTTGTTTCTATTTCTTGCATTTTCATGGACTGTGTTTAATAATCTCAATTTGACAATCATTAGTGCTGTGGACCAACTATATGATGTTTCAAATACAACATGAATCACATTCTCGTTCAACATGTTACAAATTGTACTACATGTATTTTTCCGTCAATGACAGTTTTTTTAGTAATGTTTCTTGATATATGTATATTACATTTATCTGCCCCATGATCACAAGCAGTAAGGGTTGCAACTCGAACGGTTTGGGTGGGTTGAGGGCTCAATTAAGGTATAATATGACATTCATGTTGAGCCCAACTTAAACCGACCTTCTAGGAGCCAAATTGTTTGTCTCACTTCTTTAGATAAATATGATATTATTCCGCCCTCCTTTTACAACCTATAGTAAATCAATGCTAGAATGGCAGCACTCATTTTTGGGTGAAGAGGAACATGTTAAACTTCAAAAAAAAACAAAAATCACTCTAAATTTTGTATATTGCGAGGAGGTATCTCATATCTATTCAGTCTAGTATTGTATAGCTTTTCTTCACCTTTTCTTGCCCCATAATACGTGTACTTTTGACATGGAATTTTAAGCTTTTTAAGTTGCAGTCTCATGGGTAGTTATTGAGAGAGAAAGTCTGATGTAGAGAGAGCATATGATAGGTTACCTAGAGATCTAAGATGGAGGGTTTAAAAAAGTAAGGGAATCACTGAGGGATAGATTGACCCAATAAAGGACATGTATGGGGAAGTGATTATAGTTATAATGAGTCCTACTAGTGGTACAAGTCACTTCCTAATTGCCTTTTATAGCCTGGTACGAAGTCAATGTCTTTTTATCTTTGTTATGGATGAACTGACAAGACACATTTTTGGGTGAGATTTCATGGTGCATATTTCTGTTGGTTATATTGTTTTAACGGATGAAAGTATAGGGGGTAAGTGATATCAGTTGTTTGGAGGACTAGAATCAAAATTTTAAAATAAGTAGGAATGAAACTGAATATATGGAGCGTAATTTAAGTGAATAGAGAAGTACCGATGGGGTGCCGTGAAGATCGAGAAAAAATAAATAAATAAAGTGAAATTGTTAATCACCGTGTAGTTTGATTGAGGCTATGGCCTAATGAAAGATAGGGTTCATTTTGTTGGGAAAAAGTCTTAAACGTTGAGTCCTTGATGAGGAATGGGGGGTAGACTTGGTTGTTTATTTATGGGGGGAGCAATGAGAAATGCTATGCTCTTACTTTAAAGATGGAGAAAAATATAAATATAAACTTTATAATTTTTCATGGACAGATTCCATAATTAGAGGCTTTTGGTAAATTGATACTTCTTTTGGTGGTTATATTCAATTCAGCTAAATATAGGAATTCATTTAAATTCCATTCCAATGGCCATGCCTTTGCGTGTCACTATCTGGCATTTTTGCAAATATATTCCATCATACGAGCTACTCCGCTGGTTTTTATACTTGTATTCTGTTATTCCATTGGATGCCAATGTGCAGTACTGTTAGTCCCTGATTACATAGTCTGTTTAGCAAAGCAGTCTAACTTCCATTTCTCCTGTGGGTCTTCGTGTTATTTTCTGTAGTTGTTTCTTCATGTCATTCTTTAGCACAGTCCAGTTACAATATATTGTTGGCTTCCTGGTACTTTGTGTGTTGTAAGTTTTTAATCTTTTGCTTGCTATTAGGGTACTAAAATCATAGAAAAAAGTATGCTAATGTATTTTATAGGACTTGTTAAATCAGTCTTGGGTGTCATCTAACATTCAATATCGAATATAGAACTACAAGTGGAAGAATCCTTCATATTCTTTTGTTCATTTGATAGGATGCATTCCAGAGCTTACTTCACAAAAGAGATGGAAACAGAGCCGAATGGGAGTATCCCTTTGCTGTAGCTGGCATCAATATTTCTTTCATGTTGGTACAAATGTTGGATCTTCAATCAGGTAATAGGAATATAGAATGAAGGGTCTTTTTATTATATGTAGTTAATACTGACAAGAATAAGAATATTTTTACATACATACATATATATATATATCTGTATGTATGTATATGTATATGTATATACAGTTATTGTTCGGTGGGTTTTAACAGCATTTTCCAACCGAGTTGATTAATAGTAATATTCTTGCAGGGAACCCAACTTCTTTAGCTGGAATCCAATTCTTAAAATTTCTGAGCGAAGATGAAATGGCATTTGACAATCTTTTCTGTGTTGCCTTTCAAATGATGGATGCTCAATGGCTCGCAAAGCGTGCTTCATATATGGAATTTAACGTAAGAGATTTGCGACAACCACTTTTGTCTCTTGATATTGTACAGAAACTAGTTATTGGGAAGTAGAAGATGTTTTGTTTTTCTATATTGTCAGTTATATACATCGAATTTATATGTTGTTTTCCAGGACGTGTTGAAGTCTACAAGAATGCAGTTAGAGCGTGAACTTGCCCTTGAAGATGTTTGCAGTGTGAAAGATTTACCAGCATACAACATGTTGAAAAGATAGCATGGTTTAGGTTCTCTCAAAATTTTATTTTATTTTATGTATTATTAGAACAAAATAACATGTATTACATCACACTACTTTCCAAAACGAAAAAGAAAAAGGAAAATACAATCTGCTATATCCGGTTGTAAATTTATTTTACATCAATCTTAAATATATTTTCATTATTTTTAGAGTGAAAATATTTGCTTATTACATTACAAACTACTGTCTATTTGTGCGAACACAATTGGACATTAGGATCCAACTTGATAAAAGGGAGGAAGATACAAAGGAAATTACGGCTTTTATATATATATATATATATATATATATATATAGAGAGAGAGAGAGAGAGAGAGAGAGAGAGTGAGTGAAAACAAGTAAAGAAAGGAGAATATAATGGATGATGAATTTTTTTTTTTTTTTTTTTTTAGAATTCACTATGTTACAATAATTTTACTAACAAGGTCAAAACCTCTCCAGACATACAGAAAATCTCTGGGGAAAAAAAAAAAAACTTTCAAACAAGAGCTGGGCTTTCACTAAGTTCCTCTGTGGATTTCAATACCCATCTGTTGAGATGATTTGCTGCAATATTCACCTGTAAGGGACAAAATTACAATTGTCACAAACCTAATTTACATATAGTTAAAAACACAGAACTAAGATCTTCGTGAACTTTCTCCAGATAATATACGATAGCACAAGTGTTTGCATTGCCACTCCACATATCATTCCTGCCCATATACCCTACGCAACAAAACATATAATTATCACAATGAAATGAGTGCAAAATACACAACTATATCTATATATATGGAGTGTGTGTGGCTTCTTACCATAATTTGCAGATGAGCAACATAACCAAGCAAAAGTCCTAGTGGAATACCAATGAGATAGTAGCAACCAATATTAACAAAAGCAACCACTTTGCCACCCACCACATATAGCCACCCCTGCTTAAAAATAAAAATAAAAAATAAAAAATTAAGGGTTAAAACTTGAACATATGTAAAAAAAAAAAAATTAAAAATGTGCTCAATATTCTAAATTACTTAATCATGTCTACAAGAAACAAAATACTTGATAGAGAACACCGGAAAAAGACTATTAAGCAAGATTGAGAAAGCGAGCAGATCAGAGAGACTTGACATAGATTCTGCAACTTGTTCATTATTTGTAAAAAGTAAGAAATCCTGCGACCAAAAGTTAGACATAGAACTGCGAAGAACAATCCGATACAAAGTGAAGTAACTGAGATGACAATGACACAAAATCTCGCAGCTTCACCATTTCCTCTTCCCAATTCATTTGCAACTCGCACGCTGTACAAATTAAAACATCAAATGAATGTGTGTGTATATATATGTGTATTTTGTTTTTAACTGCAACGATGGCAATACCTTGCGGCAGCTAGAAAGCCAGTGGATACCCTAAATTCCCATGCTATAATATTTAGGCTGCAGAGTATCAAGAAATGAAGACTAAATTGTATCAATATGTTTGTTAATTTTGAGTGCCTACATAAAAAAAAAAAAAAATCAGTGAGTTCAGATAAAATATACCATATGGAGAAGCCGGATATGGCTATCGTTGCATTTTTTAGATATAACGTGAGCAAGATTAAAACAGGGTAGTACCAAACCTCCAAGCTGCCAAAGAAAATAACAAAGAAAAATTAAAATCATTGAGGAACAATTTAAAGAGGGAAAAAAAATTTGTTTTAGCTCAAAGAATAAATCAAAATAGTTTACGACTAGTGAGTTCTCTGGATCCCAAAGTGGAAGGTCGAGGATTCAAGTCCCCATAAGGACACAAGCGTCCATGAGTCTTTAATTAAGAAGGAGAAAATAAATAAATCACTCTTCTATTCACACACATTTTAATCGACACCATCGAAAGAAAAAAGAAAATTTGATGTCCCGTCTGAGTAAAAGTTAAGAATAAATTAGTAAATAGATGAGCTCAAAACTTTTGTTAATGAGGAGAAAACCACTAACCAAACCATGAATCCAGAGGAAATTGATAGCTTTATTACAGGTAATAGGTCTACAAAGGCAGCTTTAGTGAATCCTCTCCAAGTCTCTGAACACCAGCCTCCAAAAACGTATATAAACTCTCCAACAACCACCAACCAACACGATACGATCATGGCACTCATTGCACCAGGCACACCGTAGTTCCATTTGATCACAAAGAGCCAGGACATGAAGACGTGAACTAGGAACGAAAAAGTCCCGAGCCACCCGACAATCGTGTTCTTGAGCTGTCCTTGTAAGTACTTCTGGATGGTTAAGCTAAACACACAGTAGTAGAGAATGGGAATGAACCATAGAGAAATGTTCCCTATCTCATTCACTATTTCTCCGTCCTGACCAAGAAGACGGAAGATAGGTCCCGCAACGACGAAGAATGGAGTCAATAGTGTGGCTGCAGAGAGATTAACAATCCAGGTTCTTTTCAGGTAGATGCCCAGCATGTGGTATTGGCCTGCCCCAAAGGCTTGCCCACACAGAGTCTCGGTTGCACTTGACATGCCTAACTACGACAAAACAAACAAAATTCTATGCAGTTACTAATTCATGATCTCGCATGTTAAGAATGAAAACTTCATTCTCGATTCTACGAGAATTTTTATGAAAGCCTTTCATTCGCTGCTTCTCTTCGACGGAAGTTTTATTTTCCCAGGATGTATCTTAATTTTTGGCCTAATTCTTCTTAACAGAATTTCTCTTCAGTAACAGAATCTGATTGTTAAAAATCAGTATACAAATTTAACTTCAATCATCTTATGTTAAAACCATAAATTTAACTTTGGAGAGGGTCGGAGAGTGCAGGAGATGCTAATCCCTCCACACGGACATAATCAGCATTGATTGTTGTCAATTAGTACAAATATATATCCTCGGTATATTATGCTGAAGATGAACATGTATATATTCCACCAACAACAAGATTGCACGTCTTTAATCACCAAAAATATCGCATAATGCTGAAGCAATTACGCGTATATAAATTCACTATCACCGCAAAATATAAACTGCAATTTCCTGATCTCACATTAATACTGAAACAAATATTTATAAAAAACGACTCCAAGAGTTTCAAGCAGGAGTAGAGCTTCCATTAATTTCCTCTGAAGGTTTTAATAACCACTTGTTGAGATGATTTGCTGCATTATTCACCTGGAAGGGGGAAAAAATTGTCACTAAACTGAAACTTCATTCACAGTTTATTACAACCGAAAACCGCTGATTTCTAAATCAAGAGATTAATTTTACAATATACTATAATGTTGTTCTTGTTTATTCACCTGATCATCCCAGTTAGTTCTCCAGATCATGTAGGATAGCACAAGTGTTTGAATAGCCACCCCACATAGCATTCCTGTCCATATACCCTGCGAAACAAAAGATATAATTCACAAAAATTAGGAATTTAAAATAAAAGATATAAAAGATATGTAACTTTGTCATGACAAAAAATAAAACAATTATAACTAGGAATTTATGTGTGCGCGACTCCTTACCGTAATCTGCAGATCAGCAACATAACCGAGCAAAAGACCTAGTGGAATTCCAATACCATAGTAGCAACCAATATTAACAAAAGCGACCACTCTTTGCCAACCACCACCTATAGCCACCCCTGCTTAAACATAAATTTTTTTAAAAAAAAATATTTGTTTATATTTAGAACATGTGCTTGAGCATGAGTGTCTCGAGTGTGTGTGCACCCGTACCCGAGTTCTCAAACTCTTAACGATGTGTACAAGAAACAAAATACTTGCCAGAGAATACTGGCTGAAGACTATTGAGCAAGATTGAGAGAGCAAGTAGAAACGAGAGGCTTGACACCGATTCTGCAACTTGTTCATTACTTGTAAACAAGTAAGACATACTGTGACCAAAAATTAGACATAGAACTGCAAAGAATAATCCGATACAAAGTGAAGTAATTGAGATGACTTTGACAGAAAATTTTGCAGCTTCCCCATTTCCTCTTCCCAATTCGTTGGAAACCCGCACACTGTACATATGAAAACATTAAAGAAATATGTTGAGGGTGTGTATATATATATACACAATATATACACTTCTTTTAACTGCATAAATGGCTCTACTATTATAGAAAGAAGAGGCAGAGTTTCCAGAAATGAAGGCAATACCTTGCAGCAGCAAGGAAGCCTATGGATATCATTAATTCCCATGCAATAATATTTATGCTGCACAATGTCATGATAAATTAAAACAATTTGTTTGGCAATGTTGATTGCCTAAAGAAACAAAACAAGCGAGTTAGATAAAAAAAAAAAAAAAAAATACCATATTGAGAAGGCAGATATGGCTATTGTTGCATTTGTCATGTATGAGGCGAGTAAGATCAAAACAGCGTTGTACCAAAACTCCAAGCTGCCAATGGAAATAACAAGAATAATTTAATCATTAAAGAAACTCGTAAAAAGTCAGATTTCTATTTTATTTTACTTCCAACAGGATCAAATTGCTTCCACTAACCAAATCATCACTCCAGATGATATCGATAGCTTCACTACCGGTAAGAGGTCTACAAAGGCAGCTTTTGTGAATCCTCTCCAAGTCTGCGGACACCAACCTCCAAAAACGTATACAAACTCTCCGACAACCATCAACCAACATGATATGACCATGGCACCCATTGCACCAGGTACACCCCAGTTCCATTGGACCACGAAGAGCCATGACAGACCGACATGAATTACGAATGAAGCAGCGCCGAGCCACCCAACAATCATGTTCTTGAGCTGTCCTTGTAAATACTTTTGGATGGTTAAGCTAAACACAAAGTAGTAAAGAATGGGAATGAACCATAAAGCGATGTTCTCTATCTCGTCTGCGATATCTTCGTCCTGGCCAAGAAGACGGAAGATGGGTCCCGCGAAGACAAAGAATGGAGCCAATAGTGTGGCTGCCGTGAGATCAATAATCCAGGATCTTTGTAGGTAGATGCCTAGCATGTGGTACTGCTTTGCCCCGAATGCTTGCCCGCACAAAGTCTCTGTTGCACTTGCCATGCCAAACTATATATAGCCAACAAAGAAAATGTTTCATAACGTAATTGTTGTTAATGCACGAATTATGTGTATTCCACTATAATAGCTCTTGAATATATAGAACAACAACAGGAATTGTAGTCTTGTACTAGTAATGTAATTGTTTCTCTTGTATTAGTTTTAACTTTTCTACCCTTAAAGGCATGAGCTTTTCAGCCAATTCAAAAGCTTCAAGGTAGTAATAATGTTAGGTTGACTGTGGTTTAATTTATATTTTTTTGGTAGTTGGGAGGATTTGATGGTGAAGGACCCGCGAACTCTTCCATCTTACCCACTCATCATCCAGGTTTCTACCGTACAACTTTCTTATATATGCGACATATATAAATATAGGAAAGAAGAAGATAAGAGCTTACCAGTATTCCGTTTGCAAACCGGATACCAATTATTTGTATAAGCGCATATGCGGCAAGCTGTGTTTCACCAATGTATCCCATAAAGGCCTGTGTCACCACCAAAATCCCGTAGGAACTAACTCTTGTTAGTATAGAAGGAAATGCAACTCTCCACAGTTTCTTTGATTCCGCCAAAACTCTGACTTTCAAGCCACTTGTTTCTGGCACCAAGAGCCCCTCGTCCAGCCTGTTGTTCCTAATCCCGGATAGGAAGATAAGAAACGGCGGGAATTTACCAAGACTTATTAAAACATAGAGTTGAATATTCATGCATTAATCCACTAAAGTCACAGCTACTATATATGTACAGAATTTTTTAGAAACAGTATCATTGAAATTCAAGGAAAACTGGAATTCAGCACCATTAAATGTGTGTACGAGAGAGAGAGAGAGAGAGAGAGAGAGAGAGAGAGAGAGAGAGAGAGAGAGAGAGAGAGAGAGAGAGAGAGAGAGAGAGACTTACCTGATAGACATTGGAGCTCCTTTAAGAAAAATTAACCCGGGTCTGCAATTACTGCTGACTTAATTCATACAAACACTATATATATATATATATATATATTGAACAGTGTGATGACAGAGAGAGAGATCTGAGAACCTATATATATATATATATATATATATTTATACACACACAAGAGAGTGAGTGAGATAGAGAGCTAACCACCTGTAACGGCCATTCTAAGTCTGGTCACGTTTTTTTTGTTTTTTTGTTAGGTAAGAAAATAATAAAACAAAACATTAAACCGTTTCTTCAATTTTCTATTTATCCAAATTTAAATTCTTGGGTTATGCCTATAGTTTCTAAATACCCTGTAGATTAGTAATGTTCAATTGTGTAAGTGAAATATTAAGACACAAACCTTAAGTTTCATAAACATGTTACCGCTCACCTTGAAGTTCTTTTTCTAATATTTCACTTTTGTTCTTCATATATCTTTTGTGGGATTAGGGGAGACAGAGACAAAGAAGAAGTAATTGAAAAGTACTGCAATTAACAGTCTTTAAAAAGGTCTCAATTATTTTAAAGGAACTAGTCTGATGGATATTATAATGTAGAGCAGCGTATTGATTGAGAATATAAAAAATTACCTTCTTTTTGTAGATAATCTGATAAGTAACAAAAAGATGGAGAGGCAAACATAGATCCCTCACATGTAGGCTCACAGCCTCCTTTTCAAATAAAATATTCAAAAGTGAAAAAAAATAAAAAACGTGTAAAACCTTTGATATCTAATATTCATATTTTTAAGGGTAATGGGCAAGAAAACCCCCAAACTATACTTTCTCTCTCTCAACTAACTTCCCTAATCTATTTCCTATGGTGCAGAGAGCTGGAGAGGATCCGTTACCTTGGCTAATGACTCTGAAATTTGTTCACTTAAACTTCAGTCACACTTTATATATATATATATATTTGAATTTTATATGTTTTCCGAATTTTATATATTTGTTTCGAATTTTATATGTTTTTTTCGAATTTTATATATTGTTTCAAATTTAATATATATTTTTTGAATTTTATATGTTTTTTCAAATTTTATATATTTTTTACGAATTTTATATGTTTGTTTCGAATTTTATATAAAAAAAATTAAATTGTAATTTTCGTAATATATATATATTTTGTAATAATGGGTGGAAGTGTAATTAGTAAAATGGGAGGGGATGGAAGTGTATTTTCATATTATAACTAGGGGGTAAAGTGTATGTTTTAAATAATTTGGGGGGTGTTTTTAGATTAGGGGAATTTTTTGCAAAAACTCAATAGTTTGGGGGTTTCTTGCCCTTTAACCTATTTTTAATAGGGTAAATAGCTAAAAATACCCCTCAATTTTCTTCTCTTTCTCTACTATACCCCCTCAATTAATTATACCCCCCTCAACTTTCATTTTCTTGCACCATGGGTTTGCCCTCAAATTTTTTTACCCTTTTACCCTCCAATTTTTTTGTATTTCCACCTTACCTTTAATCCTATCCTTACTATTATATTTCTTAATTCTTTAAATTACAAAAATATTATTTCTTTTAGTTACAATATTAATTATGCCATTTACCTTTAATATATTAGACTAAATATACTCTCAAATGTATTTTTTTTTAATAAGTTCTAATTATTTTATTTGTAAATCAATTAACTTGGTATTAAATTTTAGTTTGATTTAAATCATAAAACTCAATCCTAATTAATATATTCATAAATAAATCCAATTTATGAAAACAATATATATATTTTGAACAAAATATATATATTTCGGAATATATATATATATATATATTGGAAAATGATATATATTTCGGAATATATATATAATTCGTTAAAAATATATCTTTTCCGAATTCTTTTAAAAAATATGAATTTTTTCCGAAAAATAATTTTTTTGGGAAAAATATATATTATGTTCCAAAATATAATTTTTTCTGAAAAATAAATTTTATTGAGAAAAATATATATTATTTTCAAAAATATGAATTTTTTCCGAAAAATATTTTTTTTGAGAAAAATATATATTATGTTCCAAAATATGATTTTGAGTCATAATACCTAAACTACCATCAATAGTATAAGAGGGTTTAGTGAAATCAAACCTTCAAAAAAATTATTTTTTGAAAAAATATGTATATTTTGGAATATATATATATATGATTCGTCAAAAGTATATATTTTTTGAATTGTTTTAAAAAATATGATTTTTTTATGAAAAATATACATTATTTTCTAAAATATAAAAAATATATATTTCGGAAAAAAAATCATATTTTGGAAAATAATATATATTTTTCTCAAAAAAAATATTTTTCGGAAAAAATCATATTTTGGAACATAATATATATTTTTCCCAAAATTTTTATTTTTTGGAAAAAAATCATAATTTTTTAAAACAATTCGAAAAATATATTTTTTTGACACATTATATATATATATTCCAAAATATATATCATTTTCCAATAAAACTTAGTTTCATTTAAATCATAAAACTCATTATCCTAATTAAAAAAATTTTTTGCCCAATGAAACTTTCTTTTGATAAAAATATATTCATAAATTGTTATTTATTTATGAATATATTAATTAGGATTGAGTTTTATGATTTAAATCAAACTAAAATTTAATAACAAGTTAATTGATTTACAAATAAAATAATTAAAACTTACAAAAAAAAAATTAACATTTGAGAGTATATTTAGTCTAATACATTAAAGGTAAATGGCATAATTAATATTCTAAATTAGATAAATAATATTTTTGTAATATAAATAATTAAGAAATATAATAGTAAGGATATAATTAAAGGTAAGGTGGAAATACAAAAAGTTTGGAGGGTAAAAGGGTAAAAAGAATTGAAGGCAAACCCATGGTGCAACATTTTATAAAACTTTAGGGGGTTTTAAGCTCATTTCATAGTTGAGGGGGGATAGTAGGGAAAGAGAGTAAAATTGAGGGAGGGTTTAAGCTATTTACCCTTTTTAATATTAATTTCCAGTGTTTGGTTCTGACAGTAAAATATTTTCTTTAAAAAAAGAAGAAAAATTCAGCCAGAAATATCATTTTCTACATGTTTCACACATTTTGAACTTTACGAATAATTTCATGAAACAGTAAACATACAAGACTAAAAAAGAGGAATTCACCAAACAAAGGACCAAAACTGAAGAGACAAAATTAAGCAAAACTTAAATATGAATAAAGACACGTATGGAGATAATATATATGTTTAATGAATGCACAAATATATATACACAGTTATGCTCAAATTATATAAAGATTTACAAAAACAAGTTGAGTAGTAAGTTTGTAAAACTGTATCTATAGCTGATAGTAGTCAAAAACCTGGCAAAAGAAGACAATAAATAATAGCTCGACATGTGTGATATATTGCTCTTCAAGCATGTATCGATAGTTTTTGTAAGTATTCAACTTGTTTCAATGAATTCACCAAAGGTTAAAATGGAATTTATTATGGGTCCGTTTGGATACCCTGTTTTTTGTTTTTATTTTTTTACTGTTCACAAGACTAAAAAAAAAAAACACGTTTGACAAACGCGTTTACTGTTCACTGTTTTTTTCCCAAGAAAACTGTTTTCAGTGAATAGTGTGTAAAAGTGATGAAAATACCAAATACAACTTTTAGTTGTTTTTTGAGTTTTTTCACTGCTTAGGTGGTAAAAACAGTAAAAACACCAAATCCATAAAATATAATTTTCACCAAATAAAAGTGGTGAAAACACCTTCATCCAAACGTTTTTTTGTTTTTAGTTTTTTCCTGAAAAAATAAAGACAAATACAAAAACAGTTTTCGTATTTGAAGACAGAAAACAAATACAAAAAACAGGCTTTCCAAACGCACCCTATGTTTCAATGAATGCACTAGCAAAATTTCACAAAAAAAAATATGAATATTTTTTTTTCACTAACAGAGTGCCTGTTCGGTAACGTTTTCATTTTTTAATTTTCTGTTCTTGTTTTTAAAAACCCAAACGCGGCTACAGTAAAAAAACTAAAAACAACGTCTCTCTCTCTCTCTCTTTCTCCTTCTCCTTCAATGCCTTGGTCTGCTCCAACCTCTCACATTCAATGCCCTCTCTCCAAACTCTCCTCCAATATGTCATCCAATGCCTTCATCTGCTCCAACCTCTCACATTCAACTCCTCTCCGACTTTGCCCTCTCTATGCCCTTTACTTATTCTTCTTCAACTTTTGCCCTAATTTCATACACCCTCAAGAAGGAAATCTCTCCAATCATATAAATTTTACTCACAAAAGAGTTTATATTGAAGGTAAATCTCTCAACTTTTGACCTAATTTTTTGTTTACAGCATCAATTTGGTTGAAATAACCCACACATGGATGCGGAATTCATTGAGTGTTTCTAAGATCATGGTGCTAGTGCTATATATATATATATTATGCGGGAAAAAAAAAAAAAAAAAACCAGAGAAGGTACGGTCTTGGTTCCTTCAAGCATGCGTTGGGATTCCATTAATCTCCCCTGAGGGTTCCAATAACCACTTATTGAGACGATTTGCTGCATTATTCACCTGTACGAGGGAAATTTTTTCATCACAAACCAAGAATTCTTTTACATTTTGTGAAAATCACGAAGACTAAGAATCTTGGTGAACTAATTTAGAAATTAGAATATTATTATATCATTTTCTCTTGAAATTACCTAGGTGACTAAGTAAAATAGTCTAAAGTTGGTGAATAGGTTTTTTGTGAATTTATTGATAAATTAAAATTAATTTTAGTTCAATTCTCTAACGAGATAAATCAAAGATTAATAAGTGCAGAAAATAAAGCAAAAGACGACACACGATATTTTTATGAATCAAAGAAGTATGCAGACTCTATGAAGTTTTAGACTTACAAATCACTCATGACCTGCCTTTCTCCACTCGACAGTCTTGAATCACTCGCACTTCACGAAGCTCACACTCCGCTATGTACTCTGACGGCTCCGCTTCTCAACGGATCAATTTTCCACGAAGCCTCCTACTTCGATCTTTGTACTCAGACAGCTTCGTTTCTCAACGGATCGATGCAACCATGTTGCAATAGGTGGTGATGATTTTTCAGCAACAGATTATCCAATTGTGCATAAAAGATCTTCGGTGTAGAAGCACAATTGGATAATCACAAAAAACTAGAGAAACCCTTGATATATAATGATCAAACGATCTCTTTTTCTCTCTCTGCAAACGGATCTAATCTATCAAAGTATTACAGAGATCTCACAAAAGTCACACCCAAATCTGTAGAGACTCCTCTTATTTATAGAGAGATGAATCTTATATTGAGTAAACTTGTGTCCCTTTTGGACTATAATTCATCCCTTATTTAATTCTCTTTGTAATTTGAAGTGAATTTGACCAATATTAGTGTAAATATCTTTTATACACGTGTTATGATATGTTGGAGTATAACCTAAGTTGATAGAAGTTAAAACGGATCAAAACTTAATTTTGCCAAAAATCCACGCAACTCTCTACGCTTGGCCCCGCTATACTTAAGCGTAGCTTAGTCGTAGGCCAAAAATCATGAGCGTAATTTTTGATATTTTTAGTCACTTTTAGTTACTGTAAGCGTATGAAAATTCATGGAAACTACTTTTCCCAACTTTTCTTCCATTTGAACCCCCTCGACTCCGTTGGTATGTTTTCTGAGGTTTCGGCTCCGAAAAATATCATTTTTGCCCACTTGCTTCCTCTTCATTTCTCTAAACTTGATTTGAATTTGACGAAGTTTGTCCATACATTTGCTTGACTACTTTAATTTTCTTAAACATACCCCACTTTACAAGTCACTCAACATGGTTATTGTCGAAAACATGCCTACAATGAATAATCCTACAAATGTTCTTACAATCTCTCTTTTGGCATTTCTGTGACAAAATCATATTTTACAAAGATATCCTTACAAACAACAAAATAATATTTATACCTATGAACACACACACCCACAAACATAGACATAGAATATCAGTTTGCCCTCATGACGATCTTCTAATCTTACAACCACAACACTGAACAATACCATGAAAAACAAGTGTAAAAAACATATATAAACCAATATAATGATCATAAGAATAACATAACAACAATGCAATTCATAGACATAAATATTCCTTCTCCCACCGAGAATATACTCTCCCTTACTAAATACTTCTCTCTCTTAACCAAACTGTCTTTCCCCCTTACTTAATAATTCTCCCCCATTTTCTCACTGAAATTACAAGAAAAAATATAACAATCAAAACATATAAGAGATATAAAGGGAAAGCCTCAAAATGTAAACATAGAGAAAAGATAACATATGAGACTCTAGAGAATCTAAGTCAAACACTAAATACTAAGATAAAGTACTCTATAAAATTATATTCAGGTTCTAGAGTAACAAATATTTCTACAATGCATGAATGAAAAATGTTCAACTTAAAAAATATATTTTTGTTCTTAAAAACATGTGAGTAGGGTAGTAGAGACAATTAGTTAATAATTAACACATCATATTCACATATTTGACTTAGCTATTATACACACAATAGTGAGAAAAATCAACACACGTACCTTATAGTCATAAGCAATCACAAGACAAATTTTACATAGCATTTGTATATATGAAAAATATTCAAATGCAAACAAACAATTAAGATGAAAATTTTCTAGACTTTTTCTACTTCCTATTCATCGATACTAACCAAAAATTTGATACTAACCAAAATTTGTAAAAAATAAAATAAAATTGTTTAGGCCTTTAATGTGAGAGAGTGGGCAATTGAATCGATTTAGAACTAACTTTTTAAATTATTTTGCATCAAAGTGGTTGTTATCATACTCAACCAAGCGATGTTGTGGAACAAAACACATACATGGATTGTTCTTTCATATTTAGTAACAAAAACTATTAGGTTATGTTTGGTACGTATAAATGGAATGAAATACATGTGGGAATGGAATGAAATAATCATTCTCATTTTATTATTTGGTTGTAGATATAAAGTACTTTAGGAATTGAATTATAACTTAAAACAACATTTCTCAAAAATATCTCTCTTAGTGTGAAATATATAATTTTAATCAAATAATGTTATTTCATAAAAAAATGGTGAAATATAAAGAAAATATAGTGGCGAACGATGAAGGTGGTGGTGGTGATGGAGGCGGCGGAAGGTGATGGCGGTGGCGGTGGTAGAAGTTGGTGGCACGATGGTGATGATGATTTGTTTATTTGAAATGTGAAAGGGTTATTTTAGTAACTTTATGTTTTAAAAACATTCCTTAAGGCATAGGTTTACTAATGTAATGGATTTTCATTCTCATTTAATAAAATATACCAAACAAAATAATGGAATGAATATGCATTTCATTTCATTCCTGCGTACCAAACATGGTAACAACATTTCTAATGTACAACTCAATTGCATATAAAACAGATTTGGGATGTCTTTTGTGACTACTAATGATATTATTTGTACCAGCAAAAGGGTGGTCTGACGTTAAGTGCATGTTTGACAGAGGGAATTGAGCCATTTTTTTGGATTTGGTTTGAAAATTTTGATCCACTACATGTTTGGCAAGCATGGTGTTGGACAAAGAGTGTTTGAATAGTGTCACTCCATTGGACCCAAATCCATCAAATTTCACACCATCTCAATAGATGGTTTGGTTGGAGTTGGGTCAAATGGTTTGACAATATTCATTTATAATATTATATATATATATATATAATATTATAAATTAAATATTTCAAAAAAATAAAATATTTATGAAAAATTAAATATTTCAAAAAAATTAAATATTTATATATTTTATTTTTTAAAACATATATATTTACAAAATGTTATTTTAAATAAATAAAATGTCAAACTATTCCAAGTTACCAAATATGATTGGTTTCAGAATTTCAGCTCATACCAACTCTACCAAACATGGTTTGGTTTTTCACTTTCACTTTTTCTCACACTAAAATCATCTGCACCAAACATGGTTTGAAACCAAAATAAAACCACACCAACTCCAACCAACCAAACCAAAACCAAAAACTAATACTACACCTTCTACCAAACAAGCACTAAGTTAATAGTCGAATTTTGCCAACATATATCCACATTCTAGTTAAGTTCAGAAGCCAAGACCTTCCACTATAGTTCATTGCTTGATACAAGAACTAAAGAATATACATGAGACCATATTCTCTTATCTATTGGACTAACAACTAGACCTGTCAATGGATCGGATTTTGATCCGAATCCGATCCGATTAGCCGGATATGGATTGAAAATAAAATCCGATAACCTGATTAGGATCCGAATCCGATAATCCAATTTCTTAATAAATTGAATTTGGATTTATGTCAATCCGATCCGATAATAATCCGATCCGATATCAAATATATTTATATATATATATATATATTTGATATTTTTATGTGTATATATTTAATACTGTACATGTATATAAATGTTAGTAGTTAATTATTTTATTATTTATTAATAATGATTGATCATAAATACAATTATTAAAAGTGTGAATAATTTTAGTATTTTAGTATTTATTGATTTTTATATTTTTGTATTTTTTTAATTAGATATTCGGATCAGATATTCTATAATGAAGAAATTTGAATATGAATTAATTAAGTGAAAATCCGTCGAATTATCGGATTCGGATCGCGGATCGGGAGTTTTTGTCATCCTTATCAATAGACCTGTCAATAATCCGATTATGATCCGAGTCCGATCCGAATCCGATATTAATCGGATATAGATTGAAAATAAATTCGATAACCCGATTATGATCCGAATCCAATAATCTAATTTTTTAATAAATTAAATTTGGATTTAACTGATCCGATCCAAATTCCATCCATCTACGAACAACTAAAGAATATATATATAAACTTACAGAAAGAAAGAATAAATAGGATCATACAAAAGTCAAGTACAAGAATTTAGACCTGAAGGAAACAGATAAGTTGGGTTTGTGACAGTTCTGTGCGCTCCGTAAACAAAGCAAAAGTAAAAGTCAAGAATGCGACCTGTGACTAAAATTACTAACGCATTAACTTTAAATTAGTGAATGTGGGTCACCTCTTATATGTTGAATCTCAAAAATAGGTCCGATTTAAATCACACATGCCTACAATCATTAACTTCATATTGAGAATTTTAGGAAGCAGAAAACGACAAACAGAAATGTTGGAATTGAGCACCATTGAGAATCCATAAACGACAAAATTGTATCTTATCATCAAAGCACCTCTAATCCAACAATATATATATACACACGCATTAATATGGCAATTGTCCCTTCAAGCATCTAGAGATAATATTCTGTATAGTAAATCCACCAATAAGCTCAAAATATAATCCACTAACAATCTTTAACCACCCCAAGAAAAAATAAATTATAAAAAATTACAGAATGTCAAAAACCTCTTCTCTTCAGGTATGCTGCTAGAAAAATGGCTGTTACTCAATATAGGGGTAGTAAAATTATTATTCACCTAGAAAAAGGAAGTGCATAAAATGGTATGGTATTTGTCCCTTCAATCATGAGTTGGGCTTCTATTAATTTCTTCTGAGGGTTTCAATAACCACTTATTCAGACGATTTGCTGCATTATTCACCTGTAAGGGACAAAAAATTGCATTCTGTCATAACCACATAAAACTAGGATCTTGGTATGTAATACAGTATATAGATATATAATATCTTGTTTCTTCTTCTTTCACCTGATCATCCCAGTTAATTCTCCAAGTCATGTAGGATAGCACTAGTGTTTGCATAGCCACTCCACATATCATTCCAGCCCATATACCCTATGAAACAGAAGATATAATTTTCATAAAGGAAGGAATGAGAAATACAGATACATGGGAAAATTCTCAGTGTTTATGTAATATTATCATGAAATTCTGTGTGTGTGTATATGTATTCATTTATTCCTATTAGGAATATAGGTAAATCATTTGTCTTATATTTTAACATCCTTGCACATTAAGTATTATAAATCTCATGGATATAGTTGAGCAATTATGCAATAGGTAATGTCTGTGTCTAAACTTGTTCTCTTATCACCTCAGAAAGCATTACATTGTAAGTACATAACAACACAAAAATGAAATGTAATTCGAAGTAATGCGTGCGTGTAACATCTTACCATAATTTGCAGATGAAAAACATAACCAAGCAAAAGTCCTAGCGGAATTCCAATGACATAGTAGCAACCAATATTAACGAAAGCAACCACGCTTTGAAAACCAGCACCTACTGCAACCCCTGCTTAAGAATAAAATAAAATTAACGGCTGAAATTTTTCCATGATTTAAAGATGTGCTCGAGCACGAGTGTCCTAAATGTGTGTGAGTGTGCACGCGTTCTCAAATTACATTATCATTTATATGAGAAACAAAACACTTGCCGGAGAATACTGGCTGAAAACTATTGAGCAAGATTGAGAGAGCAAGTAGAACATAGAGGCTCGACACAGATTCTGCAACATCTTCATCACTTGTAAACAAGTAAGACATGCTGCGACCAAATATCAGGCACAGAACTGAAAAGAACACTCCAATACATGATGAAGTAATTAAGATGACTTTGACAGAAAATTTTGCAGCTTCGCTGTTTCCTCTTCCCAATTCATTTGAGACTCGCACACTGCCCATATGAAAAGATTAAAACTGCAATTAAGTGGTTCTACTATATATTAAAGAAAGAAGAGGCAGAGATTACCTTGCAGCTGCTAGGAAACCTATGGATATCATGAATTCCCAGGCTATAATGTTTAGGCTGCAAAATGTCATGCCACATTAAAAATGACATGTTTGGTAATGTTGACTGCCTAAAAAGAACACAAGCAATGAATTCAGATACATATATACCATATGGAGAAGGCGGATATGGCTATCGTTGCATTCGGCATATATGATGCTAGTAAGACCAGAATAGCATAGTACCATAGCTCCAAACTGACAATGAAAATAACAAGAATAACTGAATCATTAGAATAAAGAAACATATCGGATTTATCAAATCATAATCTTGATGTCACATCTGAGACAAGGTTATGCACATCTTAGCAAATATATAAACACAACTTTTGTTAGTCATAGTCAGAGGAAAAATTCACTAACCAAAGCATCACACCAGAGGATATGGATAGCTTTATTACAGGTAATAGGTCTACAAAGGCAGCTTTGCTGAATCCGCTCCAAGTCTGCGGACACCAACCTCCTAAAACGTATACAAACAATCCAACAACCATCAACCAACATGATATGATCATGGCACTCATTGCACCAGGGACACCCCAATTCCATATGGTCACAAAGAGCCATGACAAGAAGACGTGAATCGCGAATGAAGCAGTGCCAAGCCACCCAACAATCATGTTCTTGAGCTGTCCTTGGAGGTACTTTTGGATGGTTAATGTAAACACAAAGTAGTAGAGAATGGGAATGAACCATAAAGCAATGTTCCCTATCTCGTTTGCTATATCTTCGTCCTGGCCAAGAAGACGGAAGATAGGTCCAGCAAAGACAAAGATTGGACTCAATAGTGTGGCTACAGCGAGATTAACAATCCAAGATCTTTGCAGGTAGATACCCAGCATGTGGTATTGCCTTGCTCCAAATGCTTGCCCACACAATGTCTCTGTTGCACTTGACATGCCTAGCTATGGCAAACAAAAAAATATGATGAACCATGTTGAAATTTAACAAAAATATGTTGACACCTAGAACAAATTTGTTGAAACTTGATTTTGGGAAAAAAAATAAAAAAAATAAAAAAAATTAAAACACCTTGCCAAGCAGGGTTCATTACAGCAGAGGATCAGACTACACTTACATCAGATCTCATCAGCCAATTATGAAGGCTCGAATTAGTAATAATGGTAAGATTAATATATATATATACTGCAATTTAGAGCACAAACGGACCTTTCACCCAATAAGAAGTTTATGGTAAAATGGTAAGAGCTTACCACTATTCCATTTACAAACCGGATTCCGATTATTTGTATAAGGGCATATGCAGCAAGCTGTGTTTCACCAATATGTCCCATAAATGCCTGCGTCACAACCAAAACCCCATATGCACTAACTTTTGTAAGCATAGAAGGAAATGCAGTTCTCCATAATTTCTTTGATTCCACCCAAACTCTGACTCTCAAGCCACTTGTATCTTTTGTTTCTGATACCAGAAGCCCCTCTTCCATCCTGTTATGCATAATCCCAGATACAAATATAAGAAAAATAGGATAAATGACAGGAATTTGCCCAGACTTTTTAACTTCCCCCTCATAGATATCAACAAAAAAAATAAATTGTGAAACTCATTTTTAGGGCAATTAGCATATTCCATATAATATATAGGAACGTACCCACGAGTGACAGGTTAAACAATCACACATCACCTCTGAGAAAGATAAAGGTGAATGTTTTTATATGCGTCATTGCAATCTCTAAGAACAAAACCGCTCAGACCTAAAACGAAGAATATGGTGCAATGTGATGAAGCAGATGGTATCAGATATGGAGAAAGTGTGTCAAACGTACTGCTGCTGCAAGCTCAGGGTTTATTCCACTTGGTCACTAGAGCGAGAGAGATAACTACTTATCCACACCACACACATACAACAACCATTCTTAAGTTTTTGAGCATGTGGTTGTGGAACATAGTTTTATAGGTGATGACTTTTTAAAAGGAAGGAGGGAGAGAGAGAGAGAGAGAGAGAGAGAGCTACTTCTTTAGAAAAATTAAGGCCGTCTCCAAAAAAATTCTCAAATAATGGTTTCTGAATAGGTCAATGCTTGGGTACTATGGAAGATCAAATTTGTTCTCTCCTTTGGGTACACGAGTCTAATTGAAGCAAAATTCTCCCATAATCGAGGAAAAATGACATTTCCCACATACTGACACTGAGCTTCAGATTTTCCACTTGCTTTGACCACACACAAGCTCACAAGTCACAACTAACATTCCAATTATACAAACACGTGGTACTGGTATATATAGAGTTTGATAGGTGTGAGAGGATAATGAAAACACACGCCAAAATATTTTCTTCAAAATATTGTCTATTAATGCTACTTAAAATTCTTATTATATGCCAATCAATTGTCAACGACATACAACTAATGTTCAACAGTGCATATTGAACAAAGTGTCAGACACAAATCTCAGTTTCATAACTAAATTAAAATTCAATACAATAATATGAAGTGCATCCAAATATATATACTCTTTACCCTGTTCTTTTCTATTTGTTTTCATGCGATTGGGTACGTGTAGATGAAAGTTGGGTTTTCGGATACCAATTCCGGTAGAAGGTTCCAAGAGACAATGCAATCTGACTTGTCTCGAAATCAGTTATCACGAACCATAACAAAAATATAGTATTCGAATCTAGACCCGAATTCCAACGGAGGGCTCCGAAAGATTGCAGAGTCTGACCCGCCTCGAAATTAGTTACCACGAACCAAACCTGAAATAATAGACTAGATGAAAAAATATGGTGAGGAGCAAATGAAACAGCCGCTTTTTCTCTCCACCCTCTTTTATCTCTTTCTCTCTTTTTTCTCTCTCTAGAATACTCCCAAAAAACTCTCTCCAAATGATGTCAAGAAAACCTCTCAAAAACACTACTAAAAATCAAGAAGAAAACCTCTCAAAAACACTACTAAAAATCAAGAAGAAGAAGTTCAGAGAGTTCCCTCTCCCAAAATCAATTTCAAGATCTCTCTTCTAAAATGAAATGCAATGCCTCTATTTATAGAAAAACCTAAGCTGACACTATTCACTTATACATTTTACTATGCACGTATTTTACTATTCATACATATTACTGTTCACGTGTATTACTATGCATGTATACTACTATGCACTCCCATTATATTTTATTAT